>WBMY01003447.1:195662-218824 GCA_013397315.1 Donacobius atricapilla | reverse complement strand
GGAATCTAACTTATTTAACTGTTCATGTATGGAACTGTGCTGTGTTGTTGATCTTCCTTATTTCTGTAGCTTTTAAGGGTGATGATTATGGATTATTATTATTTCAGTAGAGGAACAATATCCAAAGGTGTAAGCCCAGTATGGATATTTTCTGTTTTTTAATAGGTCTTTGTATTATAGGACCATCTCTTTTATAGGTCTGTCTGTTTTAGCTCTAAGGTTTTGTTTCTGAGGAGTGCAGTTCCTAGCCTTGTTTTGAGGCTCTCTTTAAAGTGCTGTAATTGAGAGATCTTTCACAGAAAACCTCTCCAAACCATTATAAAATGACAGCAAATTGAAAAACTTATTTTGCTGCAGGCACCCCTTTTTTAAAGGGTCTTTTTCCTATACTGATTACTTTTCATTGCATGGGCTCTTGGGCAGGCCTGTTACTGTTGAGCTGTTTTTAAAATTGTTGCTGTATTCTGCTTTTTATTTTTTAAGTTGATAAAATTACCCTTAATGACCTGCCTCAATGTGTTTTTACATTAAATTTGACACAATTTATATATTCTTTTGCTTTCCTCATTTACAAAACTTCTATGAAGATATTTTCTTCTACTGAGAGTTCATTTCACTGCTATTTAGCTGTGCTAGATTTTTCCTTCCCATTTCCAAAACCTTCTTTGATGTTTAGCATCAAATATGATGCTTTTAAATAGCCTTCATGCTGCTTTCAAGGATTTTACTTGTCTTGGAACTTTTTTAGTTCTTTTTGTGGTTTGTTTTGTTAAAGATGCTTTTTATCTTTATATAGTTCACACTGTTGAAGTGAAACACAAACATTTGGCTCTTTATCACTCTTTCAAGAGCGCTTTTGAGTAGTACTTTTATCATGGTTACAGAGTAACTCAAATAATGTCACTTTGAAAAGGGTCCCGTGTTTTACTTCTGATAAAGTCAAGAACTATTTTTCCTCATGTGGTTTTCTTGTCTGCTTACTGGGTGAAACAGTCATTAATGGTGTCTAAATGTTTAATTTTGGCATCCTGGCCTGACTGACATTTAACCACTCTGCACAAGGCTAATTAAAGCCTACAATATATTGTTTCTATCTTTGTCGTCTCTTTTATCCCCTCTCGTGCTCCACAGTCATCGGTACCTCTGTGGTCAGGTTGTTCCTCGTGTGTAGTACTTCCTCTGTTGTTTCCTGTGCACTGTATTTGAATTCCTCAGGAATTTTGTTTCTTGTTAAAATAGCCTGTTGATCAAATTTGACCTTGCTGCTTCTAAATTGCCTTATTTTTTAAAAATAATACATCCTACTTTGTCCTCAGTACTTTGATAGTGGTAGTGACCCACTGGCATTACAACAATGTCTATCAGAAGCTTATTTCAATGCATGAATGTCAGTAATTCTTACTTACAGCCAGGCATTCCAACTCTGCCATTTTATTAGGCTTCTTGCATTACTGTAGTAGTAGTTGGGTTTATTTTTTTTAAAGTATATAAACTATATACTTAGCAACTATAAAAACAAACCTAAAAAATTATTTTGTCCTTTCTGTAAAAAATGTACTAATTTCTATGTCATCCTTCATTTGAAAGTAGTCTCTGATTTTTATTGCTACAAGGTGAATCACCTTCATCTTTGTGGTCTTTTGCACTTGTTACCCGCTCTTCAGTCTTAATTTAAAACCATTTTCATACTCCCTTAAATTTTTGCTTGGGTAAAGCCTGATGCTCCTCTGTTTTTATTTCTCAACTTGTAATTTTCTCTTAGTTGTATGCAGAGCTGCCAGCCTAGTTTTGCTCACAATGGCACTGTGTTGAATTCATATCCCAGGCACTTTAACTAGTACAGTTTTTTATTTTTTAGTCCTAGTAGGTTTTTGTTGTATAGATGACAGAATCTCAGAATAGTTTGGGTTGGAAGGGACCCAAACCACCCTGCCATGGTCAGGGACACCTCCCCCCAGACCAGGTTGCTCAGGGCCCCCTCCAGCCTGGCCTGGAACACTTCCGGGGATGGGGCAGCCACAACTTCTCTGGGGAACTTCTGCCAGTGCCTCGGCACTCTCACAGGAAAGGTAGAGATTTTAAACTAAATTATTTCTTAATCATAAACATTCACAAATTCTAGTGTAATTATTCTTGTATGCAATGTCTGAGAGCCTCTACATATGGAGGTTATTGAGTAAACCTCACTTACGGCCTGGCTAGGAAAATGGTGACTGTATATGACTGAGTTTTTTATAAAACCATATTAAATCATATTGATTTTTGCATCATCTTTTAGTTTTTGCAGGAATGCATCCTGTGCTGACATTGCTGTAGCAGTCTTCCTTAATATAAAGTTTGTGGCACTTAACTAATGATAATTAAATTGCCCTGATTTTGGTTAGCAGCTAAGAGTGAGAACAGTCACGGTCAGGGACACCTTTTCTTTGATTGAACGCTCGCTGCACGGCTGGTTTTGTCTCAGCAGCCATTTCGTGCTGGTGAATTAGAAAACTGTTGCTTACTGTTTAGAATTGCCCAAATTCAGAGGAAGGAACAACCAAAATAGCTTTTGGTTTTCCTCCTGCCACTTCTAGTATGGTTAATTTGTTAGTTTTGAGCACAGGGTTCTTGTGGTGCAGCTGTTCTAATGGTAGCACATAGTTTATTTTATAGACTTTATATACTTCTTTTTTCTTTAATACTTACCAAGGATAATGCTTTTGATTCCGAGATGTACTGTAATGTTAGATATTAATTTCTTGATGGATCAAAATAAAGAAAATAGGCAGAAACCAGTATTGATTTATTTAATTTTGTTAAGAAATTAGAGAAATAAAATTAGTTTATACCAGCATCTTTATTAAAATGATGGTTAAAATGTTACATAGTCTATAGAAAGTACATTTTAAGTAAAACAATAACAATGGCAGCAAAAAAACAACAACCCTACCAAAAATCACGAAACCAACAAACAAGTGTCCTGAAGGTGAAGCAATAAAAATCAGAGAAACGCATGTTTGTGAAAATTTTGGATGTTTGAGATGGCTTAGAAAATGAAAAACCTCTAACATGCTCAGAGAAGTAAGATCTGATAAAGAAAGTATTTTTAAAGTATTTGACAGAAGTACTGGGTATCATAATTTCTTCTACTGTATTTGCCCATTCTTTTAGTTTCAGTTGAAACTGTTTTTTTACTAAGAAATATGGTTGCTTGTCTTAAAGAAAGGTTATCAGCTTTTTACATGCTGCTTTCATATTAACTGCTGCCTCACATTTCATTGCTTCTACCTAAACAGAAAAAGTCTTGTTTATTGTTCTTAGACTCTTCAATATCTTACATGCTGAACAGTTGTGCGTGAAAAGTTCTTTTACAAAACCAATCATTTGATTGGAATAGTTGTGCCCACTTTTTATTGTACTTGATATCGGTACAGAAACAGCAGAGAGAGGAAAAAAAAAAACCAAAAAGTTCAACAAGGCCAAGTCCTAATCTGATGAATAAGAGTTTTAATTGCAGAAAGTTCCTGTTGAGAATTTGATGGTGATGAGGCAAAGTTTGTTTCAGCTCTGTAGTAAGTGTGGAAGGAAATAAGTGATTATTCATATTCTGAACTTCATTGCTGCATAGGAAAGTTGACTGGATGCATAATTATTGATTCTATCAACTTTTTCCACAGGCCAGCAAATACCCAGTGACTTTTTATTTTTGTATTTAATTGTAGAGTTCTAATTTCTTTTAACAGCTGCAGGACTTCAAAGGCACTTACAGAAGTTGTTAACTCTTGCCTGCTTTGAAAGGAAAGGTGAAAATCTTTGGATCCATAAGAATGATTTAGGGTGTATATATATCTATATATATGAATACAGATTTGTGTCCTTGCTCTATGTACCTTGTAAAAGTAGTTATTAAAAATAAAACAATACACAGTGCCAAGCCTTCCTTTTATGCAAAATTAAAATTTTTGGTTAGTTAAAATTGATTCTGCACTGAGTTTTGTCATACAGTGGTTGAAAGTACCTATGACAGCAATATATTCCTTGATTCCCTTAGGTACTGTTAATTTCAGTGATCTTTCCAAGATAAGTGCTTCTTTCTTGCCCCTTCCCTCTTCTCCACCACAACTTTAAAGCAAAAGCAGGACAGGTTTATGCTTTGTGAAGGGGATTGGGAATCAGGGAATCTGCTTCCTGGTCTGCAGCTTGCTCTTTGTTTTTAGTAATCCATTTCTTAAACTCCCTTTGCTGTAGATATGCTTAGTGTGAAGGAAAAAAAAAAAACAAAACCAAAAACCAGCAAACCTATTAATTAAGCAATATGCTGAGGGTTTTGGAGGAATTAGAAAAAAAAGGCTTCACTTATGTTATAGCTCAATTTTCCACATAGTCAATTAAGAAGAAAATTATTGGTATTATTTATTTCAGTATATATTTAGCACAGTTTATAGGGGGAAACTAAAGATAATGAATTACCACAAACATGTTTAGTGAACAGAATGTCCCAGATTGGTTTTGGCTGAATTTCCTGATGTTTGTGTACCTGCATACTTGATTACTGTTCCTTTCTTTCTCTGCATATTTCATTGGTGCCTAATTAATTGCTCTGTTGATTTCCTACATAATTAATTATTCACTAATTAGTCATTGATTCCATGCATAGTTAATTAACTTGCTCCTTATTTGATTTTTACACTTAATTGACTATAATTCATTGCTTTATTGCTACACTGCCTAATTAGCTACTGCCTAATCAATTATTGTTTGCTTATTCCATACTTGTTTAGTCTGGTGATCAGCAGAGTTTATCCTCTGCTCTCTGACCTCCTTTTCCAGTCATTCTACCTAAAATCATTTCTTTACTCTGTTTGGTTTCCATCTCACCTCTGAGTAAAGCTTGTGCATCTTCTGTGTGTTCTCCTGGTGCTTCCTGCAGCTTCCCTGACACTCGCTGTGCTCTGCCCCCTGTGCTGTTCACTCCTGGCTCTGGGGGGCCTTGCTAATCAAACACTTTCAAACACCCACTGAGGCTTCGGGGGATTCTTCTTGCCCTTCTGCCCCTCCCCAAGTCCTCCCTGGGAGGAGCGAGAGATAAGGTGGTGTGTGAGTACCCCTTGCAGCTGCTGAAGGAGGAGACAGGAGACAGAGTACTGAGCCTGAACTTCCAGGGAAAACGGCCAGCCCGTCAGGAAGCAGGAACAGTGATGAAACCTCAAAGCAGAAATGTCAGCTAAATAGTGGAATTTCAGTTGGTTAAATGTTTAGGTAAATGTTCATAGGTTTTATTTTGGGTTTATATTTAAAGAGTTGTTATCTACTGGGTCAATAACAGGCTTAATGCCCTTAAAAAAAAAAAAAAAAGAAGAAGAAGAATGCTAACTAGAGCAGAACTAGTTCTAAGGAACATTTCAACATACTGCAATCAACACTGAAATATCTGTGTGCTCAAGACAGCAGAATGCCTGAGAAGGAGCCCAGCCGAGCCCCTAAGAACACATTGATTGTAGCATGCCCTTACATAGCTGCTGGTGTGTAGTAAGAGGCTATTTCAAACAACAGGAGCAGTATTGGAGTTGATTTTGAAAAAGATGAAGGCATAGCCTGCCTGTTAGTTTTGAGCTCTGCTTTTGTTACATTTCAAGTGTAAATACCTGTAAAAGACACCTCTGCTGCTCTTAACTTTCAGGACACCTTAAATAAAGATTTTTTTGAGTGGGGTGACCTATATAATTAGTGTGTCTTGAAGGAAGTGGAATAATGTTCAATCGGGGAGTGCTTAGGTTTGTTTTAAAAACAGGTCCCAAAATACAACTTCCCTGTTCTTTTACCCCCAGATTCATCCCAAAGTTCACAAACTATCACTTTATTTCTGCACTTACCCAGTGATCTCTGGTTTGACTTGTGCCTCAAGTGCTGCTTCTGCCACTTTGGTTTCAGTGGGTTTATGTCCGTAATTTTCCATAGGGAGGTGGAGGGCGAGTAGCAATTAAAACCACTCTTTAAGCCAGAACTTCATACATGTAGCTGGAGAACAAGTGTGCTGTTAAAATTGGTTCCTGATTGGTTTTTTGGTTTCACTGGACCCAGGAGGGAGTAGGGACTCTTAAAAAATCAACCATTAAACCAAAAGACTACAGTGTTAGGAAACAAAGTCCTCTGAATTTCTCTGGCCAAAATTTTCAAGCTTTTTTTTTATCTGAGATTATATTATTCCTTCTTTATTGTTATTTACTTTCTTGAGGCTTTGCTTTCACATTGCACTTTTCAAGTACCTGTGAATTAAAAAACATAAAGCTTTGCCTAAAAAGTTGTGTCAAGTTTCTGTTTAAAATATTGACCAGGGGGAGTTTTAATGACATTTTTCATTTACTCCTGCTGCTTTGAAGGCTTTTAGTCTGTTTTGGGGGTTGTTTTTTTTTGGGTTTTGGGGGGGTGTTTCTTGGTTGGTTTGTTTGTTTTTCTTAAACCAACAGGATCTTTTCGAGGAACTTAATGAAGATATTATGTCTTACATGTAATTTTACCATATGTTTGAAAATATATAAAATTATAATGATGTTTGGGGCTGGAAGGGGAAAAAGGTCTTAAGTTTTTCTTCTTCCTTTTGTGTCATGTTAAAAAAATTCCATGATTTCAGCCAGAAGAAATTTTTTGCCCTAGGGAGGGTCTAGCTAGGGGTTTACCCATTTCTTAAACTAATTTATTTGGGGATGTATTATGAATGTGTTCATTTAGTGATATAACATTCATCATTTCACCTCATTGCTGCCTGTGTCTACAGTAAATTATAGTTACTGAACCAAAATCGCAGTAACTCACGGTAACGTAAGTAACTTACATTTGAAAACACTAATTCCTTGTTTTTAAACTTTTTTCAGGGATCAATTCCATCTTCATGTGTAAGCTTTGTAACTTATTCTCACCAAATAAGTCTGAGCTGTTGTCTCATGTCTCCGAGAAACACGCAGAAGACGGGACCAATGTGGATGACATCGTTATTCCTCTCCAACCTCTGACAGGACCCACAAACACAAGCAAAGATGGAGAAGGTACATTCCCAAATGGAGAGGAACGTAATTTTCAGCGTTACATATTTCTTTAGTAAAACCTGTGGTGTGATGACTCTGCATTGTGCGTAGAATGGTTTCCATCGTTCGTTTTTTACTGAGCACTGTACAACTGCCACCCCAGATTCCATTCAGCACGGAATAGATCATATGACAGATACGGATAAACTCAATGTGTCTTAGGTTCATTAATTTTCAATGTCAAGTGTAGCAAAGTTTGCTTCCTACAGCTTTAATTTGTGCTCCGTAGTAGCAGTGAGAAGATTCTGTAGCAGCGGTGAAAAGCAATCAGGACACCATGGGTGAGAGTGTGTCTTGAGGCTTAGGTGTCATTTTTGAGTTCTCTAACTTGTTTGTTGTGATTCAGGTAGTGTTAATAGTTCTATTCCAAAAAAGAAGTGGCACAATTCATTATTTATAACTGTGTTTTGATAGTGATGCTGGTAAATAAAGCAAGCAGAGGTTGAATTAATTACACATAAAAATTCTACTGTGCAGTGGAGGAAGTTACATTCATTCCATTCCATTTTTAACTGATCAGAATTGCCATCTTTGGAATATTAGCAGTGGGTTCAAAATAATTCAGACTTTTTTATCTTTTATGCCCTTACTGAATAATAGATTTATATTGTTGGCAAACATCTAACACAAATAGTAGGATTTTTCAATCATTATCATTTCTGGATTTTAAAAACTATATGCTTATGGATCAACTGCTCTCTAATATCATACATGTAAGAATTTTTCTTAGTATTAGCCTATGTATGTGATGTTTCTTTGCTTATTTACCCGCAGTAATTCGGTAGTTGTATAACTTCATCTCGATAAGAAGATATTTCTAATGATGGTCTTGTAGTATTTCACTAGAGCTGCTGTCTCCTCAGGTGGCTGGTGAGGAAAAATCTCACCAGAATATAATTTCACACAATGCCCAAAATTACCAGTGTATCAGAAGATGATGAATGAATTTCAAATCAGTTTTCAAAATGTCATTCTAATTTTATTTTCGTAGCACAGAATTAATTCCTTGGGCATGCAGAATGCATTTTCCTTTCTCAAATCTTTGTTTCCTGTTATCCCTTTGCTACATATGTTTCTGAGCACAGTGAGACTGGTACCTTGTCATATTCTTATTCATTTTAGTAAAAAGGCTCTTCTGTAAACTTCCCTTGGATTTTTGTTTGGAGTATCTGCACTTTCTGTACTGTATGTGTTCAGCATGCATTGTACATTTATGAACATAGTTTGTAATTACCATTATGGTCTAAAGCAACAGAAATTAGACATAAATAGCTTCTAGGAAAACAACTCTGCAAATCTTGTGTTAAATATAACCTTCTTAAACTATATATTCATAATTTACCTTTCTCGTTATTCCTGGTGAATACTTTTATTCATCTCACGTGCTCATATGATGCTGCCTTTTTCAGGTCATGTAGCCCAACTCTTTGCCATCTGCTGTCAGTAAGAATGTCAAGGTAAATTATTTTTCCATAGTTTTCAAGTCATATTCTAGGCATTCTTTAGCATTTCCCCTTTCCCATCAGACAGATTGATTGGAGAAGAGGGTTCTGAAGTCCCATTGAATTATTTTCTGTGTTCTCTTTAAAAAAATATACGCTATTTCACCCTTGAACATAAGATTTGGAAAGAGTTCTTTCAAGGCAGCAATTATTCCTTCCTGCTATGGAATCTACAGGAGATAAAACTTAGAAAGTTTATAGTATACAATTATTTTTCAGTGAACCAGTTTTTGTAATAATTCAGTATTGTCACTAAAAGGAGAAGTAGTTGGTGAATGACAGTCTTAGAAATTACAACTTCTAGTTTGTTTAGTACTTGGTGACTAGTAGATGAACATCTTTTTATCCTTTGAAAGTGTAATTTCTCTTCCAAATATTGGTAAATACTGTAGCTACCCCACAATTGGTGTAGAAGAATGAATGCTGACTTGCTAATGGAACTCTTTGTTCTGCCTGAGTAATAAATTAATGTTTTTAAGTACTGGGGACAAGTTAAGTGCTAGGCATGTAATATTTGTTTATTACTCTACTGTTGTTTTATTTAGAGTGCTCTCTGCCAAATTTTGTTTAGTCATGCCACTTTCCCATTATTAAGCCATGATCTATTTAGAGTTGATTTGTCCTGAACATTTTGATATGACCATGTTAAATTTTTATCATCAAGTGGGACAAAGGGTACCAGGGTGATGCTGGGTGTTAAACATCTATGCACAGGTCACATCTTGTCCAGCACTGGAATGTGACATCTTTCTTTGGGAAATGACAGGTATTTACCTGGAAATTGTAGTCATGCGTATTCCAGTTTAGCCTAGGGCTTTTTATAATTCTTCACAATGATCTCTATTTCCTTCAAAGTGCTTGTCAAAACTCAGCTTTCTTTTGCTTCTGCTTAGTCAGATTGGTGAGGATTTGTGGGACAGCATCAATGGCCCTCACTTCATCTATTCATATTGTTACTACCTGATGGATTGTTGTTTGTTTTGGGCTGTACTGGGTTATGGGATGCATGGCTCTGTTGGTTTTGAAACCTTGATGAAGTTGCAGTCTGAGTATCATAATTTCCTCCAAGGAGTGCAGCTCATTAGGTCACTTAAAACCACGGCGTGCGCATCAGCCTCATCCATGCCTGAGCACAGGACGCAGCCAGAGCCTGCGTTCCCTCCTGAGGGACAGGAGGTGTTGCAGGTGCCATGGTACACAGAACAGTAACAAAATAAGGCTGGGCATGAGATTTATATGCAAGCGTTTGTGTGACACCGTGTGCAGAAGATTCTGAATATGGCCACGTGCTGTTGTAGCTGATGAAATGCAAGCTTTTAATACTGACATTTGCGGAAGGATTCATGTTGCATAATGCATCAACCTGTTAAAATATGGTCAGGAGGTTTAAGTGACATTTGCACAAGCATTTTGTGACTTCTGACAAACTTTTTGTATTAAATAGATTGATTTGGAGAGGCTTATGTGAACGTTTCCTATGAAGGAGCAGTATGAAAAAATAGACACACGGTTTATTTCATTACTCTCTTTTTGAAGTATCTTTTTTATGTCTTTGAGTACATAATTATACAGCAGAGCACAGAATGTCTTCCCTGGATATTGCCATTGCTCATCCAATAGCAGTCAGCATAAAGATTGGTTTCAGTCAGTCTGTAATGAGTGCAAAATCCCCAGAAACAACTAAGTTGTTCTTGAGGGAACAGGATCTAAATTCAAAATCTTTTTAATGACCAATTTAAAGCTTCTATTTATGACTAAGCATCATTGAAATAAGCGATTGGGTTTTCTTATTATTTCTTTACTACTTTATTTTTATACTTTATTTAAATACTACTTTATTTTTGGCAGTTAAATAGATGCTTTTTTCTAGCATGCAATATTTGCTTAACTTGGTTAGGTACTGGCAGATCAATGACAATGTTCTGCTATTAAATTACTGTGTGCTGTTGATCTTAGGTGGTTTGAGCTGGAATTTGTATAATACAGTGTGAAGAGCTCACTGGGGGCAAGCCGGGTAGAGAGACAGATGGAATTGTGGTTATTGCTCATTAAAAATTTAATTCTGGCATTGTTAATTCAAGGTTGCTTGAGATAAGCTCTGTCCTGGAAAAAGGAAACCAAGGAACAAAGAAAAGAAGTGTCTGTGGTAAGCCTCAGAAGTTCTGGTGGTTTATCAGTTGGTCACATGAGCCCTCCTGTTCCTGTGTTTGTTGCTGCCTGCCTCTTGCCACCAAACCTTTTAAATGGTTGAGAACTGCTGTAAATTCTCCTACTGGTGGAAACATTTACAAACATTTCTAAAATTTGGACATTCTTTGTTTATTTGCCACACCATTAGTAGTCTCAGTGATAAGAACTGCAATTTTGTAGCCATAGCAGAGGTTCTATCACCAGCCATCTAAAGGAGCAGTTTTCGCATTTCCACTTGCATGCAAGATTTTGTTTCATTTTCTGTCTTAATGGAGAAGTCCTGTTCCGTTTTTCATTAAATTTGCACTAAAACAGTCAGGAAGAAACATCTCTTTGACCTGATTTTTCTTCATTTCTTTTTGTTGAGTTATCTGACAATTGTATTGTAAAGGAATGAGAAGAATATCATACACAGAGAATATGGTGGTTGCATTCATTCTTCCAATCTTTAGATTTGACGGTTTTCTAGGAGTCTGACCAGCATCCGCATCTGTATTCCTCATGTTGGACAGTTAGCAAACTCTGGCCTTTTGATGGGTTGATGTAACGATAATTCTTGTTGGGTTTAATTGTTCGTTAATTTCTTCAACTCGAATACTGATTGCTGGGATGGATGGATATCAAAATAACATGAATGGTAGCAAAGAGAAGTTCTGAGACCACTGAAAGTACCTCTTTCTTTTTGGCTGATAATTGACAGAACTACTTTTGCTAGCATAGTGTGAAAGTTCAGGACACTGGTGGAGGGTTGAAAAAAGCTACAACAGTTGCTTTTTTTCAATTCTTAGGGTTTTTGGCAGTTTTATTATGTTTATTTAAGCAGACAGGTATTCAGTCGCTTCTATAAGAAGACAGAATGCTTTCTTTTTCTTTTGGTAGTAATTACATGGTTAACTCAAAGCTGTGATCTCTGAATGTGGGATTTTGTTTGCCTGGTTATGTTTTAAGGAAATGCTGAATAGGTTATGAATAATGTGATGCTACTTTCTCCTGTTCTCTTGCATCATCTTCCTTTAAGATTCCTTAAGTAATTTATTTTTCCATATCCTCTAAAGCACCCAATTCAATAAGGTCTTAGGGCACCTGTGCTTGAAAAACTTTTGTGGTTAGGTTTTTTTTTAGTATTCTCTCATTTCATGGTTTTTCAGACTTCTACATTGTCAATCTCAATTTATCAGTACCTGTGATTCTGCAGCAGTGATGAGAGAAATCTTAAGCAGGAAATACAGTTTATGTTGTCATACATTTCTGTGTACTGCATGTCATGGATTTTGTCAATATTTCCTTTACAGAAATATGGAAATGTAAAATTATATTGTATTTATTAGGAGTTGTGGATGACTTCTGATTTTAATTAAGGAAACATTTTTTTGCATGACTTCTGGAGTTTATTTGTTACCAACAATTTTTTATGCCAGCTTTTGGCTAGAAAGTGCTGACAATCAAAAACCACAGAAAATATTAGGGAGTTACTGTTCACTCTATTACAAGGACAATGAGATTTTGATTCTTAAACACACATTGTTTTTCTCTGATTACATCTCAATACCTGGATCATTTATTTGAAAATGATTTAAATTAAAAGGCTTTTTGTAGTATTAAGACACAGGAGAGCAATTTTGAAGACTACATGTGCTGACAGAGTTATAGTGTAATCTAGAAGAGTGCTTGAAGTGTAATTAAGTGAAACTGTGGCACTTCGACATCTGGTGCTCTCAATAACACAATGCCAGCATGTGAAATGCCAGCAAATACCACTGCTTGAAGTAAGTTGTATGAGGCTAACCTTTTTTTTCAGCTTTTGGAATAACTCCTCTCAAACGTCATCTAAGGCACCTATTTTTCAAAGATCAGAGGGATACTAGCTAATTATCTGTGGAATTTATTTATAGTTTACTTTAAACTTTAATTTTCTTTTCTAGAGCTTCTTGTAGCAAAGAGGAAAAGGGGCAGACCAAAAGGGTCCACTAAGAAGTTTTGTGTGGATGAGGATGTGGCAGAAAATAACCCTGTTCCAAGCAAAGGGACTCCAGCTGGGACAGAAGAAGGCCCAGAACCATCTGAGGTCTCACCAGGCAGCCTGGAATGCAGGAAATGCAACCGGAAATTCTCCAACACACGCCAGCTGACTAAACATATCTGCATTATTGTTTTAAATGAAGGAGAAGAAGAAGGAGATGGAGGTAAGAAAACACCCAGCACAAATACCTGAAGCAGGTTGTGGGACAGTGTGTTCCCTACCATGAGATCTGGTTCAGAATCCCCAGTGCTGGCTTTAAATGGAATGGAGTTGTCTGTTCCTTGAAGCACAAAAAAGCAAAACTGAACTTAGACAAGGTATTTAAACTTCTTTCAAAGTGATCAAAATGTTTATTACAGTAATGATTGTCTTACAACTCCCTGAAATGCTTGTTTTGCATTACCAACTGTTGTGTGTGTCACAAAGTGGATTGCAGTTTTTCAGTGAGAAGTGATATAGGGCATGCAGGTGAGTATCACACGTAGGTGAGGAAGGATGGTCCCGTACAGGTTATGTTCTGTGACTTGGGAAACCTGAATTCTATTCTCTTCTTCTGATAGTTTGCTTTTCTGGATGGCTTCTTTTACTGTATAAAAATAATGCCAAACTCAGACAAAAGTTTATGTGAATGATTGTCTTTGGTGTAGGAGAGTCCAGTGTTTAAATTTAGCTTTAGATTGATTTGGATATATTCAACCTCTCAAATTTTTAGTATAGAACAGAGCAGAATGAAGTTGTTTTCAGTTGTAAGGAGCCTACAATGACCATCTTGTCCAACTGCCTGACCAATTCAGGGCTGACCAGCAGTTAAAGCTGCTGCTAAGGGCATTGTCCAGATGGTTTCTTAAACACTCATTGGCCTGGAGCATTGAACCCCAATCCGTTTAAAAAGACAACAGTGAATATTTGTTCAGAATAGAGTAGTTGAAGGGATGTACAGTAATCATTTCCTCTGCCTGCCTATTTAACTTTTCCCTAAAGTGAATGTCACATACATACAAAGCAATGACTTAGTCCAAATTACCTTAACCTTTTGTGAGGTTAACCTTTTGTTGATGGTAAAATTCAGGTAATTCAACAATTACCTTGACCTTTTGTGTTGATGGTAAAATTCAGGTTTTGCTTTTGCTACAGTTGCTCAGTATGATATTGTGGATTCTGCTTGTAGACAAAATTTACCATTGATTTTTTTTCAAGTTTTCTATTACTCTTTCCAGTCTGTCATGATTATGCGCAACTAATATGACTATTTTACTTTCATTGATATGTGGAGTTTAACTTCTGTGGCAAAGCTTAATTAAAATAAGCTTAGAATATATTGATAGAGCAGAGAAACTCTTGCTGTGATAAAGTACCTGGTTATATTTTACTGTCAACAGTGGTGCAATTTTTCAACTACACAAAATGACAGTTACTCCAGTTGTCTCACCTCTGACATCCCAAGTGTACATGCCCTCTGCTGTTTGTATGTGCTAGGTCCAGTGTTAATATTTGCATTATTTTAGAAATGTTGCCCTTTCTAGTGTCCTTCTAAAATAAACTCTCAGGTCAAAGTATAAATTCAGATTACCTGTTCTTGACCTGTTAGGTCATTAGAGCTCCTAAATCTTATCTGCATTGGTTTCTCTACAAAACACACTGGCAAATTTTCCAAACTAAATTGCTCATCCTTTTCCTTCTTTGTAAAGAAAATAGCCTCAGTTTTGGGCAGATGAAACATTTTTTGTTTATTCCCTGGTAAAAGCAAAACAGTCAAGCAACAAATTTCTTGGGGTCACCAAAACAAGGGTTTCCAGTTTTTGGAAGCTTTCTATCTTGACTGCAAACTATGAACGTATCGGAGGCTGGTTTTATCCAGCCATAATTCTTCCTTGGAATACATCTGGGAGATTCAGTCTTGTCTACTGATTACTGCCCCATCACAGGAAAACTTTTCACTTCTGGCTTTACCATATGAACTGGTTTGAGACAACTTTTCAGTTTCTGAATATGTAGATAAAGTAGCATGTGCATTATTACTTTGCTCTAAGAAAGTTAGAATATAGTCAGTAGCTCAAAACTCTGTGGAATGGGCAAGAACAGTGTTTTCTCTGCCTAGGGTTTTCTATAATAGTCTCTGTAATATTCCCCATAACCTTTTGCATCATCACAGAATCATTAAGTTTGGAAAAAACATCCAAGGTCATCGAGTCCAGCTGTTAACTCAGCATGACCGTGTTGACCACTAACAAGGTCCTCCAAGTGTTACATCCACAGGCCTTGGGAATGCTTCCGGGGATGCTGAGTCCATCACTTCTTGCACAGCCTGTTCTGATGGTTAATCACCTTTTCAATGAGGAAATTTTCCTAATATCCAATCTGAACCTCCTCTGGCACAACTTGAAGCCGTTTCCTCTTATTCTGTCACTTGTTACCTTCTTCTTCAGGAGAAGCAGCTGGCCCCCACCTGGCTACAGCCTCCCTTTAGGCAGTTGTGGAGAGTGATGAGGTACCCCCTGAGCCTCCTTTTCCCAGGCTGAACACCCCCAGCTCCCTCAGCTGCTCCTCCTCAGGCTTGTGCTCCAGACCCTTCCCAGCTCCATTGCTCTTCTCTGGACCCGCTCCAGCCCCTCAACGTCCTTCCTGTAGTGAAAGGCCCCAAACTGAGTGCAGGATTGGAGGTGTGACCTCACCAGTGCTGAGTACAGAGGGACAGTCCCTGCCCTGGCCCTGCTGGCCGCATTAATTTGGATACAAGCCAAGGTGCCCTTTGCCTTCTTGCCCACTTGGGCACATGCTGGCTCGTGTTCAGCCACTGCTGACCCACAACTGCAGGTCCTTTTCTGCCAGGCAATTTTCCGGCCTGTCTGGTCCCAGTATGGGGCAGTTGTGACCCAAGGGCAGTACCTGGCACTTTGCCTTATTGAACCTCACACAGTTGGCCTCAGTCCATTGATCCAGCCTGTCCAGATCCTTCTGCAGAGTCCTCCTGGTTCATACCATGGAATGAGGGTTTTTTTTTGCTGTTGTGCTCTTTTCTTAATGTTTCCTTTATATTGTGGTTGATTTTTCTGACTCTTGCTTACTATCAAACTTATGTTTTCAGGGAAGGATTTAGACAGATCTTTCTTCTACTCTAAGAGTCAATTTGGAACGCATAATTTTATCAGAATTTTTTTTTCTTGAATCCACTGTTGTGAAATTTCTTAGAGTTGGATGGAAGATTTTATTAAAGGTCTTTGAATCTTCCAGAAATACAATATCTGCTTCTGCATGTCAGAGACAGTTCAAAATAGATGGCTAAAATTCACAAGAAGCTTTGGCTGCAGGTTCTTCTCACTTAGTCTTTGACATTTTACCTAGTACATACAGATTTTTTTTTCTTTTGTCCATGTATTTTCCTGTCTGAAATTACTTTTGTCTTTAATGCTTCTGAGGTGTTTCTATAGTTTTAAAGTTTATACCATTTTCTCATGTTTTTAATTTCTTGCAAAGCTTAGCACTCTATGGACATCTGGTTAATAAATGTTTTCACTTTGCACTGTGTCTGGCTGCAATGGAGTTAACTTTTTTCACAGCAGCTCATATGATGCATTGTTTTGTAATTGTGACCAAAATAATGTTTTGGCTATTGCTAAAATATGCTAAGCATGAAAATATTGAAAAGATATGTATATGGTTATTCTGTGTGATATTCTTTATTCAGAGAAATCTATGTTTTGAGCTGCAACTCAAATATGCATAGAGGTTTCCAAGTAATAAAGTGTTTTGCTGTCTTGTATAGGTCGACAAGAAAAGTGTTGAAATCCCTATCATAACGGACATTTAAAATAAATAAATCACTAGAAAACTCTAGTTGAAACTAGGGTTGAAACTTCATTGAAACTGCACATGTATTGGTCAGTGGAATAACTGGTAGATGCAGTGTTCTACTGTTCATTACTTCTGTAATTAGTGCTCTGCGTCGATCTCTGAGATCAGTGACTCACTGACAGTTCTCCAGCTGTTTCCAGAGTCACCAGGCTTTACTGGTTACTGACATCCTCTGTGCATCTAATTTCATCCTTTAAACCATAATGATTGCCTTCATCTTGTGGGCCCATTCATGAAAACAGAACAGAAGGAAAAAAAAAAGGTGACTTTTTATCAAATCTGGAGGGTTGACCCTGCCTGGACTCCAGGGTGCCCAGAAAGCAGCTGCTCAGCTGGACTAGAAAGAGGAAATATAACAAAAGGCTTGTGGGGAGAGATCACTCACCAGTTACCATCACAGAAAAAACAGACACAACCTGGGGGAATTAATTTATTAGTAATCAAATCAGAGCAAGATACTGAAGAATAAACCCAAATCTCCAACAGAGAAGCTAAACTGTAGCCCGCCTGCTACCACAACAATGGCCACACAAATACAGCACAGGATTAAAAAATGTCCACCGTATTTCCAATTTCCCCATGTACAATGCTTAGCAAATATATTTTTTCATAGAGACGGGCTTATTTGCCTAAGCAAGTTGCAGTTTTGTAAACCAAACTGTGTGTACACCTATTTCTGGGTTTTTTTCGTTGAATAAAATTAACAGTTCTGGCTTGTTTAATTAACAGTGATTTGGATCTGGCTGGCAGGATACAAGAGAAGACATTTAATGGCCAGGGAATGATGTTTGGGTGGAAGACAGATTACAGTCCCTTCTCTGGAATGAGCCATTCAATCTTACTGAAGTGGGAGCCTACATATATCTTAAAGATGTCACTTTTGGCCTTAGTTTAAAATGATTTTGCCATCAGCTGGATTCTAATTTAAATTTATTCTTCCTGCAAGTAGGATGTCAGTCTCTGCAGAAGAAACAATTGGCTATGTTAATTTTCAGTGGGCAGTTCACTTTCTTTTTTCCAAGCTGCTCTCCTGCTGCTATAAAATAACATTTTTTAGAGGTTAAAATTTAGTAATTTGAATGAAGAGTAGTTTAAAAACGTGCCAATTAAGGCTGTGTAGCTATGCCCGCAAAATGTCGTACATCCCAGTAAAAATGCTGAGAGCAGTCCCTTCAATTAATGAGTGCAACAGAATCATTGGGCAGATGAACGATGCAGTTCGATGGGAGTCTGGAAGCCCTGATCAATTCAGAGCTGGCAGTCGCTTTGCTGATCAGCAGCTGTGACCATTTCTCCGTCGTGTTAGAAGCAGCTCAGCATTGTGGTTCTTGCACAAACACGAGCCGGCGTTTGGAACGCCTGACGCTGGGGAGGGGAGGTCACTTTGTCCGTCTGTTGGATGCAGGTGCCAGCTGACAAAGTGCTGAGCTGACTGCTTAGCAAGGGAGCTGCAGAATGAGACAGTTTGTCTAAACAAACCTGTTCAGGAGCAAGCAAAGGCTTTTACTGCCTGCAGAAACTCAGCTTAGCTATTCAAGTGGCATATACTCCATTTTCTCATAAATCATGTTAAAATCATCCAAGGGTGTTGTTCCTTTATCACCCATGGTAGTTATTATACAGCAGAACTCGCCTAGTTGAGATGAACAAAGCATTTATTTGACACTCTAATCCGTGATCCTAACAGCGAAGGAGTTTTTTCCAGGAAGGCAGCTAAATACTGATGAGATGGCCACATACTATAGAAAAGCTGTTTGAGCCCTGTGGTCAAAGCTGAAGCTCTTTTTCATTAAAACATACTTTTTGCCTCCCTTTCCTAAAGCACACCTTCCACTTTAGGGTGGGTTTTTGTTTTTTTTTTCATGTAGAGTTCATTCAGGAACAAAGCAGCTGTCATTGAGAGTTAAGGTGTTTGTTCATTTGGTGATTTGAGAGGGAGTGTTGGTTTGAAGGATTTTTAAATCTCAGGTTACACACAGACCACAAAACAGTTCTCTTTGTAGCAAAAAGTGTGGGCAGTGTGTGCACCCCAGCTCCTTACCAAGAAATCCTTTTTGGAAGATGTTTCTTCCTCTCAGACAGGGGTAAAATGGGGCTACTGCCATCAATGGGCATCAAATTAATAAATTTGATGTGAATAAATTTTAATGTTTGAGTATCAGAACTAGATCACTGTAGAGAGATGATTTTTTTTGAACAGGTATCACGTGAGGGTGAGAGAATTTTCTCAGAGATCCTCAGCAGTAGTAGCAGATGTATGATCAGGAAATCAGTGGAGTTTTCTCACTGCTGTTTCTCGCCAATCTGTGTGTGGGCTTTTTTTGTGTTAAGTGAGATTGCACGGCACTCAGCTTCCTCACACCTTTGCTCACACTGAATATAGTCCTGTTAGGGGCTGGGTGTTCTCAGCTCATATGGAGAAAGTTGGGATATTTGAGTCATATAGGAAGTTGAGATTCAGTTCTTTGTTTGAAGTACTCACCAACTTTGGGTTTTGTATGAAAATTAGTGCTCAGCCTACATTCACAAATATTCAATGTGTATGAAACAGCACCATTTTATCAAAGAAATATTTTTATATTGCAATTCTGGATGTTGTTTTTAAGTCTTTTAAAATAGTATTTGTGGTCTGTTTTGAAAGCAGGGAGACAGTCAGCAATATTTATTGTAATACATCTCTCCACCTTGGCCCTTGGTTGGACTGAAAGAACTGCCAAACTGATCTGCCTGAAGAGTCATGTCAGGAAAGAGAAACAATATGAAACATTTATTGGCTTATTATTGTGGTCATAGTTATTCACTAACATGGATCACAGGCAAACTCAAATCTGTGGTTCTCCTTTTTTAAATAGAATTCCAATACTCAAAAGTTAATAGAGTTGCATATTAACATGAAAAGGTAATAAATGGGTTTTTTATTTGTCTTCAGCCACTTTACTTCCTCATTAAACTGATAATTAGTTCGAATCTTTCTAATGGTTATAAAGGAGAGTTTAGGAGTAAGGTGCTTGGGTTCTATTCATGTAACTACTAGGAATTACGTGATCCCTAGCGAAGTGTAGAAAATTCTGTTCTCCTCATCAGAGCTTTCAATCCAATACAGGGTTCTAGATTTCTTTTAGCTAAAGCATGTTTTTTCCTTAGGTATATAAAATCTTTCGGGTTTTTTTTCCTAATGCTTTTCAGTTTTGCTTACTACCCACTGAACAAAAGCAGAGTAATTAACCCAGTATGTGAAGTACCCTCAGGGAAGCAATTCAATAAGCAGATTACATTCTCAGGCACATGGTGTGGCTCTTGGGGACAGTCCTGTGCAGGGCCAGGAGTTGGACTCTGTGATCCTTGTGCATCCCTTCCAGCTCAGTTTATTCTGTGATTCTGTGTATTCTGATTCTTTATGAGAAGACTTTCTTGTGTTGGTGGCCCAGTCCTGCTGAGAAATTCATGATGATTCACTTTATTCTTGCTAATAAACTAACAGAGGCTGTTTAGTGAAGAAAATGTGAAAATGTGTGTTTGTTTCATAGAATCACCAAGGTTGACAAAGACCTGTAAGATAGAATCTACCTGTGTTTCCTTCCATCCCTGCTCAGGACACCAAAAGAAACCATTGCATGAGCAGGTTCTGTTTGAAGGGGATTTTTCTTTATCTTCATATATCCCCTTTCAAGTATTGCAGAAAAATATCAGTGTTAGAACTATGTACTTTTAGTATAAGTGAATAGTTTACAACTATATTAAGGAGTTAAATGGGGACATTATGAAACTCTTTATACCTATAAAGCAGCAATATTTTCCAAAATCATAGAAGTCCACAGAGAAAAACATAGTTGAGAAGGGGCATAGAGCAAGGAATTTTTGTAATGAAATTGGAGAAATCATTGGTAGGTGCTGAAAAGTTGGGGGCTCTCCAGATAAAGGAGCTGGAAACCGGGCAGAATCATGGCTGCTGTGTTTGAATTCAGTTTGCTTTGTGGTTGCTCATTCTGGAGATTCTAAATATGAATTTCAGGCTTACGGTTTAGTATTAAATCACTGCTAGTTGTCAGCATACAGATTTCTGTCTCAGGATGCCTGAGAAAGCAAAACTCCTTCCTGCACACCTTGTTTCCTTCTGGCTCTGTGTCTCGTCAAGAAATTGTGGTTTATACAGGTTGCGTGATCAGCCCTACCCGTGCTGCTTTAGCTTCTGCTCGTGTCCTTCATTTTTGTTAGGAACAGCCAGGATGCTTTAAACCTTTGCCCCATTACAGACAGGCCACAGAGACGGTCTTTGTTTCAATCTCAGCTGAGTATTTAGAAAATATTACTGGAATTAAAACAGCTACTTCCATGTTCTATGTCTTTTCACTCCTGCTGTTTGAATGTCAGAAACAAGTCTGGAGTCTTGGCTCTTACTGATTTTTAATTTATATTTTCTTTCTCCATCTCATTATGGCAGCTACAGCATATTTTGTATATACATGGAATTACTTACTCTGGAGATTGAATCAACTGATGCAGATTGAGAAAGAAAAAAAAAAAGAAAAATTCATTGAGTTTATTTATACTTTTCTTCCATTAGTTTCTTCTTTCCTTGTTCATTGCCTCTGGAATATTTGCATAATGCCTTAATTTGCTGACCTTGTTTTTTCTTGTCTGCATCTTCTACCACTTGATCTCATATAAGAAATTTTATCAGTATACACTTAAGAGTTCTCTGTTTTTTGATCTGTGCTGCTAATTATTTATCTATAAAGAGATTGTTGAGTGGGTTTTTTGTTTGTTTTTTTTAAATATTATTTTTATGTTTTAGAATTTCAGTAAAGGAATTCCTCATTTGCTTTAAGAAAGAAATCAGCTAATCATTGGCTATTCATTTTTATCTCACAAGAGTGTTTTGCATACAGCTGTTGTTTGACTTCCTAGTTAACAGCTTGAAAACGTATCGAGTTAAGGAGGTTGAAGACATTCTGAACAGACACAGGGAATGATTTGGAAATGCAGGCCTTCAAAATAAGGAGTTACATGTTTGGAGTTAGGTTGAACCAAAGGACTATTTTGAACTCTTAATTATTCTTGAATCAACACTAAAAAGAAAAATATGTTTCTGACTGTTGATTTCCAATAATAGGAGATGAAGAAGGTCTAATCCAAAGAGAGTGTCAAAAGACTTTCCATTAAATAAGATTTATAATGAAGCCAGTACTAAAAGAAATAATCCTGAGATTGTCAGAACAATTAAATATGGAAAAGAGAAAAATAAAATGGTCATTTATTGCAAAATCATGAGAATTTCAATGAAGTTTGTAGCATTTGCACAGAAATCCATAATAATGTGAATGAATTTAGAAATATATTTCTGAGAGTTTGTTTTTTAAATACTGAATTTTTTTCTCTCTTATTTTCTTTGTTTGTATAAGTGTCATATTAATTTTATTAAATATAGGGGAAAAAAGTTCCCCTTTAGGGATCATGCAGCACATCTTGTTTTGATAATGTCTTTCTTTCTACTGTAGCATAACTTTTCTCCCCGTTTGTTCTTGCAGTGTTAGTGACTGTGTTACCTGCATTGCTTTTGTAAATAGTTACCTTCTTTTTGATGTTTGCTCTTTAGGTAATGATTCTGACGTTGACCTTGACAGGAAGGAAGATGAACGAGAAAAAACTCCCAAGAGGCCCAGAGGTCAGAAAACAGAGAAAACAGCATCAACTAAGGAGACTGAACAGGTTTCAGGAGCTAAAAATCCTATTATAAGTGTGGTTTTAACAGCCCATGAAACTATTCCAGGTAATCAAAATCACCAATTATATAATATTTTTTTTTAAATTATGCTGACACTGTTTAAATTTCTTACTGTCTAAGACCAAATTGCTTAGTATATTTAGTGTATGAAAAATATTTCGCATGATTTGATTATCTTGATACAGAATCTCCGCATCTGGCAGCTACGTCATTGTAGAACTTCAATCACATTTCTATATATGTACAAGAAATGCTGGACCTGGCTGTAGTTAACCTCAGTTACTGCATGAGCATCAGTTATGTTTAGTCTGTGAATAGTTTCAAAGAAGAAAATGATATAACCCTCACCAGAGAACAGAAAAGTGTTTATATATTTGAAAATCAAGCTTTATATAATGATTAGAGGTTTTAAACAATTTAATTAGGACTAAATTTGCATTTGACTGCTTATGTAAACCATTAACTGGTTATAAACCATTAACTGGTTACAAACCATTAACCATTCTGACTGACTGTCAGAATGCCTTTTTAATAGTCTTGTGCATTATTTTCAGCTTTGTAGTTTTATTGTTCTCCTTTTCATTATTGCTAATATTTCTGAGTATTTGTTTTGCTAATAACTATCAGAACAACTTCAAGGTCTTCGTTCTGTAGTTGTGGGTTGGAAGCTAGCAGGATTCTCTGTGTTGTTAATAGCTTTTGATACTGAGGTCTGTGATATGCTGGTTCAGGGGCTCATGGAGGTGTAAGTGGGGTGCTTTAGGTGTTACTTTATGGATATAGACAAACCTCCCTTCCTCAGGGCTTTT
>WBMY01003447.1:131905-195410 GCA_013397315.1 Donacobius atricapilla | reverse complement strand
GTTTCTGTGCTATCACTCAATTTTTGAAGCCTTTAAGAAGGTCTCAGCTCAAACAAGGTGTTTGCTTGGGGGCTGGCTCCCTTCAATTCCGAAAGGCTGAGGCTTTCAGCATTCACAGTTCTGACACTCGGGTGGTGGCTGGAGCAGAGCTGGGTTCTGCAGCGCGAGGCCGCTCGCAAACGGCAGCTGTGGCTGCGCCGTGGGTCTGGGCACAGAACAGGGAGAGGGTCTCTCAGGGGCATCTCACAGGGGGTATTACCCCAAGGAGTGCNGGCATCTCACAGGGGTTATTCCCCCAAGGAGTGCCATGGAAAAAGCCAAAATTCCCGCGCTTACATTGCCTTTCTAAACAGGGGAGGAGCAGGGGGAAGGTACGGTTCTTTACCAATCAGGGGTGCAGCGGGGAGGAGATAAGGGAGGGGCTCAAAATAGGAAAATCAATAGGAAATGCAAGGGGAGTGGAAAGGGTCACATGGCCCAATTGGACATGGAGGAAGAGGGGATTTCCAGGGAGGAGTTTAGGACTGACAGAGAATTCTCTGGAAAAAGGGGTAGGAACTAGGGAGGATTGACATTATGTTAATGATGTAGTNACACTCGGGTGGTGGCTGGAGCAGAGCTGGGTTCTGCAGCGCGAGGCCGCTCGCAAACGGCAGCTGTGGCTGCGCCGTGGGTCTGGGCACAGAACAGGGAGAGGGTCTCTCAGGGGCATCTCACAGGGGTTATTCCCCCAAGGAGTGCCATGGAAAAAGCCAAAATTCCCGCGCTTACATTGCCTTTCTAAACAGGGGAGGAGCAGGGGGAAGGTACGGTTCTTTACCAATCAGGGGTGCAGCGGGGAGGAGATAAGGGAGGGGCTCAAAATGGGAAAATCAATAGGAAAGGCAAGGGGAGTGGAAAGGGTCACATGGCCCAATTGGACATGGAGGAAAAAGGGATTTCCAGGGAGGAGTTTAGGACTGACAGAGAATTCTCTGGAAAAAGGGGTAGGAACTAGGGAGGATTGACATTATGTTAATGATGTAGTAGGTGGGTCTGGGGAGTGATGGACAACTGGGAGAGGGAGGGGAGAACTTGGGATAAAACCAAACATATCAGGGGGGGTAACAGGAACAAACCAGTCAACAGGGTTACAAAGATATGCATAAAGAAAAACCCACCACCACAGAAGTACTTGGGGCATAGTACATCAAACATTCAGAAGACTTTAATGACCCAAAAGGATTTATGGTCAAGTATGAGTCTGCAGCAGTTTTTGAACGTCCTCTCGTCTATTTGACTGACAATTAATAATCTTATTGCATTCAAGTTCCCAACTAAATTATGTGTAATAAAAAAGTCAGTACTCTTCAAAAAGTTATGAATTGTCACACAACTTTTCAGAATTTGGAAATTCTAGAAGATACGATAGAAGTGATTAAAGATTCAAAGGAAAAATATTTCATTTAATGCAATTATGGTTTAATTTATTTTTCATGGATTTTCCTTCTATTTTTTTCCATTAATATCCACAATCTAACTATATCTTAAGATCCCTAGTGATTCTTATACAGTTCCCCTTTCTCAGTAATACTTAAATGTCGGGAGTTTTTAATAAAGATCTTTCACAGTCTTTTTCATCATCATTTTTCTGGATATTTATCTCTTCATGCTGAAGAGATGAGTTACTGCTGTAGACTGCTGTTGAAGAATATAAATAGATAAAATAGTTCTCCCTTCTCTTCTGCATTCTGTGTACTAGACCATCTGTAAAGTTAAGTTGAAAATAAAGTTTAAAGTTCCTTAAGCACCCTCTAAACTTAGTTCTTTCTCTGCAAGCATTAAGAATCTGTACCTACCTGTTACCTAGTTTTCTGGGTGCGTGGAAATGTCCTTTTTTGTGTCTATTACAGTAAAATTCTGTTGGAAGATTTCAGTTGACAATTAGAAAAATAGAGAAGGCCTTAAGAATTAGCTGTACAATTCCCAGTATTAAGGAACTACTCAGACTGTATTTGTCACCTCTTAAATAAAAGATTCTTTTAGAAGTATTGCATTAACAGTTTGTTGTAACTTTGCTTAGCACTAATGAGGTTTGGGACAATGCTTTGTATAATTTAGATTATGAGTAAATTGATGTCTTCAAAATCCCTTTGAACAAACAGGATCAGTCACTTTTTAACTTCCCAGAAAGGACATTTGGGCAACTTTGATTTTCCCTGGTGTTCGTCTTCGGTAATGTTTTCTTGTGAGGCATATGAAAGGCATTAGATTTACAACTATAGAAATCTGAAAGCTGGCATTTACCCACAGAGAAAATACAGTTGGAAGAAAAGTTGTAGATTTTTTTTAGTGCGACCATGAAGTTCCTTGATAGGCATGAGAGGTGAGCCTGGACAAAGCTCTTGCAGGGCAAGATTATTTTAACTGTACAGACCGGAGGACCTACATTATTAAGATTTTTTTAAATATACTTCAGCTCAAGTCCTTTATATAGCATCTCTATAGAAAACAAAAAAGACACTATGTGAAGTCTCATGGATTCTGACAGTTGTTGAGCTGGTGTTTGCATCTAGATTATCATATTTAATATGTATCAATTAATTTGTCTAAATCCCATCTTGAATGCATTTATATTTTCAGTTTCTGTGACATGCAGTAATTGTTCCATAACTTCATTACGTGTGGGGTGAAAATGCATATTGCTTTATTTTGTTTTAAGTCTGTATTGAACTGTTTTTTGTGGATTGTGAGATAATAATTACTCACACTTTTTTTTTCACAGTATTGGTAGTTACAGAGTTTTTTCTGATATTTCACTTTCCATTACCTGTTTTCCAAGCTGAAGGTGTCCGAATTCTGTATCCCTTTCTCAAACAAAATACTTCTAATTTTGTCTTTGTTACTGTTTTCTAGTTCTTCTTTATCCTTTTTTTGTGATTTGTACTTGAAGCCTTAGGACATTTGCAAAATTTAGTTGCATTAGTAGAAATTAGGTTGATGTTCTTTCCTGGTTTATTTCTGATCCATTCCTAATAATTCTATCAGCTTTTAGGCTGTTGATAAGTATTGGAGAACTCTGTAGTGAAGGACGGGCTGCTTTTCTAAGGGACAGACTGTAAGAGGCTGGAGGCCATCTCTGAGTTTGAGCCAGAGATGAGGCTCACAGGGTAATACATATCTGTAGAAGCTGCTGTCAGAATGTCATGAGGAACTCAAATCTTATTCTTCTGAAGGCAGATTTACTTAGATGATATTGACTGAAAAGAAGAAAGCAAAAGGCATAAATAAAGTCTAGTAAACTAAAGTCGATTCTGCCTTTAAAATAGTGATATGATAGTGCTGGAGGAAGGATTTTTCTGAAAGAATTGATCAGTACAGTAAACTTCTCTTTTTCCCCCGATATTTATATATGCTTTGACTTCTTGAAATGATTGCCTAGGGAAACAGGAAAACCTTTATCTTCCTTATTGGCATATGATGTTTTTAATGAAAAATAAGACCTTTTTCTTAGGCATTTCCCTAGCCTGAATATTGAGGGCATTCTTTTGAAATTTGGGACATGTGGGGACTAGGCTGGGTAGAGCCTAGAAACCAGTTTTCTCACTTCCTGAGCATGTGCTGCAGTCATTAGTTTGTGATCTAGTGATCATTGCTGTGGCTGCTGGTCTGTTAGGGCCCTCAGTCAGCATCCCAAGTGGGTGGAGACATCTAATGTTTCTTAATGCTTCCCTATCTTTTAAGGGTGGGAAGTCGCAACCTCCCACTAGGGGACGTGATTGCCTTTTGTGAGCAGGTACTTCATCAGCATGTCTGAAAATCTGAATCTCCCTCTTTAAGTTTTTAAAGACATTGGTCTGTCTGTGAATCGCATAGGTAATTCAGAGGCAGTAACATGAGAATAACCTTGGAACATTCTGCCCGCTCAAAGTATGCAAAATACTGGTTAGTATTTATCTAGAGAGTATATATTTAGTTCAGCCAATTTAGGTGATTAAATTTTTATAGTGGTAGTACAGAAGTCTGTTAAACAGTTCAGCAGTCCTTTTAGGAAATGCTCAAACATCCTGAAATGCAGAAGGGCACAGAGGAGAGTTAGTGTGGAGCATTTAATGAGGGTTTTTGTCTCACAGTCAGGAAACAGGAGGCCTGGAAGAGGCAATCATGCATATAAAGCAGTTTAAGACCTATTTTCTTTACACTGAGTCACTCTAAATATGGAATTTGCTTCTATTTTAAGCATTTGGGTATCAGAACACTTTTCTGGTGTCTAATGCCTATTCTATTACCTTTGTACTGAACCCACAGATGGAACCATGGCTCTGGTGCTGTGCTCCACCTCACTGAGCTACCACAGTGCAATTTGGGAGATGCAGTCCTGTGGACAACCTGACTTTTGTGTAAGAGGGAGGAACAGGAAGAATATAAGTTGTAATGTTCTGATAACATCTAGGATGAAAACTTGGAATTTCAGTTCTGTTGAACCTGCAGAATCTTTACTACAGAACTGAAAGCATTATTAAAAACCAGTAGTCCAAAAAAACTGATTTTAGATGCAACCCATTTAGTGAGCAACAGAGCTATTACAGTTTAGTTATTCTGTTTAGAGTTGGCTGATGTCCAGTTTGATAGAGCTTCAATAGCTCTACATACTCCCAAATGGCCTCTTCTCAAAATATCTCAATTTCCCACTTAAAATCACTCTGAAGGACCCACAGAATCTGGTTTTCTCCTTGTTGTCTACAGCACTTCTTTCCTCCATGTAATGTCACTAAGTCTTTCACATGTGTTGTTGGGTTACCCCCACCATGGTTTCAGAGACTTTATGTAAATACTGCCTATATTTTATAAATAATATCTTTAGAAATCCGTCTTCATGCATTTAGAGCAGTCCCTTCTGCTCCCAGTGGAGATTGAGGAGTGCACACTGAACATAGAATCAGAATATCCTGAGCTGGAAAGGCTCCACGAAGATTGAATCCAGCTCCTGGCCCAGCACAGGGCAGCTCAAAGAATCACACCATGTGCCTGAGAGCATTGTCCAAATACTTTTTGAGTTCTGTCAGACTTGGAGCTGTGACCACTGCCCCAGGAATTCTGTTCCAAACATATTCTTTTATTCTGAGGGATGGCAATATGCCCCAAAATATAGAGTTTAGGGAACAGATGTACAGAGATTTAAATATAGACTAAACTGTCTTTTAGACTAAAATTTTCCCCAGCCTTATTTGTAAAACTGATTAAACAGCTTGGCATAATTTTTCAAAGGATGTGGTATGAAGCAGAAACAGAAAGATTCAAATTTTATTTAGAAGATTTACAGTCTTTTAAAGGTGGAAATATTTGGATGTAGGATCTCCTTGTAGCAGGCATCGAGCATCATGAATAATGCTCTGGACTATCAGTCCTGGCAAGTTATTTTAGCAGAACTGTGGTGTAAGTACTGATAGCTTCTGGAAGTGCATCCATCGTTAACAACAGAAACTAAAACAGTCAAACTAATGATTACAGAGTTTATTGTGTAATTTACACTTTTATATTACAGACAATGCGCGTTTCTAGTATGAGATTTTTAATGAGCAGTCCTTTCATTCTTCCTTTAGGAGCCAGAAAAATTGTTCCTCTTGAGGCTTCTCCTCATGAAAGTGAACCCGCAACTCCAGACGCAGCAGTCCAAGACCCATCACAACGAAAAGGATATCAAGAATATGCCATTCAGCAAACCCCATATGAACAGGCAATGAAAACAAGCAGGTGATTTTGAAGTACTTATATTTGTGTTCATGCAGAAAATGAATGAAGTGCTTCCCCATCCATTTTCATGAAACAGGGGTATTTTTCTGAGACCTTTAAATAAAGGAACAGCTAAAAATTAACTGTGAATGAATGAGTTGTATAATATAAAATATCTTTGGAGAATACATGTTTTTAAAAATAAGCATTTTTGTCCATTATGAATGTCTAGGGAAATTTCGACATGTTATGTTACCAGGGTTCACCACTGTAAATATAACTGTTTGTTTGGGATTTTTTAGGTTGGGTCCAACTCAACTGAAGATTTTTACGTGTGAATACTGTAACAAGGTGTTCAAATTTAAACACTCCCTCCAAGCACATCTGAGGATTCATACAAATGAGAAACCTTACAAGTGTTCTTACTGCAGTTATGCCAGTGCCATCAAAGCCAACCTGAATGTTCACCTGCGGAAGCACACCGGGGAGAAGTTCAGCTGTGATTATTGCACCTTCACTTGTCTCAGCAAAGGCCATCTCAAGGTACATATTGAAAGGGTTCATAAGAAAATTAAGCAGCACTGTCGTTTCTGCAAAAAGAAATACTCAGATGTTAAAAATTTGATCAAGCATATGAAGGAAACTCATGACCTTCAAGATAAAAAGGTGAAAGATGTTTTTGATGAGCTTCGCTTGATGACACGAGAGGGCAAAAGGCAACTTCTCTATGACTGCCATATTTGTGAGCGCAAATTCAAAAATGAGCTGGACCGGGACCGTCACATGCTTGTTCATGGTGACGAGAGACCCTTTGCTTGTGAGCTCTGTGGTCATGGAGCCACTAAATACCAAGCCCTTGAGCTTCATGTTCGAAAGCACCCTTTTGTATACGTGTGTTCTGTGTGCCTGAAGAAGTTTGTCAGTTCTGTGAGGCTCCGTGCTCACATCAAAGATGTGCATGCAGATCTGCAGGAGGATTCTGTTTTTAACAGTTCTATAAACCAAAGCTTCTGCCTGCTTGAGCCAGGAGGTGACATCCAGCCAGAAGCCCTTTGTGAACAACAAACACAAACTGCAGATGTCATCAGTGCTGTGAACACCCCACAGCCATCTGCTTCTAAAGGTGAATCAGTGGCTGCAGATGTAAACCATGATGGTCAGCATAATGGTGATGTAAAAATTGATGCAGTCCTTTCCTTAGAATTGGAAAATCCTCTGGTGAAGAATGTAGCAGAGACACTGTGTCAGACAACAGACGTGGCAGTCCCAGACGTTCAGCCCTGTGTTGCATCAGATTGCTTCCTGCTGAAAAATGGCACTGCTGGCCCTGAGGAGTTAAAAGGTTCTCCTCCAAATGAAGAGGAAGTTAATCCATGCAGTTCTGTAAACGAGCAGGGTGAAGAAATTAATCTTTTACTATCTGAAGACAAAAGTTTAAATGAGAGTGAGAACAACACAATGACTGAGAACCTTCCAGTCCTTGAAGAGGGAATCCAGTCTGTTCCTCCTGGTGAATCAGAAACAAGCAATGCACCCATTGAAAATTCAGCAGAACCCACAGACGCCCTGGCAGCAGCAGACGCTGGTGCAGCCATCAGCCCACAGGCAGCCTCTTCTAACACAGCTACAGCCAACGGGGGGAATGGATCCGTGGCCTTCATGCAGATCTTGGACAGCTTGCAGAAGAGACAAATGAACACTGAGTTGCGTGAGAGGATCAGGAAGGTTTATGGAGACTTGGAATGTGAATACTGCGGTAAGGAGCAGTGGCATTAGGTTTGGGGTTTTTTAAAATCTTATGCACTGAGCTATCTTTTTCCTGCTTCTCTGATTTACAGTGTTTGATATATTTGTGTATCTTTGCAGCAGCATTAATTTTGTAGTTCAGTATGGATTCTGGGATCCAGTGGGAGTTACTTTCTGCTGTACAAATGTGAAATGAGTCAAATCTCCTCAAAAAATCCCCACTAGTGGAATATAGCAAAGCAGTGCCTTGCAAGGGTCAATTTTCTGTTGATGTGAAATTTGATAGATTATTTCTGTCCATGTATGTCTCCCCAGGTCACAACTATCACTGGGGCCAAGCACAGCAGATTTAGACATGTGATCAGCATTAGTTCAGTCCATGCTGTAAAGCTTGAGCTTCATTATCAGCTTAGTATAAAATTTCTTTTTTTTTCACAAAGTGTGGGAGGATGTATAGTAATATGCATTCTATACAATAGAAACATATGTACTGGCATAATTTTGTGTCTTGTTTTGAACCAGGTTCTTTGAGACGAAAGATGGTATCAGATCAAGACTATCCTGATTAAATGTTTGGGTTTTTTAATTTATGGAAGTAGGAATAAGACACCATTCCCACTTATTCTGACTGAAAATGTTTGTGTTTCCATAACTGGAAAGGAAGTAGTTTGGGATATATTTTGTAGGTTTCATTCTTGAAAAGGGAAAGGAATCACAGTCTGAAAAACCAAGGTTTTGAAACACCATAACATTGCACTTCAGATGGATTGCTCTGAGCTTTTTGGTGCCATTATGCCAAGAAGACTTTTAAGAAGGAGTAACATGAAAGAAAGTAACAAAAAATATTTCGACAGTCTCTTTTAGTGTACAGTTGCATTCAGATTCTTTACATAAGAGAACAGATGTAAAAGGACTTTTTCTTTAGGAAAAAGATCATTGATATGTATTAAAGCTGCTCTTGTTAGCCTGTTTCAGGATGAATAACATGATCTTTTTGGGGAAAGGTGAATTTGTAAACATATTTTCTGTAGCAAAGGGTCTTTAGACAAGTTTTCATTAAAGACAAAAGGGACAGGATTCAAAACAGTGTTTTGTCCTGAAAGAAAATCAGTTATTTTTTTAAATTTTCACTAACAAATGTTTAGGAATTACTTAATGTCTAATTTCATTTTCAGGCAAGTTGTTTTGGTACCAGGTGCACTATGACATGCATGTCCGTACGCACACTCGAGAACATTTATATTACTGCGCCCAGTGCAGTTATTCTTCCATCACCAAGAACTGCCTTAAGCGTCACGTCATTCAGAAACACAGCAATATTTTGCTGAAATGTCCCACAGAACATTGTGACTACTCCACTCCAGATAAATACAAGCTCCAGGCACACCTTAAAGTTCACACAGATCTGGTGAGTAGCAAACCAAATTGGTGTTTGTCTGAATTCAGTGTCTTCTTCAGTGTTTGTAATTCCGTGGTAATACCTGAAGATGTAGCTCAGGGTTCTTACCTGTGTGTTCTCTGCATACTTCTGGGAATACCTGACCTAGAGCAACTGGATATTTGGACCTTCTCCGAGCTGTTTCCAGGAAAGTCTGTCTGTATCTATTTTCTCTTTGGTTTTCCCAGGACTTTCAGATCTTTGGGGTTTGAGTGAGTAAAATAAAGTTGGTACTATTGTTACATTACTTCATTCTATGAACCTGAATTCCCTTCCTTCATAAATAAATGACTTGGTAAAATGAAAATATGTTCTTCTAAATTACTACAGACAAAAGGTATTTAAGTTATTGAAATGGATTTTTTTTCCTATTATCTTCACCTAGTCGCAGTTGAACATCTAGGATTTTCTATTGTGTTGACAGAGATCATGTTTTAAAGGTTCCTTTCTCGTTCAGAAAGCCCGCCAGCTCAGAGTGCCATGTGCTAAAACCAGGTCTTGGTAGGTTATTGGTCAGTATTTCCAACAGCTGAAGTTACTTTAAAGGTATTTGGAGCAGAACACTTCACCTCCTACTCTTCTTAAGCAGTTACTTCTGGAGAACTTCCAAACCAAACAGAAGAGATGACACAAAAAGGAAATTTCCCCCCCTTGTGTCCTACCCTTCTGTAAATATTTGAAATGGAATCTGAATTTGTTGTGAAAGGTGCAGAAAATTCACATAATAGACATTCTTTTTGAATGTTTTTGAATTCATGATTTTTTACAATGCCCATCTGATAACAAAAAAATCTGTGTAATTGGTGTCTAAGAACACTTAAGAAAAAAGAGTTTACAATTAGCTCTCTTATATCCTTCCCTAAGTACCTGTTTTTCAAGTGTGATGAATGTCCAACAGCTCCCACCAAGAAGATCATTTTCATTATTCTAAATAGAACTGAGAAAATAGGTTTCATAATTAAAACCATTGTGACAGCTAGATCTTTCCGGAGCATGCTTAATGATCCTTACTGTCAAATATATTTATTTAAATGGATTGAAAAATTAATGTATTAGAATTTACTTAGTAACTGAATTTGGCATTTCTCATACTGGTCTTTGTGCCCACTGCTTGGTATATTTACTCCATGCATGTCTCACTGAAAAGGACCACTTCTTCAAATACATATCTACACACAGTTAAATGTGGAAATCTATTTTTTTTTATTTTGAAAAATCAATTCTTAATAAATATTAAAAATAAAACTTCTCTGGAGACAGAAGATACTGAAATCTCAGTTCAGTTCCTTGTGTGGATGCATATCCTTCATCACCTCCTTGCTGGCTGCATTTCAGCTCCATCCTTGCATTATTTGTAGAATATAAACAATGGGAATTGAAAAGCAGCTTTCCCTTCATCTTTGTCTATATCACTGTATAGCCACCCACCTTACTCTCTCTGCAGCACCCAAGTCTTGCACTGAATTTGGGATTGGTTATTCCCTGGTCGGTGACGATGGGGATTGTGAGTGTGCTGCCTCCTGCCTTCTGTATTTCCTACACGTTGTTGTTACAGGGAAGATTTTTACTTTTGAAGCCTGGGAATCAAAGCATGGCTTGATTCAAAACCAAACCTTTGTATATGTTCTCTGATTTTCAGTGCTCCTCTTTTACTCCTGGGGCTTTTATTGTAGATTTTTGATGTTTATTGGCATTTATTGAGCTCTTCCAAAGTTCAAACCATGACATGACCAATCACTTCAATGTCACAGAACCCAGGAAAGGTCTGGGCAGTTTCAAATTGCTTTAGTACAGTTTATATTGTGAATGAGCTCATGGTCGTGTTAAAGGGCAGGGTGTGGAATTAAACAATGGTGATGTAGGTACCGGAGTTTGTTTACAATCCGCAGTGGCTTTTGCCATACTCACTGTGCTGAGCAGATAAACATTACAGAGAGGTTTGTCTCTGAAAATATTTTAAGTCTATATATGTAATTGGTACTGCAACATTAGCACCTCTATAAAATTGCAGTTTAGACCCAGAACCACCACTTGTTATTAGGTGCCTGCATCTGCTTTCATGCCCGTTTTGGGATGTAAATTATTCTTGTCTTTGGAAGGATGCTTAGAAATTCCATTATGCTGTTGACCTTTCATGTAATATCGTAGCTGTTGGTAGGATGTGAGATGCTCAAGCTCTGTTTGCTTATTTGCCCTTCCTGAGGAGAGTAAATTTTCACATGGTCACTGCTCTGGCTGTGTTACCTCTGCCTCAGGATCAGTGCTGCTGTGCAGTCAAGAATGCAAGGTACTGCAAAGGGAAGCAATTTACAAAAACATCTCGGATCTAATGATTGGGTACTCAGTTGGAAAACAGCTTTTGCTCCTAGTCCTCACTTCCACAACAAATGGCTTGGCATTTGTTTTTACTAATAGTTATTTCATGAAAAAATGCTTAAGTACTGTATGCAGGTGCTTGTCATTTTGTGAGCTGAGTTCTGCTTCTTGCCAGCCTTCAGAAAAGTCCATCTGAACATCTGCACGTTTTGCTGTAGCCTCCTTCACACGTGTACACAGCTGTCTCCTAGGTACATCACGTCCTTTTAGCTGAGTTGCATTTTAATGAGACATCAGTTTAATGCAGGAATCTTCTGGGAAGATGAAAACTATGAAGATTTCTGGAGGTCTTCACTCCTCAGAAGCGTAACTTGGGGGTCTAATTCTGATCTCACGTCAGTTGCAAATTAAATTTCTGCTGCTCTGAATAGATGTGGGAGAAGGCTTTGGTCCTCTATTCTTCTACAAAATTATGCAATCAAATGTTGTGTTAATTGAGATGTGGGAACTTTTCCTGGAAATGTTCTGTGAGTGCCAATATTTAGTAGAGGGTTTTATTTTCTTTTTGTGACTGTATCCTTGTATACCTATCCCCTGAATTATCTTGAAACACATGCCTCAGAGATTTTGTAAAGTTCTTTTCAGAGCACTATAAATGGATAATGCAATATAGCTGATGCTTTCTTATCACAATTTTAATTGCTTTATATAAAGAGAAATGCATTGTGATTATTATGTAAGTGGCCTTATTTAATAACAAAACAGCGTAAACAAGAAAATTTGTGATAGCATGAGACTAATTTATTTTCACTAGGTTTAAGAATACTTACATACCTAATTAAATTCCTGTTTTATGGAATGTAAACAACACTTTCGGTGAAAAACCTACCTTTATTTAGGAAATAAGTTTCTTATATTTTCTCATATTGGCTAATAGGGGTCTTGAGCAAATATCAGGAAGTGATTGTCTTTGAAATAGCTATTTAAATAGCTGATCTGACTTGGCAGCTGGTCTCTAACAAAGGTAGATCCGGCTCTCTCCATGCTTTGCTTCTGTTCCTGTCCCTCAAAAAAACCTTCAATGGCATTTAAAAGGCAGGTATTCCAATAAGGCACAGGAAAAATAACTTTCATTCTTACCAGAGGAAAACTTACATGCTGAGAATGTGATTCAAATATTACTACAACCTCAGCCTTCAAAGGACTTCTGTCATCACCTATGGCCAGGGCACCTGAAGAGCTGGATCTGTGGTGCAGAGGACCTTCTCTGGAGCTCTGTGTTGTGGTCTGAGTGCTCTGAAATACTTCATTTGCAACAGGGGATTTTTAAAGGTTGTTTTGAGAGTGATGGGATTACATGAAGCACTCAAACAAGCTCTCAGGGCAGCAGTAGCAGAACGCTTAAGCATTCCAAGATGACAGCATAAGCTCCAGTACTTGGTGGCACAGGCCTGGACACCCAGCCAGGAAAGGTTTGCCTTCAGCTGGGTGCTGTCTGTGAGAAAAGGGAGCTTGACAGACGCACTTTGAAGGGACTCAGTGCTCTTAGGCTTGCTCTGTTACACTAGAAAAGATAACCCTTTTGAAGATCACTTCTGCAGAACTTAGTGCAGATAACTTTCTAACAGCTTGAAAAAAGCTGTTGGGATTACTTCATTATTGAAGAATTTGGTTACCATCGTCTTGTGGAAAGATGTGTTCTCAGCACCCATCCATTCATGTTGCTCTATAGCTCTTGATGTATTTAGTGATTATTCTGATTTTTTCTCTAAGACATAGGCTTATAGCCTTGCCTTCCTCAAGAATAATAATGGGAATGTAAGGTTGTCCCAGTTAACAGCACTTCAGTAGCATGTGTGTAGTGGAGTGTTGAATTTTTTTTTCTTAACATTTGTCTCAGTGTTCTGGTCACACTGAGAAATACTTAATTCAGTGAGTATTAAAGACCAGCAACACCCAACTGTACATTAAAAATATACTATTTTTTTCCTTTATTTATTGTATCTTTTGAAATCAGATATATAGCAAGTTTGAGGAACAGACCAAGATCTGTCAACAAATTTCAGCTCAAAAGCCCCAAATTATATTGTGCTGTTTTCTTATATATGCCAAATTATGAATGTGGTCATGCAACTCTGTCTTTGAAAAGGTGCAAACATTGCTATGGAGTTTTGTTATGATCAATCTACCAATCTTTAGTGGGGTAAGTGTTCACACAGAGATCCAAAATCATCAGTAGCAGATTTCTGTTATATCAATTGAGAGACCCTCATTCCACAAATTAACAGCTCTTTTTCAAGGTTTTGTCAGCTTTGTAGCTCTTTGAATCTCTTCCAAAACTCAGCAAATATTCTGTGAATTTCCTGGTTTTTCCCTTAAGATTCTTGGGGCTTAAAATGATGACAACTTCAACTCCGTCACAGCAAGGTACTGTCCTCAGGGTGGTAATCCTTGTGTAGCTGCCATCCCCAGTCCCTGGTGCAGGTTTTCTCACAGGAACAAATGACTGTCAGCTCAGACAGAATTCTCCTTGTGCCATTGCCATATTAATGGCAGTGAGAGCTCCATATCCTTCAGTCATGGGAGTATTTATTGCTATTTCAGCCCAGGTATGCTAGGGCTACTGCTAGATTTAACTTACAGGTATGTCAACACAGGGATTTGTTTCTCAGAGGTACATGAGACTGACTGCAAATGGTGCATCATGTTCCAAACCCTGTCTGCCATGAAAACCATAAATTTTTGCTTTCCTTTCAAGAGAGGTGTCCATTTACAGCTGTACAACTGCAGCATATGGACAATAATGACCTCCTTGTGCAGCCCTCCTCACTATTCAGAGATGCTTTTTGGTCAAAGGTTAGAAACTGGTAGAGTCTAGGATCCTAAGCCTCCTGTGATCTCCAAATTCCTCATTCATAACACAGGGTTCTTTCTCATTTTGATCAGTAATCTTGCTTCCAGACTCTTCAGGAAATATTTCTGTCCTCCTGAAATAAGTAGTGAAGTGTCTGTTCTGTGTCTTCAGCTCACCTTTCAGAGATCTCTGGTAGGTGGGTAGCTGCACCTCTCCAATCAGGTAATGTTGGCACCTGCCCAGCTGTCAGGACTAGTTAAACTCCCTCCATCTGTGGTTTTGATAATCCACTCACAAATTAATCCATTCAGTGCAGAGGTGACTATGACCCACTCATTGGTTGACCATCCAGTGCCAGCAGGTACTTCTGGGAAGAACAATCTCTCCAATTTATATTTTGACTGTTGGGATTTAATTTAAAGTGTAATGGAGAAAAATCCTACATTTTTATATGGAATTAGATGCATTTCTGACAACATGAAAATTACAATTAAACTAAAATTTCATAGAGGAAAAAATGACATCGGAACTCTCCAGTTGAACTTGATTGATAGTGTTGAATATGTTATAACACCAGTGATACAGAGAAAATCCACAGTAGTCTATAAGTCTTTAAATCAAAGTAGTAGAATAAGACTTTATTGGTAATACATAAAATGCTGAATATTTATAAAGTAGTTAGAAATCTAGACATTGAATAAGTCATGGAATCTGTCATTGTTAACTCTGCTGCTCAATTTCAGGTCATTTTATAAATCCACATAGTGGTGGTTGTTTTCAGAAGGATAAGATCTGATCCTTAGGTTTCAGAAGGGTGGACTTGTGGAAAAAAAAGAAGAAAAACTCCTAAATATTACTGCTTACATCAAATACATGTTCTTCTGTTATGTGCTTTGATCTTTAGACTCCTGATTTTCTACAGAGTCAGTCAGAAGATAATGCTTACATTTATTGTGCATATTCTCATCTGCTGTAACTTGGAGCCCTGTATTCATGGGGATTAATGATGTGCTTAGAGTCTTTTAATATTTCTCCTTCACTTACTTCACTATAAATACATTCATTTTTTCCTTAAAAACCGAACCTTGAATTATAACTTCATTGTGAACCATGTGAATAATGACTATAGTGATTATACCAGTAGACTGAAAATGCAATCTCTTTCTTCCTCACTTAAGGATAAAAAGAGTTATTCCTGTCCTGTGTGCGAGAAGTCATTTTCTGAAGATCGACTTATAAAATCTCACATCAAGACAAATCATCCTGGTAAGAAAAAAATCAAGGAAGACTTCTCAGTCTATTGCAATAAATGGATAATGTTTTAGAATGAGCAGCGTAATTTGATTATATTCCTAAGAAAGAGAAGAGTCTATTTCTAATTCAACTGGTTTAGACTAAGAGTTGTATTGGTTTTGCAGATGTTAGAATTTAGAGTCAAAAGTGTTACCGTTCGAGCATGTGTGTTGTGGAGTATGTCAGATAATTGTGCTAAGAAATCTGTCTTCATCTGGCAAGGGGTGAATTCACATTAAGCACTGGGAAGTTTGGGATCAGGCATACAGACATCCTGTAGCAACCCAGGATTCCTACTGGCCTTACATGAACTGACAGGAATGCGTTTAGGGCTCAGGAATCGGCTGTAGGTGAGTGAAGTGAATGCAGAGCTGGCCCTGTGTGTGCCCAGGTGCCATGGGCTGGACCCCCGGCGCCAGCTGGTGCCTGCAGCAGGGCTCCTGCTAGAACCAGCTGGGCTGTGGTATGGCCAGTAGGAATCTGGGGCTGGCAGGCCTTGGCTGGCTCCAGCAAACTGGGACTGTGTTTATACCTTTGCATTCTGGTGCCCTGATTTATCAGTACAGGTACAAGATAACATGACTGTGGTGAGTCAATGTGCTGTGCCTGAGTAAACAATCCTTTCTCAGATCTTGGGAATTTGATCCAAAAATGCGGCGTGGGGACTGATTTAAACCTCACTGATGTGAACTTAGCAGAGCCACACTGATGTGTCCCTAATTTCTTGCTTCTCAGGATCTGTGTTATGTTGGATAGAACACCCTGCTGCTACTGCAGCGGAGGGAGAGGTGACACTTTCATTATTTAATCTACAGTGCTCCTTATCACGTGACATAATTGGATACAAAGAAGGAAAACACTGGTCATGCTCAGACTGAGTCTGAGGAAAAAAATCCAATTAAAATTATGTAATTTCCTTGTCTTTCTTGTCAGATGTACAGCATAATAGGTAAAGCAGTAGTTTATCTTCCTACTGCCACTAGATAGTGCTAGACCCGTGTTTTAAACGTTTTCCTTTGCTTTAGTTTCATCCTTAACTCTCACTTCAGCTCTTTAGTTACTAAACCTCTTTATTTGCAGACCACTCCAGAACAGTGTGGTTGGAGGGCTTGTCGTACGTCAGAGGACATGTCTGATGCAGGAAATTGAGATGAGAAAAGGCTTCTGAGCTATACTGTAGTCAGGAGGTATAACACCAGTAAGCATAGAAATTGAATCTCAAGAACGGTGCCTTTAAAGCCTTCTTGCTGCCTCAGGCAGGGAGCATAGCAGACTTCCCTAAATAACAGGACCTGTGACCTGGCAGGACATGATGTTCTGTGCCCTTACATGTTGCCATTAGCCTGCACTGGTCCACTGACTGCTGAAACATCAGTGTATGCTGGGTCTGAGGTCCAGAAATACCAGTTAACTCTGGAACCCTGAAGTACTAAACTCATGGATTTAAATACTCCGGATCAATTCATTTGGTATCTGAATCCCTCTAAAAAAGTACAGTGTATTTTTTTTTTAATTCAAGTGGGTCTTTTAAGCTCTTACAATAGAAGTAAGGTTTAAAAAGAGAATCTGTGCTGTTATTTTGTGTTTTCATTTTTCATTCATGTATCACAGGCACACAGAGCTTAGAGGCAGAATAGGAGATTAGATGTGTCTCTGTGGTACTAAAGAAATACTACAGCTAAGATAATGCCTATGCAATAGTTATGCAAAAACCCTGTTTTAATATATGGAGGAGAATTAGCGCAAAAATATTTTTTATTTCTGTGAATTTTCTCCTTGTAATCAGGAAGAAATCCTTTCTTTGCACACCGTGCTTAATTACAAGCCAAATAAATGTGAGGGGTCTGATGGTATAAGCTATTAATACTGCAGTGGCATGAGTGCAGTTATTTTCAAAAATGTAAGTGGAAATTAATAAAGATGAAAGGAAAGATGGGTACTGTTAACGGGAATTGAATTTTAAAACGACATAAAATTAATTTAAAATGAAATACTTTCACATTTATATATATATTTATCATTAAAATGTTATTTCTAGAACTCCCTCTCTCCTTCCTTACTTAGTATCATTCAGCATGCCCCACTCCCTTGTCTCCTCTGTTTCATCAAGTAAAAGATATGAAATCAAAAAATACTCCTTCCTCTTCTGTATTTCAGCGGAGTTGAATTTTGGTCCCATAAAGGCTGTGAGACCAAAATCTCCGTAGACTTTGGCAGAGCAGTATTTCAGACCAAAGAGATAAAAGAGCTTGGGTTTATTGCCCAATGATTTTTGTACTCAGCAGTGAAGGAGGAATCTTGTTCTGGTCCCAGCTCTCAGAATTATCTACCTTTCATCCACTGTCTGATTTAATATGATATTTCTTAATAGTTCTGAGACATGAGAGGCATCAGCTTCCATAGCTTCCCACTGAGCAGACATCCTAGCCTGCAGTCATGAATGCAGGATCTAAACCATGAAAGGCAGATGAGGGTTCAGACTTATGGCTGTATTTTTCTTTTTTTGGTACCTTAGAACTTATATCTGCTCAGTTCACAGGCTTTTGTAGTTACTTTTTGCGGTTATTTTTGCTGTGCATACGAGTGCAGGCAGGATTTTTGTGATTCTATTCTGGGACTGATCATCAAGAGACAAGGTGATTTTGGTAAAAAACTAAGTTTAGACAGGAACTTTCAAATTTATAAGATTTGAGGCATAATACATCACCAGTTTTCATGTCTTAAGGTTTAGATTGCATGAGTGTTGTACTTTCATTAAATCAAGAGATAGCATTTCATTCATTTGATGTGCATTGAGCAATTTGATTTATTTTTAAAAGCATCTGGCAATGTTTTCATTATGCGTCTGGGCCACTTTAATTTAAACTTCATTATTTTGAACTTTTTCACTGTGACAACCAAAACATTATCTCATATGAAGGAAAAACACAGAGTTGAGTGTGCCTAGCTTGAATCAGAAAAGGCCAGGAGAGGAATCTTAATTGCTGTCTTCGGCAATCTAATTAAAGAGAAGACAGAGGGAGATTTTTCTTGGAGCCGTACAGTGACGAGATGTCAGTAGAAACAAGGAAATTCAGACTAGATCTAGGAAAACAGTTTTGACTGTAAAGATGGTTAAACACTGGAATGGCCAAGAGACGCTGTGGAATCTGCATCCTTGGATGTGTTCAGAACAGGAATGGATGTGACCCCAAGCAACTTGATGTAACTTTGAAAATGGAACTGTAAATTTGAACCTGCTTGGAACAGATGACTTTAGAGGTCCCTTCCAGTCACATTTATTCCATGAGCCTGGTTTTTCCTTTAAAGCACCCGATTATCAGCATTCTGACCACTATCGCTGTGGCTGAAGAGGATTGTCTTTGGATCCTTGACATCTGGAAATCTGGGGTGAAATCTTGAATAAAGCTTTTGAAAATATTGAAGAAAAAAGTGCCAGTTTAGTTTATGGAGAAAGGTCACAGTAATAAAATGATCTTTTGTGCCAGTGGCCCAACCAAATTTTTTTTATATTTAAAATATTTTTTTTTAACAGGCAGTGAGGACAGTGAGTTCACAGATCAGGAGAGAAAGGACAGAGCATCCTAGAAGGCCTAAAAGAAAAAAAAGTCTTTGTGCTCTTTGCTCAAGTCAGTTTTGAGTGGGAGTGGGAGAAATACAGCTTTTAAAGAGTTGGACTGAATCAGGATCTAGCTGTTCAATATTACTTACAAAATAAATTTCCTCATGTCCTTCTGGTTCTTACTACCTCTTGAATTTCTCTCAGAGGTTTCAATGACTACTATTTCTGAGATTCTTGGCAGAAGAGTTCAGCTGAAAGGACTTATTGGAAAACGAGCTGTGAAATGTCCCCACTGTGATTTTTATTTCATGAAGAATGGATCAGACCTTCAACGTCATATTTGGGCCCATGAAGGTAAAACTCTGGTTTTAAGCTTTTGGGCATACAATGAGTCTCATCTTCCACAGAAGCTTTGCTGACATAAAAAAACAGATTCAAGTTTATTTCTATACTCGAATGCAAAACTTTAAGCTACGTTGGAGGTTAATTAATTAGTTTAATGGATTCTGGATCACACGTGGAACTTCACACTCAGAACATGAACAGACAATTTAAATGTTTTATATAAATTAATAAAACTCTGATGCAATTTTTTTTCCAAAATGTCATTCATAAATATCTATAAAGTGTTCTATGTGAGTAAGGACAAATGAATTAAAAATATGCTTAGTATTTTAAAATAAGTAATTTTCTGTATTTTCTTATGAGTTTCTGCTGCTCCTTTTACATTTGTCCAAAAATCTTTGGCCTGGAAATCTGTTAGTAAACCAATTGAAATCCAGTTGCTTTGATGTATACATATAAATTCTGTGAATGTTTTAATTAAATCCTGCAGAGCAAGGCAGCTAGCTGCCACAGACATTGACAGTGATCAAAATCCCCTGAGATAATGCTAATCATATTTATGACTTCTTTAGGGAGAAATTCCAGTAATATGGCAACACATGGGTTAAAATTGCCTTGAATTTAAAACCTTTAGAATATAAAATCTTGTGTCTACCCAGTCTGTGTATTTTTATAAAAGGCTGAAGACAGTTTACATGGTCTTCAGTCACGTTAGTAATCAATGGAATAGGTTGCCTATGATTTTAGGTTCTTTAGACATCCCTCTGTGTAAAGGGGATAATGGGATTTGGTATCTCAAACTGGTATCTTGTTTCCAGAGTGTTCCTGTTTAGGTGGTTCAACACATTTGTTTGAATGCTGTAACGATGAGCTTTCCTGCCTGTGTAGCACAGCAGGGCTCCTCTCCAGTGGCCTTTCCTCCATGAAGGAGTTTAGGTAAGGCAGGATGTAGGTTAGAGAAATGCCTTGTATGTTCCATAGACAGAGTTCTTTTATTCTGACTGGAACTGGGAACCCATATCATCTAACCAGCATGAGAAAGGAGATGAATAGAAATTTCTTCCCAAATCAAAGTCTGCAATCAAATCTGCTTAAAGCAGACTGTAATTCCTCATGCTTGTAAATCTAATTTTAAGGTCACGAGTATCAATCTAAAATGTGCAGACCTTCATGAAATTGTTGAACTACTCTGCCAGTTCAGATTTATTCAGCTTTTCTTTGAAAGATTTACTTTGTTCTTATAGACCTTCTGTTAGATGATGCACTGGGTATCTCTCTGTGTGCTTTGGACAGTTTGAGGGAAGTGAAGTTTTAAGTGCTTATATCTGCTGAAACATTAGCAAATCTGACGCTAATTAACAATAAAATACAGCTTGCACATTTAACTTCTGCTTCCATGTTAACTGCCTAGTGAAACAGTCCTGCTTACAAGAGGTTTCTTCACTGTTGATTGTAGTAAATGGAGAATGGTAGTGACCTGAAGACTTCTACAGGGAGACTGTCTTGATTAGGAAAGACAGATGTCTGCCAGGGAAAGCTGGAGCTTCCCTTGGAATGGAGAATGTAAACCCCTTCCCTCCAAATTATTATAATTTTGCAATTAAGGCCTTTCAGGCAATGATATGGGAATAGGAATAGCAGTTCTTTACTAAGAATATTAAAAATACAAATGTAGTCGTACAAAAAAGCAGAACAAACAAACAAATCCTAGAAACCCTGAAAGAGTCAGAATATGACCTAAGACCCAGTTGGTCAGGGTTTTGGAAGCAGTCCAAACAATTCCTACTGGAGTGACATGTGTTTCTGTTGGAGTAGAGATGAATCCCTAGAAAGGTCCAGTGGTGACGAGATGGGCCCAGTCTTCCTCTGGGAATCCAGTGGAAAAACAGGCTCCATTGGTATTTCTGATTCTCAGGTTTTATCTAGGTAGGAATGGTTGGCTCCTCCCACTGGGTGGAGCATCTCCCAATGGGATGATGCAATGTTATCAGTTATGCAGTGAGCCTTGATGGCCCATTAACAGCAGATATCCCCCAGAGGCAGCTGGGTCCTGGAAGAGATAAGGAAACACTGCCCCACCTGGTTTTAACAGCTGCCCCAGTAACAGAAGACACCTGCCCTCTCCCCTCGCCATGGAGTTATGAGATAAAGAAAAAACACCTCTTCAACTGGTTTCAGCAGATTGGCAATAGAATACATGCTTTTGGTTATATATTGCAACCCAAGACAAAGACACCAGCTCAGCATCAACGTAGGCAGTCTGGATGTTAACTTCTAAATGAAGGGTAGGCATAGCAAGCCCCAAATATCATTATTTTCCTGGCTAAACTCAGTACCTGGCTTCAGTAGGGCAGTATTGTGAAAGAACTCCTTTCACTTAGCAAGTTAAGTGATGCTGTCATGAGCTCAGCATCATTTACACAGAAGCTACAGATGAAATCTCTTATTTGTAGAGATCCAAATTTTGAAGTGTTTCTCTTTCTCTCTGTTGTTCACATGATCTGAAATTTCTTTCAAACAAATATCCACCTTCTCATGGAAAGGCACAGCCTGGTTGTTTCATGGTATATTTTTTCATGTCTAGGTGTCAAACCCTTCAAATGTTCCCTCTGTGAGTATGCCACTCGCAGCAAGAGCAACTTGAAAGCTCACATGAATCGTCACAGCACAGAGAAGACTCACCTTTGTGATATGTGTGGGAAAAAGTTCAAATCAAAAGGCACTTTGAAGAGCCATAAACTCCTTCATACTGCTGATGGTAAGTGCATGTTTATTAAATCTATGTTAGGGCAATAAACATTGTCTGTACTACAGGCCTTATTAACAAATGCTTTTCAGTTGAACACTTACGTATGATCTACAGATTTTGTTTATACCCAGGAGACACCATTTGGAAAATAATTCAAAACTTTCTGAAATAGTTTCTGTGAAAGACAGACAGCTGTCTCTGAAATATTAAGTTTCTCTGAAATTTGTGCTGGCTTTGTGTGCCTTCCTTGTTCTTACAGGAAATTGTTTATCTCAATAGAAATTTGAAATTGCCAATAGTTCTGTGTTTAAGTCTCTTACTGTTTTATGCTGTGAGACCATTATTAGGATCCTGGTGTCTAATCAGACAGTGGCCATCCTGGACACTTAATCTCTACAGTCTCACACACAGCAGCTCATTTGCCCTGCAATTTTAATATTTCTGTGATGTTAATTGAAAAAAGCAAGATGCACATCCAGAAAAGTATCCCATTTTATATGCCATTTTAGAGCACAGCAATACTTTATTATTCTCTGATTATCATATTGAGGTAAATTATTTAGCAGGATAAGTGGTACAGACCTTCATTATGACTTAGTAGCTTGAGCTTTGTTACTCATGCAATTGTGGGAAACCTCATTCCACTTTTTATTGACCATTTCATTTACTTTCTTTTTTTTTCCAAATTACATCTTCAGAGAAGGCACACAATGCTCTGTTACATTTTTAGAATATATTTGAAGTTTCTGTGTCAGAGATATTTTTTAATGCTTATGTCTATATGTTCAAGTGAAAGACAATCCCTTTTACATCAATATGCTACATCTTACAGGAAAATTATAGTTACTGTTTTATTACCAAAGTTATTGCAGAAATGCTGTGTGTTAGTAAATCACTTGTTATTCAAAAAGTACTTTCCAGTATTTTGAAATAACTTTATCAGTAACAAGTAGGTCTGGCACATGCATCTCAACTTCATATGTGAGAATCAAGATTTTACTTACCAAGTGCAAATCTCAGCTGATTCCTGGCGAGGAGAAGGAGGCAAGTTGTTGTGTTTGAATGAGAAGAAAATTCCAAGCACGATCAGTCTATAAAGAAAGATGAAAAGGTCTCTTTCTATGACCCTGTAAAAAAAAATCACTTTATGGGGTTTCATTTCAAAACCTTTCTGTTTTGTTTTCACCATCTGGCATGATCAAATAGTGAAATTCAACCATGGAAGTTGAAATTGTTTTCACCTGTGTGTTAATTAGATTTCTTGAACAAATCTATGAGTGTGTAAGTCATTACTTCAATTTATCTGAGGCTGCTTTGAAATTTGGTGGTGTTAAGAATAGCACTACAGTTGAGCGGGATCTAGCCATGTCTGGATTGTCTTTAAAAGTGTGAAGTTAGATTTAAACATTTAAATCCATGTGAAAAACTGCGTTCTTTTATAAGTTAATGCTAGGTCAGGCTGAAACCTTGGCTCTAGAGGCATTGTTATTACCAGGAGCCTTCTTTGTCTGGCTTCAAACTCATCATCTTCTGGAATACCTCCAGTGACTTCTGATGGAAGGTGTCCCAGCCTGTCATAGGGATGATGGGAGTTGAAGCAAGATGACCTTTAAGGTCTCTTCCAACCCAAACCATTCCGTAACTCCATCTTCCTTTGTGGTGACCTTCCGTTTTTGACTGGTACAAATAAATCCAAGACTTAGGCTCTTTTGCCTTGCTTTTCACACTTCCAAAACTGTTCCAGGAAATTCCCAGTACCTTTGGAAGCTGAGTTTTACCATTGGCTCCAGTGAAGCAGGATCTCACTCTCTGTGGAGTCTTAAGTAATTTTTCTCACTAAGTCCACCTCAACAAACTTTTCATGCATTTCAAACCCTTGTGAAAAAAGAAGAGGACATTTGTCACCAGGAATGTGGTTTGTCAGGGGACTTTCAGCCTCTTGATTGACAGTTTCTCTTTGCCCAGTGTTCGGTCTCTTCGTGACAGTACTGCAAAAGTTCTTAGCAGCACACATTTAGTATTCTTCAGTTGCTTCACAAATAAGTGAATTTGAAAGCTGTTTCACTGTTTATGAGTCTTGTCTTCCTGACTTATGAATCCAAGTAATTTTTGTTCAAATATCAGACACCTGCAAGGTCAATTTAAGTCGAGAATATAAAGTAGTTTTGTGTCTGATTTATTCTTTTCCGGAAGACAGACTTCTCAAGAGTGACATGGTAGAAAGCGATTCTGTAGTCCAGGGTCATGACTGTTCGTGGTTAGAAGTAAACCTGAAAGCCTGAGTTTCATTATTTTATTTAGATACCAAAAGGTTCTTCTTAGCCATGTTTTATAGAAACTTTCACACTTAGTATAAAATGCTTTTACCTTTTTCATCAGCATCTGGAATCTAAAGAAACCCCATGTCTTTGTAATAATTCACAATATTATCTATTCTGCTTCTACTTTGCTTCTTGGTTCTTCTATTTTTGGAGTAGTTTTTAGCATATCCTTATTCCACAACAGTCAAATACAATTTGCCAGCTGTGCACATTTAATTCAGGAATGAAGTCCTATTGTATTTAATACACCTTGTAATTTGGCTGGAGGTAGCAGGACTGATAAAATCTTAGAGGCAAAATAAGGAGAAAGAGAGTGTGAAACCCAGAGAATAAAAGGAAGGAAATTGTGTTCATTTAAATCATAAGGGAAAAAATAGTTTAGTGAGAGAGACTGCTTTGAGGGGAAAATGTATTTGAAGCATAGCAGTTCAGTGCTTGGGACAGAAATAACTAAACCCATGTGAACATGATCAAACATCGGTGTTTTAAGGATTTCATAGTGTGCTTTACAAATAGCGAAGTAGCTGTGTCTGCAGTTGTAAATAATGGATTTCCTTCTTCCATTTCGGGTGCACTGTAACAATTCATTTTCTTTTTTCTCAAGTGACTATCCCAGGAGAAACCAGAGCATTTAATGCTTATAATTTAAAGATTACACTCAAGCCTTTTTTCCTCCCTTATTCTGCTCTTAGCTCTATTTAACCAAAATTTTGCAGAGCAAGTGCCAGGCTTCTCGTATTGTTCATTGTTCATTCTTAGCATTTTGGAATTTATCTTTATGAGGAAATAGAATCAGTAGTTTTCTGAACTTAAATAGAAAAAGATATTCCTATTCCCATTTCAGGAAAGCAGTTTAAGTGCACAGTGTGTGACTATACAGCTGCCCAGAAACCACAGCTCCTACGTCATATGGAACAACATGTCTCTTTCAAGGTAAGAAAACACATAAATCATGCTTAAAGTTCTTAGGAAATACACAGAACTTTAGACAACAGTATTAAAACTGGCACATTTTCTTGTTTGATGACAATTAATGGTATGTATATAAACATTTTAATATTTTGGAAATTTTGACTTATATTCAGACTTTTGAAATAAGGTTATTTTGTTCATGACCGATTTGTAGTTAGTAGTTCTACTTGACAAAAATATCTGTATGTTACAATATGAAACAAATGTATTGGGTTTGATTGTCAGTCCTTGAAAGCGTGAATCTAACATGTACCCTAAAATGTCCTAGGGAGGTATGAAAGCAAATCCCCCATATCACTGTTCATTGCCCACCTTAATTTTCCCTGAAATTTGAGTCGCTTGGACTACAGATGAGTTCATATACTTGAAGAAAATTGAAGAGAATTAATTTTAAAACAGCCTATTTATCTGAAATATGCATTGGTAAGAGTTTTGAAAATTGTTAATATTTTTATGAAGTATTTAGGGTAGAGATACAGTTTATTTTAATAAATGGTAGTATGTTTTTATTTCTAAATATCACATTGGTTCTCAATGTGTGATAGGTCCTAATGTAATGTATTGTGAAATATTGTATTCGGTAAATAGGAATTTTACTGGTTCCTTTTCCAGAAAAGACATTATTTTTTATTTATGAAAATGTTCATTTTATTGTGAAGCTTTATCTTAACAGTGAGCATATTTCTTATTGAAAACATCATACTATTTTCATATGTAACATTTTTCATTTTCTAACAGATCATTTTACTTCTATAAGGAGTACACTGCAGGCATTCTTAACAAGTACCATAAAGCAGCAAGGCAAGCAGTCTTTTCAATGATGGTTTAGGTTTTGGAAGACAAAACAAGTCATCTATAGAGATGATATATTTTGAACAAATGATTTTTCTGTCTTAAGTATGTAGTATTGCTGCAGACTTACATTTTTAAAAAGCTTTTTTTGTAAATGAAAATACATAATTTTCCTGTTTTGATGGCTAAAGTGATGAATGTACTCACAGTGCAGTTCTTGAAATGTAGCTGGTTCTGACCTTGGTATCTGCTTCACATCAGTCTCGCAATTCAAGACACCGTCAAGAGAACTGAACACTGGATTAGATCAATCAGGAGTATTTGTTTAAAAGAGTTAAAAAATGTTTGCCTCCTTCTAGTACAGTTGTTTGCATGCTTATCAGATGCAGAGAAATATCACTACTTATGTGACCTAATGATCCTTTAATCCATCATATTTCCCAACTCCATGAATTTACAATTCTGCTATCCAATAGCACGTAACATGCATGACTTGCACACAAGTGAGTGCTACAAGAGTACAGCAGTCTGTCTGGATTATTTTCTTTAAAACATGACAGTTTCAGCAATAGAAAGAGAGTATGCATCTCTGAAATATTTAGTAGCTGAATGTTACAGTACCCTCTGAAGCATAAGGTTAAGGGAGTCTGAACATCACTTTTCTTCCTTATTTTTGCTGTTTGGAGCCTGAAGGAAGATCATGAGCAATGAGCTTAGGAGAGTGTTCTAATCAGTGTACCCTGACTGCAGACATTTCCCTGCTTTAAATTCAGCTCCTAGATGAACATTTCTGTACCAACCATTTCCTGCTGAGGAGCTTTAGGTGGGGCTGCTGTGCGTGAAACGTTTTCCATCCTATTCTGAGGTACTTGACTTTTCCCTGAGGACTTCAGTCAACGTCTGCATGCTTTTACAGGACCTAATGGCTGTGTCAAACTTCCTATAACTGTGATATGTCTCAGTCAGAAAGTTATTATAAAAGATTAACTTTAGGCTCAAATGTTAGTTTTCCTAATTTTTTTTTCTTTGGAATTTGTCTCTCTGTCAGTTGAAGAGAGATGTGTTCCTAAAAAATTAATTAATTTAGTTGCCAAAATTAGCTCACCAAATGGTCAGAGAGATGCAAATACCAGGGAAAGAGGAAAGGAAAGGAAAGGAAAGGAAAGGAAAGGAAAGGAAAGGAAAGGAAAGGAAAGGAAAGGAAAGGAAAGGAAAACCTGTTAAATTAGATTGGCTGTACAGTCATGTTGTACTTTCAGTTATTAAATTGTCTTGCTGTGCTTTTTCAGACCAAAGCTCACAGCAGCTGGGTGATTTCATAGTAGAGATTCTCCCCATGGTCACGCCTGTTATCATCAATTATGAAAACACACAGTTTACTGAATTACAAAAACTGGATAATAATGTTATAATACTGAGAATACTAATTGTCTTGCACATAATAAAAAGTACCAAATTTAGGTCATGTTTAATTACAGCTTCAATTTATTTTGAATTTTTGAGGGTTTCCTTGAAAGATACCCAACCCAGAAATGAACATGGTTTCTTAGGGTCAAAACATTACAGCTTAGACCTGTATCATGAAGAGGTGAGGAAGTATAGTCCAACATTTTCCTTTCTGCTCCCAGCCCTTCCGCTGTGCACATTGCCACTATTCCTGCAATATATCTGGTTCCCTGAAGAGGCATTACAACAGGAAGCATCCTAATGAAGAGTATGTCAATGCAGGGTCTGGGGAGCCTGCAGCTGAAGCTCTTATCCAGCAAGGTACATCTCCACCATATAAGATTTGTTGTTGGTTTGTTTTTTGTTTGGTTTTGTGTTTGTTTGGTTGGTTGGGGTTTTTTTGTTGTTCTTGTTGGGTTTTTTTGGTTTTTTGTTTGTTTGTTGTTTTGTTTTGTTTGGTTTTTTTTCTGAAGCAAACTTGGTGTGAAGATAAACTTTTATGCAGTATATGTTCTCCAGTTTATTGGGTGTTATATGATAAATCATTATTGCTTTTTAGTAATTCTGAAATGGCCACCTTTTACCCTTCATTCAGTGTCCTTTGTTCTTGTTTTGTAAGGGTGTGGGAACCAAAGTTTTGTTTGACCTTGCCTGTGCTATTTGTTGTTGCATACATTTATCATTTACACTTGTCTCTTCTTGTAAGTCAAGTATCGCTGTCTGTTGAAATGAATGATAAATTTCTAACATTCTGCTGATAAATTTCTGTGACAATTCTGCAAGGTTGAACTCGAGGTAAGGTTGAGCAAACATAAGGAAAGAGACTGAAGAGTAAATGGCAGCAAATTATTCCCCCTCTAGAAAAATCTGTGGAGAAAAGAGAGTACAGGTAAAACTGGTTAGGAATTGTTATGCTCAGAATCTTGTTTATGGGCAAAGGAAGCACACCTTGTCTGTGTAAGTAAGCCAGGAACTTATTAGAAATATAATAGAAATCTTAACAGTTTTAAGATTTGTCTGACTCCCCTAAGTAGTTTTGCTGTTACACGCTGAGTAGATGAATCAGCAAACAACTGATTATACAGTCAGGTACGGTTTTGGGTGCAAAACTCCTTCAGTTCTATTGCTTGGTGTGAGGAATATTGAGCAAGAAGAGGAGAAAACCAGATTAAATATTAAATTGTGTGGAAAATATTTTATTGTTGGTAAAATTCTTCTTTGTTGCTCATAATTTTAGGAAGTGTTTTCCCTATTTTTTAGTAGAAACTACCAACAGTTTCATCTTTTGGAATCTTCAGTTTCTGATTTTGTTGAAGAGGAACAGAGACCAAAATAATGCAGTTCTGTTAGAAAATTATTTCAGTGGAATTCTTCTAAGGTTACATTATTTCTAAGTGCTATTTTCAAATCATTAACCTAACACATAACATTCATCTATTGAAGGTATTAATCGTGTTAAAATACTGAAATCATGACACAGAGAAGGATAACTCCATCTGAGACTCTCCCTTTAAACTTGCTCTGTAAGGGGAAAAGGTATAACTGCAATAAGTAATCTGACTCTGTGTTGGTTTTATATAACATTTCTTTGTTTCCTTTTGTAAAAAAAAAACCCAAATCATTTTAGAAGTAAATATCTCTAACAGTGTAGGAATATTTTGTATAATTTTACGATTATTTTCTCAAACAGTACAAGTCCATGGGGAACCTGCAGTTGTTTTAAGGAAGTTATATTTGCTTGGTCAGTACTCAGAGCCTCTATTCTGTAATCACCTACATGAAGGAAGAACTCTTCACTATGAGGAGCTTTGTTTAACTTTCCAAATATCTGAGCACTGCAAGGAATTACTTGTCTATAGCCACTCTTAGGAATAGATATGACAGAATGAATTCTAGTATAAATTAGGAATCATACTTGTAATGTTCAGAACAAAGAAAATTAATCTTACACTGATTAGGCTTTCCTTCCCCTTTGGGAGGCAGATAAATGCACTTCTGAAAATAATTCATTTCCACTGAAATAAATGAACTGTAAAGTTGTTGAGATGCAAGAGTAGCCTGAAAATGGAGACATTGGAGTGAGATGAGAGAGAAGAGTCTCTAACTTTTTCTGTGGTGGCTATCCTTTTCCCACCACATTGGAACATTGGACAGGATGAAATTTAACAAGTTCAAATGTGAGCTTCTGCCCCTAGGATGGAGTAATGCCTGGAACTAGTCTAAGTGGGGAAATCATCCTTACAGACAGGGATCTGGTTGGCAGCAGCTCTCCAGGAGCAAGCAGTGAGCCCCTGGCAGCCCAGAGGGCAGATCCCATCCTGGGGTGCATTAAACACAGCATGACCAGCAGGAAAAAGAGAGGATTATCCTGCTGTGCTCAGCGTCACAGCCCTGAGTGCAGGGCTGGGGCCCACCAGGCACGGATGTGAAGGTTCGTGACTGTATCCAGAGGGAAACAAAGATGGTGATGGGGCTGGAAGTCATCTTCTGTGAGGAGCACCTGAGGGCTCTGGGCTTGTCTGGTTTGGAGAGGAGGAGGCTGAGGGGCAACCTCATTGCTCTGTAACAGCTTCCTGAGGGGGGAAGGGGAGAGGGAGGTGCTGAGCCCTTCTCCTTGGGATCCAGTGATAGAACATGTTGGGATGGTTCAAACCATGCCTGGGAGGCTTAGACAGGGAATTTGGAAGCATTTCTTTACTGAGAGGGTGGTCAAACAGTGGAACAAACTTCCCAGAGCAGTGATCAATGCCTCAGTGTCACTGTTTAAGGGTCATTTGAGCAATGCCCTTAGCAACAGCTTTAACTTCTGGTTATCCCTGAATTGGTCAGGCAGTTGGGCTACGTGGTCCTTGTAGAACCCTTACAACTGAAACAGCCTATTCTGTTCTTTCCATCTCTGACTTCCTTCTTTCTCTTCCTCTCCTTACACAGCGTTTATATTTCCAGTGCTGGCAGCAGTGCTGTGCCTGTTTTCCACATTCACCTGTGGAAAAGTCAGGCATTTTAGAGTAGTAATGAGGCATCAAATCCATGTAGGAGCTGTGAAGTCAGTCTCAGGGCTCTGTAATGAAGAAAGCTGCATTCATATGTGTAATTTTCCCACACGCAGCTTCCTTTGCCAACTCAATTTCCTGTTCTGTGATGCATCAGATGGATCTTGCACCTGGGCTCAAAACAGGACCAGAGATTGCTTATCATGCTATAGAAACATCATTTTTTTCTCAGTGTTTTGGTATCTCACTAGGGGAAGAGTTGTTCCTTGTGGGAGACATTTGCATTTGGAAGTGATAAACATGAATCCTATTGAAGTTAATAAAAGTTTTCCTGATTTGGAAATCAGAATGCCTTCTGTATTTGGTTCACACAGCACAAGAAGATTACTGTGGACACATAATGCAGTATGACAAGTCATATTTGTCATATATGACACCTGGGCATCATATGAGGTAATAAATGCTAGGAAGAAATTCTTTACTGTGAGGTACTGGAAAAAGTTACCCAGATAAATTGTGGATGCCCCATGCCTGGAAGAGATGTTTCAGGCCAGATTGGATGGGGCCCTGAGCAAGCTCGGCTAGTGGAAGGTGTCCCTGCCAGTTGGCTGGGGGGTTCAGAACAAGATGATCTTTAAGGTCCCTTCCAACCCAAATCTTTGGATGATTCTGTGTGTTTCTTGAGCTGCTTGGGCCAGAAGTTGCACCTTACTGTCTGACTAGCTTCTATTTAGTTTCATTTTACTCTATTCATAGAACTGAAAAGCAATTTTGGAAAATTATTCATGTATTCATATATAAGAAGAAGACCTTTCAGGCCTGATACTAAACAAATCCCTTGAAATGAAGGAACTATAGATGAAAAGGAATAGGAGAGAGTACCAGCAAGCAAAAGGCTTGAAAAGAAACTGAGAGGGGAAAGTAATAAAGATTAATATCTAATAAAAGCTGTCTATATCTATTTGTATTATATTCTGCTTGTTCTGTTACCCAGAGCGAATTGCCTCACACTTGCTCATCTTCTCTACTCTCAGTTGGTTTTTGACTGCGTTGCAGGCACTGCAAATAAATTTAATTGGAAATATTTATATGAATGTAGACTGCTGGACTGTACTCAAGATTCCTAGAATGAGCTTATAAATAAATGAATGATTCACAGAAGAGGGACTGTGTTCATTGGAGCAACTGCATTGCCAAGGATAGACAGCAGTATTTAATTTCTGGGTTTGTGGTAGGAATTTGAATCACCCAGGATCAGAGAAATGCTTGGAATTTTGCAGGGTGTGTGTATGTGTTTCTTTGTTTAACTGGAAGTCCACGGTCTGACATTTATTTTAGTATTATAAAGTAATAAAGGAAAATAAATAGCATAAGAACTTGATATATTCTGCTAAGGGGGCAAGAATATTATGCATTACCCACTGTTTTTTCTACAAGGCCCTGTCTGTGTGCTCATTTGATGGCTTATTTTTAGTTTCATTTGCTTTGTGCTGGGCAAGTCACATACAATTTTTCCCAAATTTGTGTCTTTTCTCCTCACTGATGCTCCCTCCTATGCATAAACATTTTGTTTACGTGTCTGAGAGATTTTTGTTTGTGTTTGTGCAGTTACTTGTGCGGGCCATATGTGAGGGTCCAGTTGTGGCCTCAGTGTTCTGGTTTACAGCTGTCATCTCCTGCTTTCTTTATACAAAAATGAGAATTGTCTTGTGGAGTTTTTAGGCCAATAAATAAAAAAGAAGAAAGTTGTGGAGCTATGTAAGCGATACCTGCAGTATGTTGTTACAAACAGTTTTGTTATTGAAAGTAGTATAGTTATGTAATTAGTTGACTTTCTCTGTATGTTACTCATTATTCTAAGGAATAGAAAAGAATTATCTAGAAATTATTTTTTCTGAACTTCCATATCAAGTCACTGATTTGGAGTTATATATTACCAGTTGAATTCTGTGCTTCTATTACTTGTAATTAAATTAAAGTCATAATGACAAAAGTTACAGATTTAATTTACTTCGTGTTATTATAGTAGTTTTGGTATCAAAGTAATGCAGAAAAGTTTTCATTGTTCCACAGCAACGTGTTTTCCCTGATACTCCAGATTGGTGTGAAATTAATATGTAATTTCATTTTCTGTAACTGATAGTATTATCTAATCTAATCTGTTCTAATCTGAACTTTTTGAGTTTCCTTTATTAAAACTGCCTCAGTTTTGCTTAGAGATGGAATTGAGCATCTGCTCTTACAGTGAAGTTTGGTAAAGACTTAGCAAGGAGGAGGGTTAGTATAGTAACAATAAGTGTCAGTGACATACACTAGAGACTGGGTGTAGTTACATTCTGTTTTATCAAAATAAAAATTCTGTTTCTTTTCATCTGGTTACCATATGGTAGCTTTCCATGAATGTGAAATGGGATGTTTTTTTTCTAATCACCTTGTTCATAAAGGACTGTGAAACCAGGTCTTGGCTTATATCCTCCTTTGTGAGTCTGTTTGATGCTTTTGAACATGAAAGGTGAGAATCATGTTTTGCCACGATGTTGTGGAGTCAGATGTGGTAGCACAGTGACTGCAGTGTCATAAGGCACTTCCCCAGCCATGAGATTTGTTACAGTGAGTTCTGGTCATCTAATGCAACAATTTATCACATGCAGGTTATTCTTAGTCTCTTTAGTCAATAGAGGGGAAAAAAGAGAAATTCTTATTTGCATAATTACAATCAAATGAGTTCTGACATTTGACCAAACGGCTTCCATAAGCAAAAGAAGTAAAAGCTCTTTAATCTCTTATAAAGATTGGATTCTCATTATTTCATCATGCTTAGTCTTTTACGTGTAATGCTGCACACTCACACATTAAACATTGGGCTAACTTTATTCTATGTATAATTTTGTAGACCGAAAACTTTATTTACAGTTTGCATGTTAACATAAATCTCAAGAGCAAAGATATTTTGGTGAAGAAGATATTACATTGTTAACTCTTCCTGTTTACTTTGCTAATGTAAAAAAAAAAAAAAAACAACCAAAAAACCAATGTTTGTTTTGAAACTTGAGAAATCTAGAACTGTCTTAGAGAAGACACATTTTAAAAATGTTACTAAATATTAATTAGTTATTAATATAGTTTAATATTATAAAGTATGCCACTGATGTGTATGTTAAATATTAACATATTTCATGTTGGAAAAATGGCTAAAGGAAAACATTTTACAGTTACATGGCTTGATTGAGATGGGGTCAAATTAAACAGGTTGTTGCTGCATTGAAAAAGAATGTATATGAAAATAACTCAAAGAATTTATTTGTGTTTCCTTGTAGGTGGCATTAAATGTCCTGTTTGCAGCTTTGTGTATGGTACAAAATGGGAGTTCAACAGACATCTTAAAAACAAGCATGGAATGAAGTTAGTGGAGAATGATGGGGAGACCAAATGGGAGGTAAAGCAATATATGGCTTTGACTCTAAGATTTTTTAAAATTCTGGGGAGAAAAGTAAGCATAAAAATACGAAGCTAAAAAAATGTGGTTCTGACTTAAGGAAGATCAGAAGGTCATGGGATCTTTGAATTCATGCCTTGCTGTGTCTGTTAATTTGTAATATATGGTAGGGTTTATCACCTTGTAAATGCTTATTTTTGCATTTTAAGATTCTAGTTCTCTATTTGCAGCAAAAGAGTGAACACTTTAGCAAAAAAAGATGAAATTGAAAAACTTACTGCATTTTGTAATATGCAGAATATTCACTGCTGATAACTGCAAGATGAGCAAAGCTGCAGAAGAAAGCTTATGACTTTGTCAAGAGAAGGCTAGAATCTAGAAAACTGATTTGTTTAATTGATAAGCTGAACAAATTATAATGTTATGCAGAGTAAGTCTTCTATGATATGTTCCATGTTTTCAGCTTCAGTCCTGGAGATTCACGCAGATTCGATGGGGAAACCACAGATTTAGACACTTTTAATAAAAAATGATGGTTTGCCAGCGGACTGTCTTCTACTGCCCGAGCAGGCTGATTTTGAAGTCCAGTGAGAGGAAGAAGCCAGGAGTCAGCTGCAGCTGGCTGACCCCTGCAGTTTTAGGCCTCTTCTGCTGAATTTCAGTCTGGCCCCCATCACAAATCTAATGCCTAATTTGGAAGAGCTGACCTGCAGGTCTTGTCTAACAGTTATTGAGTGTCCACACACGGAAGGATAAGTCCTTGTAAAACATTGTAGTAGGTTCTGTTTGGACAGCTGTTCAAAGAAGACAGGACAAGCATTTTAAAATGTCTCATATCTCATTCAGAGTCTCATATCCATATTTCAGATGATCTCTGTGTACTTTCACTGTAGCTGCCCAAAAGTGAAAACATAAGGGGACATCCTGGATGCAAGAATGTCTCTGTTGCTGAACTGGCTATTAAGAAAAAGTCTCATCAGAGGAGGAATATATACTGACAACTTGTCTTGAAAAAAACCCACAGTTTATGCAAAGGATAACTTTTCTGAAACAAAATGCCTTTTTTTTTCAAGCTTCTGAGGTGTTTTAGCAGATCTGTATTATAAAATCATTTTGCACCAAAGGTCTTTGCTAAACTCTGTACAAGTCTGTTGTGAATTCTAAGATAACTGTGCAACAGAAATAAGGTCAGGATAACTTAGCATCCTTAAAACAACTTTTGAAGTAGAATCTAGAAGAACACTGTGGGATGATTATCTTGTCTCCATGTAATACTCTTCTTGAATTCTGTTTCACCCAGGTTAGCTCTTGTTACAGTATTTGTTGTCCAAACTCATTCCTTGTTGCTGTTAAATCACTGAAATGAGGTTATTCATGCCTTGGCTGGGTTTTGTTTCCAAGTTAACTGCCGAAGTTTCTGAGGAAGCATCCACTCAGTATCTCCATATCACAGAGGCTGGAGAAGATGTTCAGGGCACTCAAGCTGCTGTGGCTGCATTACAGAACCTCAGATATACTTCTGAGAACAGTAAGTTACGTTTTTCTAGGTTGGAACACAAATATACCTTTTTTTCCAAAATATCTAATTCTTTTGAGTGTGCTGGGCAATATATGACCTCCTGTGTCCTCCTATTCAAAATTATGACATAAAGTCATCCAGAACCTGCTTCTGAGGGGTTATATTTTCTTAAGGTATAAATGAGAAATTATAATTCATTATGAATTTTTCTATCCTGAAGTCATTAATACTTATCACTGCCTGTTTTGCACTTTATTATTAGCTGTGTGGAATTTCCTGCCTATATTATTAAATATACTGTGAAATTAGCTATCTTGGCAGAGTAGATGGTGTGTATCTAATGACAATTCTCTGGCTATTATTTTTTTCTCTCTCTGGCTGTAGTCAGCAAGACTGCAGGAGTGACATGGTGGAATAGCTCATTTACCACGTTCCCAAGACAGCACTAACAATCTCAATTTTGATGGTACACAAAACTAAGTGAGCTATTCTGTATCAGGTTGAGGAGGAAAAGAGTAGCGTTAGATAATGTCTGCTGATTGAGAAATAAAAAAAAAAACAGGAGAAAAGAAAAAAATGCCCAGATTTCTGAGAGTGTTAAAACACTAGAGACTAAAGTAGGTGTTCCTATGTTGTTGTTGTTTTTTTAAATACATATAAATAAACACCCTGGTTGTCAGGAGACAACGTTTTACAGTTGTTTACCATTGTGGTCTTTATAGTTCACAATACAGGTACACGTCAAAAACTCTCAGTTTTTATGGATTTTCCAAGCATGTTGCAATTAAATTACATTACTACAAGTTTCTTTACATTATTTTAATGAGTGGAAATTCTGGATAAATGAAAACTTCTTGAGAACTTTTCTTAAACTTCTATCCATCTAAATTAAAATAAATATTGTCATGGAATGTACTCTACATAGCAGTCTTTATTTTAAGCATGAGGCTATAGTTTTTTAAATAATCTTCTTTTTAGAGCATCCAACTTCAGATACTCTTCCAGCATACTCCCTCTTAGTATGAAAACAGTAGTATCTTGTCTAATGGCAGTTTTATAGTAAAAAAAAACAAATCAAACCATGACAAATCTTTCTTCAGTACCTAGATACATTTGTTTCTTACATAAATAACAAAATATACCTTCTTTCTATTTGAAATTAAATTGTCTGACCTAGAGTACTATCACAGTATCAACCTCAGTTTGAAAGAGTTTAAGTTCGGAAATTAAATTTATTCTATTTGCTATCTCTTTTCTATCTCTGACAGTGATTAAAGCAAATATAAGGCGGCTTTACATGACCCTGACAGTTTCTTTCCCTGTCTGACATCTCCCTCATGCTAACAATGGACATGTAAGAATGGTGGGCCATTGGTGGGAATTTGTATTACTGCATAACAAAAAACATTTTTCTGCATTCAGGTCTTTCACACCTGTGAGAAGTGAGAGTACAACTATAAATGTTTTCTTTGGGATTTTTGTAAACATCCCTTTCCTTTGGCAGGGCTACACACATCATAGAATTTTTTAAAAAGGATAGATATGTTCTGATCCAGTGTTTATAAAATGATCATTATGAGTTTTCCCAAGCAATTAACCTTTCCCCTCCACAGGGTAGTAATAAAACTGCTTCATCTAGGTTGAGGGGTATTGCAGAGGACCAGACAGATGGTAAACACAGGTTTCTAAAATACCAAATGGCTGTTACTGTTATAAGTATATAAGTAGGTTATGTGTAAGATGAACGTCTGGTAAATACACATTTGGATTTGTAAAGTCTTGCAGCTTCCTAATTTGCAGTTCCTGCTATGACTTGTGGCTGTTGTTTCTTTATTCGTTGTATTTTAGATCTCTTTCCAATAGGCATAGAAGTGATCACTGTGGCTTCACTTGCTAATTCATGTATTCCCTGGGCAAATTTGTTTTGAATACTTCCCTGCCATAGATCTGTTATTAAAATGTCACATTATTGAGATCTTTGAATTGTACCAACAGCGCTGCGAGTCAGGGCTGTGCTACTTGGATTCACATAGCCTCAGAACTGTTCTGCTGTGATGATCTTATGGCTGTTGTCTTTCTGATAAGGTGAAAGACTGGATCCAACAGCTGTAAACATCCTGCAGCAGATCATTGAGTTGGGTTCGGAGTCCCACGATGCCACTGCAGTGGCTTCCGTCGTTACCATGGCACCTGGCACGGTGACAGTGGTGAAGCAGGTAAGAGCTCTTTTCTTCTCTAAGCCAGCCACATTGAATTTTCATGTATGTATTGTGAAATGAGTGTTACTTTGCAAAGGTCATATTTTAAATGATCATTCAAGACTCATGGAGCATTTTTCCTAATTTTTCGCTGGGTGCTGTGTGTGTGTTTTTACATGCCTGCGCATGTACATGTTTATACATATATACATGTGTCTTTATACATCTAAAAATGCATATAATATGTAAAATATGAATTAATAAATACACCTGTATGTGTATGTAGGTATGTGTGTGAAAATACAGCTTTTTCCTAGCAGGTGTTTTCAGGCTTTATAAGATAGCATACTTACATTTTGTGTAGACACTTAGCACCATTGTCATCTAAAAGTTTCAGGTGATCCTTGGTGCAGCAAGCAAAAGGAAATAATTTTCCATTTGAGGGCCTATTCGGTTCAAACATCAAGACTTTTGCTCAGTATTTCCTCCTCACAGGTGTCTGCTAACTTTCTTGCTGCCATTTTTCATTCTCCTGTCAGCATTCTTTAAACTCTGTTTGTTCCTCCTCTTGCGGCACAGGTCTTTGCTTATCTCTTTCCCCCCGATCCACTGAAATCTCTGCACTCAGTGGTTGACAGGTGAGGGAAAGAATGTACATAAGAAGTTTAACTTCACAAAGAGTTTCGGTATTATTTAAATGAACCAGAACTGATTATTCTGAGTGCTAAAACTAATTTTTGAGTTCAGCATTTTTTGTAGCGTTTTGAACATTTGAGTTCCTGAGAGCTCCATAGAAGTGTGAAGTTCATGGCCTGTGAAGTACTTGGATAATTCCTAGGTTTGCTGCCCAAATGTCACAAAGACAAGGCAGAATTTGAAGTCAGAGCATTTTCAGATGTTCCTTCGCAATACTTACCAGGTATTTTGACCAAAACTGTGTAAGAGTTTAGGACATTTTTGTAGAATAACATATCCAAATTTGAAAACTAAATTTAAACATTAAAGAGAAGAGACAATGTGGTCAAATTATGTGCAAGTTTCAAAACAACTTTTATAGTATAGCCACTCCCAAGGTGCATGCTGTACTATAGAGATGATCTGTTTAGGGGTTGAATGCAGTATTAGGGTGTTCATCAATATTATTGAAATCAGTTCTTCCCTAAAGGAATGCATCTTTTGAGGCTGTTGTACTACACGTATAGGAGAAAGTGGCTGCTGAGGTGTAGAGCTGCCTAGAATGTTTTGATTTTGATGAGTGTTAAACTTTAGATATACAAGTGTTAACTCTGATCAATATCTGAGTCATGATAAAATCTACTAACTTCCTTTTTTGGACCTTCTGAATTTACTGGTAACTTTTTCAAAGTAAATATTTATATTCCAGATTAATTTTCTTCTTCACTTTTCAATCCATATTTCTCGCTTTTTGAGTTTGCAGACTGCTAAGCCTAATCACTTCTTTTTCTGTGTATACATCAGTGACTCTCACTGGTCTGATATCAAACTCTTACAAGGATCACTCCTATATCAAATGAAATACTGAATTCTCAGAGCACAGAATCTCTTTACTGCTTCTCTTTTAATACCCTCTTTCCCCCTCCCTTTAGAATATTTTACCTTTTAAAATTTTTGTTTTCAGTTTTCTTTCTTATTCCTTTTCTTTTTCTAGAGAAATCGTGTTTTTTATCATAGTCTGGTCTGTTATACAGCTGTAATTACTTTCCAGCTCTTGTCTTCCCACCAGAAAATTGCTCCAGAATTACAGGCACGCCCAATTTTAATCTGAGGGAAAGAAGTCTTTAAATGCTCTTAACTTGACTTTAATCCTCCCTTATTAGAAACTGTGGGGTTTTTTTCTTCAATACTGAGTTGCTTTCTGTGGGATATCCCTCATTTATATGTATGACTTGGTTGGGTTTTAATTATCATAGCTTCCTAACTGTTAACCTTGAAGTGACCTTTAGATATATTCCTATTTCACTTTCCTACTGGAAAATGTATTCCACACTTTCTTCTGTGACCTTCAGCTTCTCTTGTGAATTGTAAGACAATTCATTTAGGGTGTCAGCAATAGATTGACATCATCCGTCACTGAATTTCTGCTCCTGTTCTTTAATGGTCTCACCGAGTCCTTGCTTAGCAGCTTGGGTCCATTTTTTTTTTCCTTAACAACATTTATTGTAGTTGTCCTGATTTTTATGTTGTTTGTTTTTTTTTCTTATGCTCTAAGGACATACGTGATCCATTTCTTATCTTAGTTCTTACTTTCATATCTCATTTTTAGCTAGGCCTTACAAGTTGCCTTCATATTTCTCCATTTGCACCAAGAATTTTCTTCTAATTCTAAATTAATAGAATGTTTTAACAGGATTTTTTTTACTGTAAATGTTAAACTATAGTGTTCCTAATTTTTCCTCCCTGGAAATTTCTCCTCTTTCTTCCTTGGAAATTTTTCTCCCACAGCTGTCCTCATCCTTACTTTTCACTCATAAAAGTCCCATTAACACTTTTTCCCCAAAATCTTGTATTAGTCCAGGTGTATCTATCACTAATGCTGCTGTGCTCGTGCTTTAGCACTTCCCTAACCTGTGTGCTAACATGATACCATGTTTGAGGGGTTCTAATAAATTATTGTTCTGCATGTAGTCTTACTGCAAGTATACTGAATTATGAGTATGCATTATAATGGAGGTGAAAGCAAGATCAGATTGTCTCTTCACAGCTCCTGAATTGCATGTTGAGAACAAAATTTCAGTTCTGACTTAGGAAACTTCATATTTCTTGTTTATACAAATGATTATATTAAAGAAAAGGCTTTGACAACGTAGCAGTTACCCATTCCAGACAGAATTGGGATTCAACTTATTATTTTAAACCCCCAAAATGCAAAGTTAGCCCTGCTTAGGTTGGATTATGCTTGGTAAATAGGAATCATTGTTGGCTGTGTTAGTGTCATGTGTATGAGACCTTTCCAAGGTTGTGTCTGGAGCCTGAAATGATTTTATCTTAATCTTGCCTGAGTCAGTATACTAATCTGTTATCAGAGTCAATTTTTTTCTAATTTGGAATAAATCCAGTTGTGTGAGCTCTGAAAATATGCAGCTGTTAAAGAGTGTAATACATATTTCTCACCAAATGCCTGAGGAAAAAGAGTTAGTAATGTGAAGTTTTATAAATGTGATCTGAGACTGGCAAAAATCCCCTTTGAAGCTTTGATCACAGCATGGCAGGAGAAGTTGATCCATGTTCAGTTACTAGGGATCCACTCTGCATCTCTGTAAAAGGGCTAATGAAGATATTTCTTCATAGCATGACATTTCAGTTGTTCTGCTCTGCTTAAAGACAAAACAGTATCAAGATCGGGAAAAGGAGAGAGGAAAGAGTGCCAAGTTTCAAGAAAAACTAGGAAAGAGGCTAATAAATGCTTAGAAACGCCAGGAAATACTCTTCATAGTGGATGGTAAATATAGGCAAGAGGCTGGGAAGAAAGCAGTTTGTGGGAACAGCACATGAGAAGGTGAAGGGACTGGAAGGGTAAAAGAAGAGACTTTCCTTTCTGCACATTCAACTCTGTGTCCTATTACAGATGGAGTTTTGCCTTTGTGCCTTAGGGTGGGGATTGATTCATTCGGTTTTTTGTTTATTTTGCTAGAAGAGGCTGTTCAATCCATTATTTATAGGAATGGACTATTTTCCTGGCTCATGTGCCAAACATGAGCAGACAGGCAGTATCACACACACCCTTGATTTACAGTCTCTGCAGGCCTGTGTTCAAAAACCTGTATTTCACACAAAATCTGTGTGTTAACTAGAACAGAGATAGTGTTTCACTACAAACTGCCTTGATGTTTTGTTGTTTCTTTCAGTTAGAGTGTACATCAAACAAGGATATTAATTGTTCCATAAAAAGTTTCTTCCAAGTTAAACATTTGTTTGATTTAAATACTGAGTTTCTTGTGAGGAAACGTTACGCTCAGAAATGAACACCCCTGATATTTTTTAAGAGAAGATTCTTTCAGCGTGTAGTACTGTAAGTAACTCTCCAAAGAAACAATATTCAAAGTGCGTATGCTTGGTTTCACAATGGATGAAGAACATCCTCGAAAGCTTAGTTCCTGAGTCCCTCACTGCACTGACCAGAACCTCAGAAGTGTTTGCTCTTCTTGGTCTGTGTCCATCAGCTCTAGCTGCTCTTCTAGTTGTTGCTCTTCCACTTCCAGTGTATGTTAGCAGGAATCTTTAACGGCAGCAAGATACTACCTTATTTATTTATTTTTTGCATATTTATTTATTTTTGCAGTTTATTTCTTGTATCAGATCTCTTTGACGCAAAGAGTAGAAAGCATGTAGGATTCTCTGTCCAAATACAAGTTTTTATTTTCGCATCAAATCACTACTACAGAGCAGTAGAATTTCGAATTGCAAACCAAAGGTTTACATTGGTATGCACTATAGTAACCCGTTAAATTTGGTTGCATGTTATCTGTTTTTCAGGTTTTGGGTTTTTTTTCATTTGGATAGTGATGGACAAATTTGCTGGTAATTTGCTATTTTTAGGCCTGTGATACTGCACTAGGTTTGTGTGCTCTAGAACCATCACTTTTAACTCACTCTGAAGATGGCTGAGAAGTTCGTGTTAATCACTAGTCATTATTTTTAATCACTAAGGTGATTATATCAGCCTTTTTGCATAGTTGTTCATTGAAAGTCCAATTTATTTCTCAACTCTGTGGGATGTCTCCTATTTTCCAAGCCAGAGAGCAGATTTTCTCCTCAGGAACATTCTTGGGCCTTGCCTGCTGGTGAATACCTAAATGGTGCCAACTTGTTCTGAATGACTCCTGTATGGTTTCTCACTTCAACCTTTTAGCTTAGGTACAATGGTTGCCCAAGCCATCATTATTTTATGCTACAGTTAACTCTGATTATCTTTTTTCTGACATTCACAGTTTATGTTTTATCCCTTTTGTATTCTTTCAGAAAAAACCTCAAAGATTACTTTCTCTCCTATTCTTGTCATCACCTTCTCTTATCCTGTTTACTTGATGTTCCTTTTTTTGCCGCATCAAAGAAAATCTTGTTTTCCTTTCCTGTTTTTTTTTACTCCTTTCCAACTTAGAGTCCCATTTCTCATTAGCTGTAAAGATTTCATCTCCTATCTTTGCTTAGTCCCCAAAGTTTTAATTGCTTATTACTTTTTTCAAACCAATTTCTGATACCTTCTTCCATATTGCACTTAGTTGTGTGGATTTTTAATAAGGAGCAATTTGTACCTCATTGTCTTCTCTCAGTTGCTGTCAAATAGGATGACAGCAATTATCTGTGGATAGACTGCTGTATATTGACACTAATGCCTGTCACACTGAACTACCACTGTTCACTTGTGTTACTCTCTTTCCTCCCTTTTTCTGTCTGCTTATTTTCTCTTGTTTTATGCTGAAATTATACTGAAATCATAAGGCCTTTGGTGCACGAACTACTCTTTGCATATAACATAGCTGATACAATCCAGATCCTGATCCAAACCACTACATAAATATTAACAATAAAGAGCAGTAGTTGGCTGTTTTCTTTTGAATTCTCTGCCTTTTCCTTCCACTCAGAAAGATGAGACAGGACTGATGTTTTTACTGCTTCTTTAGACTGAAGTGAAAGGTTGAATCTATTCCTGAAAAAATAGTAATCTATTTTTAACAGAGATGTAATGTGTTCTGGAGAACAATTACATCAGCTATTACAATAACTAAACGGATCTTTTTCAGAAGATAACCAGAAAATATTGTATTTCCATGTATTTTACCCTTTATTTTAGTTCCTTTCATCCTTTTATTGTGTGATCTCTTTAGGCTCCAGTAAAAACTTACCATGATAAGTCACTTTCTTCAAAGTGACAGCAGTAGGAAGGCAGAGCAAAGATTATACATCAGCTCAAAGCAGATCACAGGAAATAATTTTATAGCATAGCACATCTTCAAAAGTAAATACCTTTTATTAGTGTGGCTGTCACATCAGAGGCTACTGAACATTGTACTTCAGCAGCACACCTTGGATTTCAGTCTGGCTTGGATTGGTCCTGATGTGATGTTGTGTGCTGGTGGTAATCTACAAAATTTACCTGTATGTGGAGTTCTAGACATGTTGATTGTCAGTTTTGTAATTGCTTTAGAACACAGAGCAATCTGATGCTTCCTGTGGTAGTAACAGCAATGGAAAGTTTTAAACGGGGCAGATGGAGCTGAGGCCATTTCCTCAGCCTTTGAGGAGTTTTTTTCATCTCTGTAACACACAGGTAAAATCTCAGTCACGATCACTGTCCTGTTTGAGCTCCTAAAACAATGGCAGTGTTGCCATTCTGCCTCAAAAGGAGGTGGAGTGATCCAGCATTTTGCCAGATGAGTGCCATGTCCAGCCACGGTCCCTCTGTCAGGATATATTCAACCAGCCAATTACTGAAACTTTTTAAAAATCTGCATCAACAGTGTGAAGATTTGTTTGTCTCCTTGCTGTTGTTTTTTGGGGTTGTTTTTTTTATGCAAAGCATCTCTTTCATACTCAACCCTCTTATTATTCCAAAACCATTGTGCACCAGATTGTCTTTGTTTTGTAGCTCATTATAGAGATTCAAATGATCAAATTATGGTGTTTTCTGTGTGTATTTTTCACACAGTATAACTGTATGTAAACCAGAACTGAGAAAGAGTTGAATTATTCAAATGATACTGAACAAAACTTGTAAGCACCAATGTAAGCTGACACATCACATATCCAGATGCTCTCTGTGATCTAAAATGCTTTCATTTTAATCCTTTCTGCAGATATTTTGTATATTTTCTTACTGATGTTTTATGATATAAATAGGAGCATCTGCAGCCTAGTGTAAGGTCTTGAAAATCTGAAAGATCTTTCTGCTTCATGGTAAACTGAAAAGCAGCATTGAATCTGAAATCAAGGGAGAGATTCTACTGAGGATTTGGGGACAGGCCCAGCAAAACTGTTTTAAGTACAATGGACCTGCAACTCCTGCTGACCTCAAATAAAATTGAAGATATTACAGTATTTCACAGAATGAACTCTAGGGTAAGGAAAAGGCGTCAGCATCTTACTTTAACAAATATTTTTTTTTACTCCTTTTCAGGAAAGGGAAGAAGTATATTTTCCTTCATGGCTTGAATTCATTTATTTCAAATTTAAAAAGACTTTCTTGTTTTGAGAGAAAGAGACTCCTCTAAGAGAGATCCATTTGTAATGAGTACTTCCATGTATTTGGATGGTCCTTGTATATGTAAATTAAGAACATTTGGAATTTAGAGATGTTGAGCTTCTTATGAAACATGGTGGTGAAAGTCCCATTGGCTTTTGTGAGAGACAGATTTAGTTAATAAAGAATATTTATGCAGGTACTGACTTGATTTAATGTGCCAGCTGTGTGTGGCTTCAGCTCCTTGCTGTCATTCTTTAACGAAGGATAAGCAGACAGATGCTTTTCAGCTGACTCTCAAACAGAAAAGAGGTCTTGGATGCTGCTGTTCAAAAGATTTCAGAAGCCAATAAAGAGAATTGAGTGTGGTGACTTCGTTCATTCACATGGCAGCTGTCCCACTGTTTCATCAATTTGAAAGATGTAAATTAACATTTTGAGATTATTCCCTGTGGAACAATCTAATAGGAACCAAGCAGAAGCATGTAAACATTGAACTGATTTGAAATGTAAATATACCAAATAATGTGGTGATTTGTCAAACTAAAAGGATTACAGATAGCTGTCAAAAAAAGATACTGAAAACTAGAAACGCCAGAAATAAAGGTATTAGTTTTCTTTATCCTGCATGACAAGGGTAATAAACCCACATCGATAAAGTCAGGTAGGGAGTTTAAATTAACTTTCTTTATTGGCCATTTTCATTTCAAAAGGGTATAAAACTGAATAAGTATTAGATTGCTTCTATTGAATTGAATGAGATTCTGCTTTAATTTCATTTTTGTGTCAACTATGCTTTATTTATTTTCCTCTCTTCATTATTTATGTACATTCACAGAGCTATATTTAAGATTATTTATGGGTTTTGATTTAGAGTGACGACAGTGAGATGCATCTCCTGCTATGTTGTGCATTCTTGCAGATCTTAGCAAATGTAATGTAATTTTTCTGGCCTGAGGCATGTTGTCAGAGAGTTATGTGTAGTGCACTAAAACAAGATGGATTAGTGTGCGTAATTATAGGGCCACATTTTAGACACCCCTATTTCTGTATTTGTTTGAGCATCTCTAGCATCGAGGGCTGTAATTGTGAGCTGATTCATAACAAGCTGTGAGATTCTAATTATCTAACATTTTTAACTGCAGCTTCCTATCTGAATTCCTGTCTAGGTGACTAGACTTTTCATGGCCTGTTGCAATATTCATTAGTAGATCTTGTGTATGTCCTTAACTTCCACAGAGGAGCTGACAGTGGAGTGAGTACCCTCAGGAAAGAGGAGAGTTATGAAAAGGGAGTTTGGTGTCTGAATTCACTAAAGCTCTGTTGCTTTCAGTAGGATTTAGGGTTTCTTTAATAATTTAAAAATAAAAAGGGTGCATTAGGAGCAGCAAGAGATAAAAGTTTACAGTGCTATGTTGTTTTTTTTCCATGATTTAGCTCCTTGCTTTTCCAAGAGAGGCTCAAACTTCCATTAGTGAGGGGTATGTTGCTGAAAGGGGCTTATAAAAAGAGAGACACTGATTTTTGACAGATAGGGAAAGGAAAAGGGGGATTGTTTATAAACTCAAAGAGGGAGAGACTTAGAATAGATGTTAGGAAGAAATTCTTTACTCAGAGGGTAGTGAGGCATGGGAACAGATTGCCCGGAGAAGTTGTGGATGCCCCATCCCTGGGAGTGTTTGAGGCCAGGCTGGATAGGCCCAGCAGGAGGCGTCCCTGCCATGGCAGAGGGGTTGGAATTAGGTCATCTCAAGGTTCCCTGTCAATCCAAACCATTCTATGAGTCTATGACTCTTTGATTCTACCTGCATTTTGAGACAACATAAATTGTTCTTTTTGAGGCTGGTTGCAAATTTTACTCTGTCAAGAAAAACATCCGACATCATCCACTTGTTTAGGATGTTGAGCTTGAACTTCAGCAGGAGCTGTTTAAGCTATATGTTTGGTAAAAGAAACAGAATGTGAAAAGGGCTTCATTCCATTCCTGTGTTTTTTATCCCTATAAATTGAATCCTGTGCAATGAAGCCAGTGGGCATCTGTGGGTATGACTGTGCTGTTGCATTAAGGTCAGTGACAATGGCCAGATTCCCTTTAGATGTTAAATCTTTCACCAGATAAAATCCACATATATTTCATTAGTATATTACAGCCATACTGACTTGGGGCCCTCTGAATAATTTGACACCTGGACATACTCGTTCAACAAAAAGCTCTCTATAGCCTTTTTAATTGAGTGAAAGCTCAGAGTGCTGTGAAGTTCTAAGGGGCTGGTGAATCTCTGAAATCTTCTCTTGACAGATATTTTAAACACAAAATAGGAAAGTCAGAAGCAAAGTCACTGTATAACAAAGAGAATGGTTGCTTAAGGGAAAAAAATAAATTAGAAAAGAGAATTAGGAAGACAAAGATATGGGGGCTGTTTTTCTCCTTGCTGGTCCCTAAGGGACCAAACAAATCCTTGGAATCTTCACTGTAGTTCTTCCCTTCTGTTCCCTCTTCACCCTTAAAAAGCATTAATGTTCTTAATCATATTTACTAGATTTTGATTGTGCTATTGCTGTTTACTTTTGAGCCAGCTTCTAACCAAAAAAAAAAATTATCCCTTTCTAACTTCTGTAACTTAGATTCCACACTTTGTAGAATCTGCCATGTCTGACCTTTTCTTTTTAAGATCACTTAAGGGTTCAGTGCTGCAAGAGCACACTGTGCTCCAGCAAACAGAACCACAGATTCCCAGAATGGTTTGGATTGGAAAGGACCTTTAAGTTCATCTCATTCCAGCCTTCCTGCCATGGGCAGGGACACCTTCTCCTAACAAACGCTTTTGCATATGTCTTGCATACTGAAAAATTGCTGTTCCATTCTCCCCTTAAAAGTAGATTATTTTATCACTAACACTTGAGACAATGCATTTCTTACACATGACTTACAGTTTTCTGATTTATTTATACTTGTTTGGAATACTTGGCATAGGAATTTTACATGGGTCTGGTAGAGGATTAAGATTTGGTTTTGCATTCTAGGATGTACTGTATTTCAGTAATTGACAGGCACCTGTATGAACTTGGAATTCAACACCAGACTGTGTTGCTTTTTAAAATTTTGACAAGAAGCAAAATGTTCAGTAAAAAATCTTTTATTTTCACTTGTTTCTGTCACTCTCCTTTCAATAATGTAAACATTGCTGCCTCACAAACAGTAGGCCTTAGGAACCTATTTCAGTGATATTTATTTCACATTTTTCTAATAAAATTCCTTAAGGTTTACAGTGAAATTTGCACTTCTATGAGCATTGACTAGGGAGAGAAAGAAAGGTGGGTACAGTAGATGTTTTCTCACACGGTTTTGGATGGGGTCTCAACTCAGTGCTACTAGAGGAATTGATTGAGTTCAGATTTATTTAAATAAAAGCAGTTTTGAACTAGTGACTGCTGAGAGATTAAAGCTGTCTCTAAAGACCAGTGTTCCTGAAACTTTGCAGCTCTCTGTGCACAGAACTGCGATGCTGTGTTGGTGCTTTCAGTTTTCTGCCTAGCTACACACTCATTAATCAAAAGTGCTCTCATTTTCTGCAAAACTGACATTTTCTTTCAAAACCGTGCGATTGCTAATTTGTGTGCTGTATTTCCATTAATCATCACAATGCCAGGTACCTCTTGGGAAGGTGAAGTTTCTATAAGCTCTCCAATCTCTCCGCAGGTGAAAGAGGAGGAGCAGTCAGCCAACCACACGCTGATGATCCAGGAGACGCTGCAGCAGGCCTCCGTGGAGCTGTCGGAGCAGCATCACCTGGTGGTGTCCTCAGACGAGGTGGAGGGCATCGAGACAGTGACTGTCTATACCCAGGGCGGGGAGGCTTCAGAATTCATCGTTTATGTTCAGGAAGCTGTGCAGCCTGTGGAGGAGCAAACTGTGGAAGAATCAGTGCAGGAGCTCTAGAGAACGATGCTCAAAGGAGATGATTTCTTGATTTGCCAAAGCCAGAGGTTTGGGGGGTTTTTTTGTCCCAACCAAAAGCGAGCAAGCTAATGGATTTTCAGTTGATTTGTGAAGTGATCTAACTGGTTGGATTGTATCAGTAACTGAGACATATTATGTGCAAAACCTTCTCAGACTTTTTTGTTTCTAAAAAATGCTTTTAAGGAAAAAGTATTCTTCCCTTTCTTAGAAGATCTCTCACTTGATTCCTGTAAATTCGTGCAAATACTGTCTGTTCAAAACTGTGGTATCCCATAGTAAAAACCATCTATAAGGATAGCTAGAGTGTCTGGAAAAGCCCATACATCCCATTTTATACATCCTTCATATCTTCTTGACTTGGCTGGAAGCAAAGTTGTTTTATTATAATTAAAAGGGCCTCTTAGCTCTGAGTACATGCCTAGAACATGTCTGCTGAGTTGTGGATCTAACCCAAACACAGGCTCGAGATTTAATTAGAAACATACCACAGATGGGCTGTATTTTATACCTGTGAGATGATCCTTTGTGTTTGGGAGGTATTTAAAGCCATATGTGATAATTCTGGGTATCAGTAGGATGACTATTATTTAGCTATCTGAATAATGATGACTGTTTCCATCCCTCTGAATAAATACCTGTCTGGTGTCATAAGGTGAAACCAAAACTGTCAAATCAAGGAAATATTCTTTTGTTTTTAAGAAAAAAAAATTCAAAATATTTGTAAATGCTATAAGAGATATATGTTCATATGTTTTAAAAAGACATGCTTGTAAATATGACCGTGTGAAAAAGTTTGTACAAAAAGCTTAAGTAAATATTGACAAGAATCAAGATATTCTTAATTATGCATGTATATAGTTCCAGATTTTTCTTCATGAATTTTGAATTGTTTCTAGTTTAATATTTTTAAATTTGAGCTATAAAGATTATTAATAAATAAAAAATTGTCATGTTTTCTTCTAATGTTTTAATTCCTTAAGTGTTGGTTTCTCTTTCATAGCTAATTAAAAATTGCTGGTGTGCATTGACTCTTGAGTTATTCCTCCTGTTAGTAGTCTCTTACCAAGAAAGAACCACCATGAAATACAGGCAGACCTTTCTGTGTGATTGAACTTACTTATGGGTGTCCTGGGTAAAAAAGTGGAAAAAAGCTTTAGACTAAGTGGCTGTAATTTAGTGAGTTGGTTGTCAGTGTCTTCTGAGTCTGCTGGGTTCTCTTGATGCTGGACAAAATCAGACTGCAAACCTGTCCTGGTAGGTTTTTTTTAGCTGTGGCGATAGGGAGTTTAAATGTGTTAATGGAAAAGACCTGAGAATTGCTTGACTTGAGTGGCAGATTTGTTTCCTCTGGTTTCATCCTGAAGGTGCACCAGGAGCCGCAGGGATGTTAAGTTTGTAGGTAGGCTGGAGCCCTTGTTGGCATTTTGTGTCACTGGCTGGAGATGGTCACAAGTGTCAGGGCTGATTCTGTGTATGTTCAGTAAACTTCGCAAGAATGAGCCATGAAATGTTTAGTACCATTTGTAGTGTGATAGAAACCAATGCATCAAATGTATCAGTATCATTAATCTGTATAAAAAATTGTGGTTTTGTGATTACTGGTTGAAATTCAGTGTTTATTCACAAGAATGCTTTCTGTTATCTAGAAGAGAAGAAAGCAGTCTCAAAAACTGAAAAATTATTGAAACAGCCCATTTGCTGTTAAAACCATTTGGAAGAGCCTCGTGATCACATGTGGTAGCAGTGGTGAACTTAGTGCGAAACCTCTCTGAACATGGGACAGGAAAATATTTTTCTATGCATCACTCAAGAATTCTGAAGTACATTGTTTCAGATAGACTGAGTAATTCTATCCGGAAGAGGTGTGGCTGTATTTGGACAAAGTTTTGGGGGTTAGTTTGCTTTAATTCCAGTATATCACAGCCGTACATACCTATGTAATTTAAGGCTTGATATATAATTGATGAGTTAGATCACATTTTCCTATACTAAATCATAAACACTTATGTGAATTTTCTGCTTCCTTTTTTAATTATCATTTTAAAATGATTTTTCAATCCAGGTCTTTTTTTTCCCCAGCTCTGCCATGACCTAAACAGCACAAATTGTTGTAGCTTTTAATGGCGTGTTTTGTAACAAGATTACAGAAGTGACACTGATGCAATTCAGATTTTCAAAACATTTGAATATTTTTAATTCTTCTAAAGTTATAAATTTCTTAGTCCACACAGCATCTTAGCACTGCTGTATAGAATATGAACTGCAACCATTCAGTATTAATGGAGGAAAATTATTTCACATTCCAATAAATTTGCTCACAATATGGACATGTGCTTTACAATTTGAAAAAAAAACAAGCCAAATGCAAAGCACATGAGAAAACTTCTTGCTTCTCAAGAATGAGCAGTCCTGTTAGCATTGTTAGTAGACAAAGGAAGAAAGTAGCAAAAATCATACTGCAAGATATTCAACTGTTCAAATGATTTAAGATTTAAGTGGGCAGAAAATCTAGCTTGTTAGGGTATCTTTTGGAGCTGTGTGCCGCTTGCATGACCAGAACTTGATTTTTGGCTTGAACTCTTCACACCTGCCTGTGGAGGAGTCTGATCACAGAGGGTTCAGTGACGTGTCAGTGGAGATGAGGCAAGTTTTACCTTTCTGGCTCTTGTGAAAATCTAACTCTTGGGATAAAAGCATACTGAATGTTGGAGACTGACTGATCAGGGAGAACTTCTTTCCTAAGTCCCACCTAATCTTTTATGGAGGTAGAATTATCAACCCATCCTATGCCCTGAAAAACTGCAAGCCTGTCTTGCCTTGCCTACACGTAGAGTTGTATTTATGTAAGAGCAGTGAGATTCAACTGAGGACTCTGCTCCTAGTATTGAATAAAAATAAGATTAATTTTTATTTTGTAATTATTTGGATCTGTTAATAAGGATGACTGCTATCAGCACTCCAAGAGCAGAGCTTTGTGAAACAGATGGTATGCACAAAGTCAGAGTTTATGGATTGCTATACTTGGGTTTGTAGTTTATGGTTGAATTTCTTTACACCAGATTACAATTTTTAATGTTTGTAAGTATGTTTGATCTGTATCTGAAAGTTTGAATAGGGAGCGACATGAGCTCCCTTGCAGATGGCATCATTAACAAAAGTGTGGCTTGTTTAGGTAATGCTAATCCTGCAGTGAACTGCAGATGTTCTATTCCCTTTTGTGATACAATGAAACGTGTTTTGACAGCTTCTCAATTTGCATTTCCAGCTTTCCCATCATCGCAGACATAATTTCCATCAATAGCAACACTACTCTGTATGTTTTTTTCTCCCTTGAAACAAGGGCAATCTTTAATCTGGGAAGAGTTTCATGTTCACTCAGTCACAGATGTATTTTGGTTCATCCTGAGGATCAGACTTGCTATTAGGATATAAATATGAAATATCATATCCATCCCTGCTATAGTTCCACCAGGTAATTGATGAAGGTGATCTTTCATGTGTTCCTGTTCTCAACTTGCCTGTTTAAATGATTAAAAACAGTGGCACACATTTCAAAGGACAGTGCAAATTACAGATCTCTCATATCTGCCTAACGAAATACTCTGTTCCAGTCCGTTGTGTTCCCCACCTCGTCAACCTTCAAAATGGTTGAAGCAGAGAAAGGAAACCGGCATGTTTCCCTCTTCATAAACACTGATGGACAGAAATACCATTGTTTGTGATTGATACCAGGTCTGGACACTGTCTGGTTGCAATTTCATGCTATGTGCTCTGAGATGACCCTTCTCGAGCAGAGAGGTTGGACCAGGTGGCCCAATATGGTCTTTTCCACCCTGACCCATCCTGGGATTCTGAGAAGTGCCTGTGAGTACCCTGATCAGCAATGCTTAAGGATTTCACCAGAGGGGAAGGAGCAGAGCTCAGTGTGAAACAATACCATGGTATAAAATTGTCAAAGAAAAGAAATACTAGGTCAGATAACACAATTAACATCCTGTTGGGAAGAGCTATTGGCTTAGAAGGGAGTACCTAAAACTCATATTGAATTGCTCTGGTTTTGCCCCGAGTACAATATAGCCAGACGTTGGGAATGAGCCTGGTGGGAAGAACAGGGCAGCTGATCTCAGAGGTTTCTTTGACACCTCAGATTTCTGGGTGTTCAATGACAACAAAAGAGAACAAAGTGACAAGACCTTTTTTATATTCAGAACCACACCTAGCAAGGATGCTTGTCACAGCTCACTCTGAAGGAACTGACGGGATGGGCATTGACGGGATGTTAAATAAGAGCAAAATCATCACTTACATTTCTTTATTCTTATGTCACATATTCTTCATAAGAAGTTCAGTGCAGGGCTTGGAGTGAATACTGGCTGCCAGTAAAGTAGAAAAACAAAATAAATGTCTCTGACAGCACTATAAATGACCTTTTTATTCCCTATAAAAGTATTTTTACAGGCTTGTTTGCTAAAGGGGGATAAAGAGAGAAATCACAATCAATATGTTGCACAGAGCTCTTCCTGGTTTTTGAAGTCTTGCAAATTTTACTGAAAAGTGGAAATAACTATCAGCCCAGGTAAATTAAAAGGGATCAAAAAGTCTTCACTGTCTTGGAATGAAAACAAGCAATGGGAATTTATAGAGCAAGCCTTGCTATGGGTTTTTCTCCAGTTCAAGGAATGTTATCTTCTGTAAAATAAGGGATCATTTTGTGTTGTGCACCCAAATGAAACACACTGCTAGTGTGTTTTACAGAAACACATAAAGATATATGAGAATGAGACCACAGGAGCTCTGCATTGGTAATATTCTTTATGGGCAAGCAGTGAAATAAGGGATAAAATATCACACTGGATTACAGAGCCAGTCAATGTTTTTACACTTTGTTCTGGAAATGGTTCCCCTTTTTGATTAGCCTTTATAGCATCTACTTTGCTACTGCCATTAGGAGTGAAAATACTTTCTGGGCCTCGGGTATTAAAAGCAGAGTACAGGATGTTTTAGGGATGGATAGCTTGTTCAAATACATGTTCAGATAGCATTAGTCGAATATTCCTTTCATCTAATGGTGACTGAATGAGTGAGAGAATTCGAATTCAAGATATGATAAAAAAGATCCAGATCAGAAAACCTCTATGCTTTGTGCATACCTCTTATATCTTGGTCAAAGGCCAATCAGTTTCTCCAGCAGAAACAACCACCTTTCACTTGCCACGGAGTTTGTCTAGACAGTGACATTCTATTCAGAGTTTGGGTTTAGCTACTCAGGTTGAATTTTCAAACCTTAAATGAATTGCACATGAAGCCTTGTCTATTTAGAGTGTAGTCCTGCTCACACAGAGATGTTTTCCATTCCTGTTCAGGTGATTCCCATGAGCTGGGCATTGACTTGAACTCCTGGGTGGTGCCACAGCACAAGAGCTTTTTACTGCCAGCTGTAGTACTTACAAGTTCTCATGGTGCTCCTGTGCTGTTTTGTGAGGTCAGAACACATGAAGCTACAAAAATTATTTACTGAAGTGCCAGAGAAATGTTATCTACTTTTAACCTAGAAGTGTTCACCAGGACTGTGTGGTCCTCAGGAGCTGCTCTCTCCATTTGCCAGCATTGACTCAATAGCTTTGCCAGCAGAACGGGTCTGTTGGGTTTGCTTGGCAAGGGGGCAACAATTTGGCTTCTGTGAGAAGCTGCCAGAAACTTCCCCCCGTATCTGACAGAGCCAGTGCCAGCTGGCTCCAATTCAGACCTGCCACTGGCCAAGGCTGAGCCCAGCAGTGATGGTTGTAACCCCTCTGGATAACATATTTAAGAAGAGGAAAGAAAAGTTGCTGTGCGGAAGGAATTGCAGGCAGAAAGGGTGGGAATATGTAATAGAAACCTCTGCAGGCACCAAGGGCAGAGAAGGAGGGGGGGAGGTGCTGCAGGTGCCGGAGCTGAGATTCCCCATGTGCAGCCCATGGTGAGGCAGCTATGCCCCTGCAGCCCAGGGAGGTCCATGGAAGAGCAGAGATCCCCTACAGCCCATGGAGGAGACCCACACCAGAGCAGGGAGATGCCCAGAGGAGGCTGTGCCCATGCCTAGAGGGGTGCTGGCAGGACCTGTGTCCCTGTGAAGGAGAGGAGCCCAGGCTGGAGCAGCTTGTGTAGAGCTGCTGCCCGTGGGTGGGACTCAGGTTGTAGAAGTCCATGGAGGACTCTCCACATTTCCCGTGGGAGGCACCCTGTGCTGGAGCTGAGCTGGAGAGGGACGCAGCAGCAGAGACAAAACAACCTGTGATGAACTGACCTCAGCCCCCATTTCCCATCCCTGCACCCTGAGGGGAGGAGGTGGAGCCCAGCAAGGAGGGAGATATGAAGGCGTAGGCATTTTCTTTTACTTATCATTCCCCAGAGTAATAAATTCAATTAATTTCCCCAAGTTTGGTCTGTTCTACCTGTAGTCTCTCCCTTTCTTTGTTTCAACTCAGTGACCCTTTTGTTCCATTTTCTCTCCCTTGTCCAGATAGGAGGGGAAGTGACAGAACACCTTTGGGGTCCCCTGGTGTCTAGCCTGGGTCAAATCAGAACAAGAGGTCATGTAAGAGCTTCCTAATAGATCCCAAGGGAACTGGAACATTAACTTAATCCTTTAAACTTCCCTTGAAGAACATTGGGGAGTTTCACCTGAACCTTCTGCTCATAGAGGGCTTGGGCAAGGTCAAGGAGATAGCTGGTCACGAGCATTTTGGAGACTTCACTGATGTCAACCAATATGGAATTTATGGCTTTGGAAAAGAGCATAATGGTGACAAGATAAAACTCCTTACTCTGGTACGGCTAATGCTGGGACTATCCTGATTCTATGTTTTAATTTTGTATTACTTGAACATATTTATTTAGAATAAATTCCTTTCTCACTTGCCTGAGTAGATTATTTTTTCTGGCAAAAGGTCTTTGCTAACATAATGCATCTGCATTAGAAATGTGGCCTGCTGTAGTTCTGTCTCTGCCTCTTAAGGTGTGTTTAAACTGAAAACACGGACAAAACTGTAGATGGTGTACTTAGTCACTGTCATGCTTTAATTTTCTTGGGTAAGAATGAAAAAAAATAACCAAACCAACAAGCTGACAGAAAATTTAAATTTCTATGTAATTTACCAGAAAATGAAGGGATTGCCAAAATGATTGTGTTGCACTTTTTAGAGGTTAATCTAATGATATTTTTATTTTATTTTATCTGAAGCTGCACCAGAACTCCAGTTTTCCATGTGATGCTCTTAACTACAGAGCCTCTCACAGCCTTGTCTGAAGTGAGAAAAACAAGGGGAGCAAGTAAACCTTAGACTTTCGTGTAAAGTTGCTGTTACTTTTGAGTGAACCTAATATTTCTGTAGTCTTACTTAAAACAGAGACTCAGCACTGAATCCATTCCATGGTATTTTATACTAAGGAGGATGGACGATGTACTATGAGTAATGCTTATCAAGGCTTTGAGGTTTTATGGGGTTTTTAATTGGTTTGGTTTGGGGTTTTTTGTTGGTTTGGTTTGGGTTTGGTTTGGTTTTTTTAGTTGCTTGGTTGGTTTGGTATGGGATTTTTTTAACCACCACCTTAAAAACTGTTACAGGAGAAAGTCAAGGGTAACAGAAATTCTGACAATCATTTACAAGAAAAGAAATATTTTACTATGTCACTTTCTGGCTTTTTTATTTACTATTTGTATGTAATAGATTTCAAAAATTAGTCCTGGTTGTTATAGGTGATGTAAAATCTCAGCAAAAATCCTCCCCCCAAAGATCTTAATCTCTCTCACCTCCAATTAGGTGGGATTGATACGAGTTCTTAAAATACATAGTTTTTCATGTGTGTAAGTGGAAAATTAGAGTAGAGGGGAGCTGTAAATCTATGACACAGCCAAGAGAAGCTGGGTAGCTTCATGTTGTCTTTCCTCTTGAAGAAAAAAGAAGTTTCAGAAGTTCTAGAAATTGATATTTCCTTGGCGGATGAATGGAAGCACAAAAGGACAGATGCTGGCTGAGTGATGGCAGCATGATTTCAGTTATGCTTTTTCAAACAGTTATGGTTTTGGTTGGTATTTTCAGCATAAGAATCTGCATGGGACCAGCTTTGAACTAGATACACTGCTTTTAGGTATCTTGTCATAGAATCACTGTCCAGTCCCAAATGGGAGACTTTGTAGATGCCTTAACAGGGACCAGTATGACACCAGGGCAAGCATCAACACAGCTTGCAAAACCACACACCAGGGATATTCTTGAAAAGTTTGATTTGGTAGTATTGCAAACTAGAAGTCTGTCTGTCTTGAATTAACAATGTGTTTATCAGCAAAATCCTGTATTTATAATTTTCTACGGGGAGGCCACTGGGGCTTCTTTCCTCCTGGTCACACCTAAAGGCAGAGAAAGTGTTTTGTCTTAGGCTACAGACTGTGGTTTTGGCTTTCTTCTCTCTTTCTACACCCTTGTTCACCCGCTAGTTAGTCTGTACTTTATAATTACATTGGTTCAAAAAGACTTAGGGGCACTGAGTACTGTGAGGCGTCAATAAAGTTTCTAGTCTGGATTTCAGGATGTCCCATGCCACCTCATCATGAAGTCAGATTGTCGTTTAATTGCATATTTCCCAGTGGACCACAGATCCATCTGAATTGGATATTCATGCTTATTCCCTTGTGCTCTATATTCAGAAGAATTCCTTGCCTCTCTCACTCTGCTTTCAGATCCTTTGATGCTCCTTTGTTATGCTGAATGCTTTGGTTGCTCCATTTTTCTACTGCTGTTCAAGGTAGTTTGCCTTATCCCATGGTCAGAAATGTAACAGGATTCTGTGTATTAGAGGGTTTTGCTTGTTCTAGATCCTGCCTATAAAACAGAAGGCACTAAGACTTGGATACTGTGTGATTTACTGCAAACCCAAACCATTTCACTGAGCCTGAGACCACAAGGGTATATGAATTTGTGTTTAAATCACCCTCCCAGTGATTTAGAAGGGTTAGTTAAATACCTGATTTAGAAACTAATAATTGAGCCTATGTGAGCTGGCAATTATGCATGCAGTAATTGAATGTGCTTAGGAGCATGTGTCATGGAAATGGGAACCAATGGGATTATACCCCTTCTCAGGAGGTTTTAGAGACTGAAAGGAACAGCAAGTGCGGCTAAAAACAAAATTAGCTGTGCACATGTAGAGATTATAAAGCATCAGCAGACAAACAACAGAACTAATTCTCCTCTGCCAATGGCTGGGAGTTCATTGCCACTAAAAGAGCATCCAGCTGCACGTGGATGGAGATGGGAGCTGGGTGGGGAGCACTCCTGACACGTGGGTGGCTGGGGAACTCTTGCAGTCTCTGGGACAGGAGATTAAGCTGCTGCGAAAACAGATGCGCAAGAGTTGCTCAGGACTTGCTGAAGAGCTGCACTACCAATCCACAGCATCCAAAGGCCAAGTCTGATTTGCACAAACCAGAGATTGCAGCAGCTCTTTGCACAGGTAATGGCCCACAAAGGTCCCAGCCTGCTGTGCTGTGTCTGAGCCAAGAGCCCTTGTGGCTGTGGTGTCACAGGCAGGAGTCAGTCCAGAGAAAGAGGCTCATCCAGGTGGTGTAGAACTTTTACCAGTTTAAAACTTGTAAACCTGTAATATATAGCCCATCCTAGCAGAAATACATAGCTACTAATAAAGCACTTCTCCCTAGCTGCAACTCTCTTACATCTGGCGACACAAAACTCATGAGGCTGTCTATGACATAGTTGTCTGCTGAGTGCAAATGGAGTCACAATTCCACTGAGTTATTCTTGCCATCTTCTGTCATTCATGGACTTGTTGAAGCAAGTCCACAGAGACGATCAATGAGCTGGAACACCTTTTCTATGAAGACAGGCTCAGAGAACTGAGATTGTTTAGCCTGGAAAAGAGAAGGCTCTTTGGAGACCTTATAGCATGTTCAGGTTCCTAAAGGTGGCACAAGAAAGCTGGAGAGGGACTTTTAAAAAGAGCATAGGATGATAGGACGAGGGGGAATGACCTTGAGCTAAAAGGTGAGGGGTTTATATTGGATGCTAGGAAAAAATTCTTCCCCATGAGGGTGGTGAGGCCCTGGCACAGGCTTCCCAGAGAAGCTGTGGCTGCCCCATCCCTGGATGTGTTCAAGGCCAGGCTGAATGGGGGTTCTGAGCAACCTGGGATAGTGGAATATGTCCCTGTACATGGCAGGAGCATTGAAACTGGATATTCTTTAAGGTCACTTCCAAACCCCAACCAATCTATGATTCTATGAACCTCATTATGTATGTTTGTGAGTAAATTGAATATTGTTTTCCTAAATACTTTTTAAATTTGTAGTGTGAAACTAGAACTTCATTTTATAGTTCCAAATTAAGTTGTTTGGCATTTAAAAAAAAGCCTGGAAAATTAATTCATCTGTACATTAATATCTTTGTGCATTGGAAGACATCTGGCCACTATTATGGTAAAGCCTGAGATATCACTGAAGTTATTAAAGAAGGATGTTGCCTTAGTGCAGAGTAAATGTCTGAGTTTTAGGCTTTTTTTTCTAATCTGCATATTAATTACTGTCACATAGCTGATGGAGTGGGCTGCAGCTAGATTCATCCCATTTAAATCAGTTTAATCCTTTGCAAGCTTGCAAAAGTAATTATTCTGCATTTCCATCTAACACTGTGTAATATAAACTTGAGCCTGTTCAGCTCCTGCTCCAGACCCTCAGTGACCTTTCTGCTCATACACCAGCAACATGGACTGCAATTAATTTCTTCTCTCATTGGGAACATTCTTATATTGATCCACTCTTCAGAAAAGATGGTAAACCGCTACCTGCTGGACCATTCTCTAAATAATATCTTTCTTTCTCTCTCTCTCTCTCTCATTTTTGCTGTTATCAGCCGCAGTGTTTGGATCGTGTGTCTCATGGCATGGCTTTGCTGTTCAGCATGGAGACCATACTGCCATTAATTCCTGGGAGCGTTTCCTGGTGCTGGGAGCCCAGCAGCCCCTCTGCATCTGTTCCCGGTGTTACATTTCTGCCTTGGCAGCGAGACATTCTGTGCAGCTCAGTTTGTCCTTTGGCTGGATTTGTCTGCTTCATCAGCTTGATTTAATTGACCATCTTGTGAAGTGAGCCTGAGGTGGAGCCATTCTGCTGACGGGAGGGCCACAGGTTCTGTGCACAGCCCCTTCGTACTGGGGATGCACCAAACATATTCATGTGGCAGAAATCTCTCTTTACAGGCTTGAACTCCGCTCTGCTTTAGTATTACACAGTCCACACAGCACTGGGGTAAATCAATTCCTTGTGGATTTGGGTTTCAGATTCTCCCATTTATTCCTTTTTTTTATTATTTTATTTTATTTTTGCAAAATTTGTTTCCATGTCACAGCTCATTGAGCTGGAGGCTTTCTTCCCTGACCATCAGCACAATGATGATAATCACTCTTTCTGAGTGTTGCTGTTATCTATTAGCTGGTTTTCACAAGCATTAAGAGAAAACAGCGCAGGTATCCCTTGATGTGAAACTTGTTTCATGTTTGCATGACCTTCAGATGGACAGGGCCACTTGCAGAGCTGCGACTGTTTCAGCAAGTGGCCCAGAACTGGAGTCCTCGTGACAACATTCTTGTAGCCTTTCTGCCGGACACGGATGGCAGTTTATTTCAATCATTCTGCAGAGCTAAACAAGATGTAGAAAACATGCAGCTCTACAAAGGAGGGAAATTTCAGCCTTCTCAGGTGATTCAGAGATTAGTCCACCTACAGTTTCTAATACATTGTTTTTATGCGTATGCTTAATCCTTTTATATAATCCTGCTTACTTGGCAGCTTTTCAAAGAGATAATTACAGCTTTTTGAACTGATGTGGACTCTCAGACATGTTGTGACTGGTGGGGATTCAACAGTGATACAGACAGGTGAGCAAGATGGAGCTTATTGCAACTGCTATATTTAGTTACGTGCATATTTTAAACTAACAGGCTCCACTTTATTGCACATTATGAAATTACATAGCAGTGATAATAATTTAATTAGCATTATTAAATACTTCTGTAGCTGTACCAATTGAAACCGCAGCTGGAATCTTTCACAGTTATCTGAGAAATTACAGAAACCAGTCTGCACTGAATTCCGAGGTACCTGCACGGTCCAATAAAGCACCTCACCTGTCATGTTTTTTGCCAGAGCTGCTCAAGGTGTTAATGCACTGCAAATAAAGGACCTGGTGTCTAGGTAACTTGGGAAGGATAGTGAGGACAGGCCTCAGCTGCCCAGCCTTTTACATTCCCCTGGTGTTTTTTGCCTTGTGAAGCAACAACAGCTGAACTCCTCCTGATTTACATTCTAATGACTCCAGGTAATCTCAGATCAAGTTGCTGTTGTACAGTAGGAGAGGGAACAGTTCAATGGAAGGCAGTGTCAGCAGCTGCTGTGGCCATCCAAACATGCCACTGCTTCACTGGTCAGAGCCTTACAGGTGTGAAAATGAAAATCTGGCCCCAAAAGGACAAGATGAAAGGAAAGCAAATTTCAGTCTCCAGTAATTGTTGGATTAATTCGTTACTCCCAGAGCTCAAGAAGGGTTTTGTTGGTAATTTCAGAGGCAAAACTTAGTGCACTTTCCCACCATGGAACTGGAAGAGAGCATCCTGGATGAATATAGAAAAAAATGTAACATAAAATCAAATTTTCAAGCACTGAAACAATAGATTTCATTCTGTCTGAAGAAAACCTCATTTGGCAGCTGCTGCTGATACAAAATGTCAAAGATTACATGTTAATTGACTCTCTAGCTAGGACTTGCTCATTACCTTTCAGTAAGATCTGTGTGCAAGACAAATTGCGCTTTGAGCAATGCATGGAACAGCCGTGAAAGTACTTATATGGGAAAAGGCATCATGAGCAAAGGACATTGAAAGTCCGCTGCTCTTTGCTGCTCTGCCTCATTCTTTCTCTCTTTCCAGTTTCTAGTAGTTTCAGCCCTGCTGTGGAGTTTTTTAATTACCATCTCCTCTAAAAACGGAGGGGAGGGGGTCAAGCAGCCCCAACCTCCTGCCACCGGCTGTAAAGGCTGGAAAAATAAATGATTCCTAGTCACAAACACGAGATGGAGAAGTAATAAAGGAATGGGGGGAAAAAAAACCCCAGAAAACCAAAAACAACCCCCTGATTTCTAAACCATCAGGTCTCTCTGAATCTAATCCAAAATCCAGTGGAAGAAAGGAGATCTATTTTTCATCAGCTTCTGTGGGCTTTGGAGAGAGTTTTCTACTCGAACAAGTGCCAGCTGCTCCTCTTTAATGACTGTAATTGGTAACAGCGCTGCAGCAGGGAAGGATAAAGGAAGCAGCATTCAGCGTCTCCACGGGGGAAAAGGATGCTTGGGTAACATTTTATCCCCTGTGTTTATAACAGCAGCGTGTAGTGAGCCTTTTCCGAGGGTGCTGGCTGAATGCTGGGAGTGCCCCACTGCAGCCTCCTCCGAGGGCACGGAGCTGGAGACAAAGGACTGGCATTGGCATCTCTGCCTAGGACTTAATCCTTGTTTTATGCTTGCCTGCCTCCCTGCATCCGGGAAGATCAAAGCGCTGGAAATCAGGAAACTCTTTCAGGCTCACGGCCCTTTCCTGGAATCAGCCGCTCGCACAGGTGCCTGGCTGCTCCGTGAGGGATTTGCTCACGAAGTGAAGGGAGCGCTTTTGGCTGAACGCACCGAGCGTGTGCTGCCCTGCCGCCGGCAGGGAGCGGGGGCTGCAAGCTGCGGGCAGGGTCCCAGGGAGCCCCAGGAGGTGTTCTGGCGCCTGTCAGAAACACCCCCACCACTTCAAGCAGCCGGAGAAGAGGGCAGAGCTGTTTTCTTCAGGAGCAGCCTGTGGCGGTGCGGCACGGAGGAAGGGACGCGGTGTGTCCTGCCCGCACCACCCTGCGCACGCCTCGGGAGGGCTCTGCCGGGGTAGCGCTGCCCTGCCAGCTCAGGCCCTAAAGCTCCTTGGCTCCCATAGGGAACGTGCAATTCTTTCCATGTGATATCCCTTATTGTCTGCCCTAAAATCTGGTTTGGTCACCTGAGACTTTTCCTAAAGAAAGAGCCATTTTTTTCCCCTCTCACCACCCTGGAGACACCATTATCCTGTGGGCTTTAACTGGATGCTCTGGTCCCAGAGCAGCTTTAACACTCTGTGCTTTTTGAAGCATGGTCAAGCCAAATTTGTATCCAGAGGAAAAACAACCAGCAGAAGCAGGCCAGCACGTCAGCAGCAGCATTAACATACATCTCCTTCTCGGGGCACAGGAGCGCAGACCCTGCGCTGAGAAGTGGCAGATTCTGTTATCGGAGGGTGAAGGGAATGACAGGCCAGGCCAGCGCTTGTCACCGCCGCGTCAGGGATTGAATGACAAAGGAAGGACAGTGATGTGTCTCTCCAGGCAGATAGTCAAAGATAGTGGCCTGGAGTCAGAGCCACGTTGTCACTCAGCCATTGTGAGATGTGACAAAGCAGCAGCGGCTGCCCAGCCGTTTAGAAGCAGCATGAATTATTAATGGAGCACTTGTACAAGTAAGTTAGGAGAAAAAGAAAATTAAAAAAAATCAGCCTGCTGTGCTGCAAATACAGTGACAACAGTTCCTTCCACTCTTCTTTTT
>WBMY01003447.1:57605-131589 GCA_013397315.1 Donacobius atricapilla | reverse complement strand
TTTTTTCCCTCCCAAAAAAGTTTCACATGTTGTGCAAACTGGCAAGAGAGGGTCTGCTCTGTTGTTAAATTCTAAGTGGAATACCATTTTTTCTCTTCAAAAAGTATAGAAGACTGTGTCATGGATTGGATTTTAAAGTTTAATCACACTCTGTTGTCTAGAGAAGTTTCTCCTCAAATACTCAAACTGAAAGGCAGCTATGAAGGCAGGCAATAAGTAAAACGCTTGAGATGACTGGCATTAGTATTTTTCAGGGAATCAAGGATTTATAAGCTATTACTTTGTACCAGTGCTCTTCTAAATCCCGGATGCAGGATTTCTTTGAATTTGTGATGTGCTTGTGCTAGCCTTTAATTTTTCTCAAGTACTCTTAGTGCCTTCTTTCTATTTCACCCTCACAAAGACACACAACTTGAGTCTGGCAGCCTGAAAACTCTTAATGGGTTAAAATTAGCCCCTTTTCCACCTACTTAATGTCTGAGGTGCACTTGTAATGCTGGAGATGATTTATAACTGCTTCCAGTGAAACACGGGGGAAATGGAAGGTCTGATTCATCATTCCCAAATTCCCATTTATGGGTCACTGTAAGGACCCTTTTGGGGTGTGAATGTTTTGTGCTTGGATGCCTCAAGGGACATGTCTCGTGTGTCACTCTTCCAGTTAATCTTGGTTTTCTGTCAAGCATTTGTTTGCTCCTGGTCCTCTCTAATCCTCAGTTTACAAAATAACTTGCATATTCCATCTCCTCCTCACTCCTGTGCCATACAGCTGCAGACGGGCATCTGAGCACATCTGTGGTGTGTAACCAAGTGGGAGAAAGCAGAAAATGGCAGCAGCAGCACTACTGGAGGCTGCAGAAGACCCCTGGGTGGGATGGTTTGTTATTAAATTCATATTCAACACTCATTCTGAGGACTTGTTTTACTAGGCTCTGGATAATCTCCTTAGGAGCAGTGAGAATAATCTTCCCAGAAGTGTAAGAAAAGGCTGTGATAAATCAGAGTGAGGTTAAATGTGCTATAAATGCCTGTGCTAACCAAAGAGCAGCTGGCAGGGGCTGTATCTCATGGGGGAGGCACACAGAGGGAGATACACATGATCCTGCCCCAGCACAGGCTCTCTGTGAGGGGGAGATGGTGCCTGCAAGCCCTCCCACAAGAAGACAAAGAGGAGCAGTCCCCAGGCTTGGGGGCTGTTTTATGGACAGATGAACATAGGATTTATGTTATGGCGTTGTCTGGTGCCTTCTGACAGTGTTAAGTACAGAGGTGTTTTAAACGGAAAAATCAAATCTTCACCTCCCACGAGAAATGAGCAGAAATGTGCCTTTTGCTACTGCAATGCTGCCTACAACATAAATAGTACTTCATGCTTCTCCAAAAGCTCTTTTACAGCCATTTAAACAGATGTGATAAACCATTCTTGGTAGTAGATAATAAACCTTTCTTTGCATTATTCTGAGTGACAAACAAGCAGAAATGAACATACACTGCAGCCAGCCATGGGAAAAACCTGGCACTTTTTCATTTGTTCAATTTAGCTTCATTGCACCAAATTTTCAGATACACATTGCTTTATTCTAAATAATTTTAAAATTAAATGAGTCCTCCTCAGCATGCAGAAGGTAGACAGAAATACCATCCTTCTTTTCCCAGTCCAACCCTATGCCAGCGTAATTTCCAGTCCCTTGGACATGACAATAAGGACTACAGATCTGGAAAAGCAGAGAAGACCTGAGTTGCATTTTTGGATTGTAAAGGATGCTTTATGCATGACATACTGTGAGAAACAGAAAGCAATTTTCCTCTCAAAATGTTGGCACTGTAATATCCAGCTGAGACACGGCTGCACGGGAATGCATGAAAATGAAAACTTACTTAGGAAAAAGGGAATTGAACAAAATAATGAGGCTCCTCCAGCATGGCTTTGGAAACATGGGTAGTTTCCTAAAAGCTGCCTCACCCACTTCTAACCCCTGGCCAAATGGCCAGAACATTGGTGTGACTAGGCAGAGAAATCATCTCTGTAGCTAAATGTAACGAGAGTGCTTTGTAGTGGTACAAAAGTGAAAGTCATTCTCTCCAGGAAGATGAATAAGTGATTTGTTTACCTTGTTTTGTACAAGTGTCTTCCAATAATAATTTCCTTGCAAGTTACCCTGTAGGGAAGATAATGTGTACAGGGCAGTCCTCAATCACTTTTCCTCTGCCTTCAGTAATACATAAAAAAGTGTGTGGGGAAATTCTGTAACGACCAATTGTTTGCTCCCAGCTTGCATGAGCAGCTGTCAAAGAGCTGTCAAACATGACACTATTCTTCACCACTTTGACATGATCCATTGGCGGTAGGAGAGACACAGGCCAGCCTTGGAACCAGATTGGCTGCTGGCCACTCTTGGGGTGGACAATGGTCACCCACTTGCGCTTCAATGAGAAACTATAAATTCGATTTTCACACAAACCAGATCAAAACTTCACATTATTGAATTACTTTTCTCATGGCTTTCAGTGCTGTAGGTTGAAAGCCCCCTTGTATTACATCCACAACTCCTTAGCCTTGTTCAGCATATAAATAAATATATACCTGTCTGAATGCTGGGAGCTGTTGTTTCATTCCCTCCCTCAAGGCACTCAGTCCCTGCATGACAAACGTAGAAGAAAAATCAAACATTATCACTCCTGTCTGAGATGGCATCATTAAGATTCACAGCAATGAAAAGAACTTTGTTTTCTATTACCTAGTCATGGCTGCTGCTATTTCAAATGAACCAGAAATGCTTTTGAATTTCATCCTTCTAAGTTATCACACTTTCCCTGCTGAGCTGAATGTAGTAAAAATGCTGTTTGTCAAGAGACTGGAGAAACTTTGACATGAAGGTTTCAAAGAAAACACTTAAGAAGATGTCGATCACGAGCACACACACCAGAGGCCCCTGGGGCTTTATCCTCCTCCTGGCTTTATTCCTAAGGTGATTTATCTTCACTTTCTGAACAGGTTTCCAGTCTTCCTTTCAAGAAGTGACCGAGATATTCAAGCTTCTCATTTTATGCCTGAATGAAGACAGTTGTTTTAGTAGGGGGAGTGTTTGTCACCTTCTGAAAGCCAGAGTACATCCCAACTGTTTGAATTAGATGAGCCTTTTTCAATAGTCTGCTCTTCTGGGGAAAATGCATTTTAAATATATATAAATAAGTGACTATCGCTTTCTTCCAAGTGTATCTTCTGTAGGAAATTGTGCAGTTTCTCAGTCTTAAGATTCTTTGTCTTGAACCTTCCTGGAACCTTCTCACAACTCAAGAAAATGCGTTTATCAGGTCAGATTTTCCACTTGGATTTCACTGAAGCCCTGCTTTTGCTAGCAATGTATTTCACCTCTTGCTCTTAATTTAAAGATATTTTGCTTACAGAGACATTTATCTAACAGGGGCCTGAAAAAGAAGAAAAAATTTGGTTTACAGATGACTTGATTCCCTCAAGGTACTTGAATCAATCATGTAAATGGCAGTGTGTTCTGCACTTTAGCTTCAATCAATAGGGGATTAAAGTTCTTCTTTGAGTGTGGGGAAAATAAATGCCCATAGTGATGCTATTAATAACACCTGGGATTACTAAAAGTGCACTGATGCTCTAAAAATTTCACTTTTTACCGTTTATGTGTCTTGTTTGGTATTTCCACTGTTCACCTCTGCTGGGAAGGTGAGCAGAGATGAGGAACTTTGATTTATCCTAAATTGCTGCCAGGCATTGCTAAAAAAGGTTTATTTCCTCCTAGTTCTTACTCACACTGATTAAGCTCTCTTAGAATAGTTTGTTTGAGATCCATTAAGATCTGTATGGCCAGAGGTCAGAGACAGCTCCGATGCCTCCACCAAACATCATTTCTGGAAGCAGTCTCTCTCTGGGGATGGAATAGTTCTGCTGGAGATGAAGGTGTTTTTCATGCTGACTGCGGGCAGCCTGGGTGCAAACAAAGCAAGTAGAAGTGCTGATTCAGTGTTACCCTTGTTGGTCAGAGCACTTGGTCTTCTTGCAGAGACAAGACCTATGGTGCCTCATCTCAGCTGGGTCAATGTTGGACATTGACTGCCTCTTCCACAGCAAGTTCAGAGTCTGGGAGATCTCCATTCCATTCCTTCCCTGGGGCGAGAGGACTCAAACCTGCATCCCCATCACCTGGATGTGGCATTTTCTGTGCAAGTCAGATGGAGAGCAGACAGTGTGAGGCCTTGCAGTGTGGAGTGTGCAGGTCACTGGGCCCTGCTGCAGAGACCTTTCCAGAGTCTGATACCAGCCTGGATACTACAGACAATTTCACAGGCACTCCTTGACAACATTTAATGATCTGTCTGACCTTTTACAACCTTCAGGTTTTTGTACAGTGTCCTTTCTACAGACTGGAGCCTGAGCACCTTGTTAAGCAAATCATGAACTCAGGCTGTATAGAATAATCTCTGTGCTGCCTACCCCACTGTTGATATTTTGCTACTTTTCTTTCTAAAGCTGCATCTGTATCTTCACATGAGGGTGGTACTAAACAAAAAAACAAAACAAAACAAAACAAAAAAACCCAAACAAACAAACAAACAAAAAAAACCAGAGACAGAAGTAGTCTCTATTTTTAAAATTTGTAAAATACTCTGCAAGAAATACTCCACACTCTTTGTTGAATTTAGCATCTGCTGCCCTAGCATTTGTTTCATCTTCTAACAGTCCTCTCAAATCCTAGGCAAAAAGCCAAATTTATTTATATACATTTTTTGCTGGCCCAGGTCTATTATCACATTTTTTGTTACACTATATGTAGGATTTGAGATATATAATACATTTCTTCAGAAATTAAATTGATAGAATATATTACACGACATGAAACATTATTTCCATATCAGTGTAGTTTTGAGCCAATAAATCCATTGCAGTTGTTAGTGAGTTTTTGAATGATCTCCTGTCTGCTTTGGATGGTTGTCATTGATTTTGAAACGTGCTTGATGTACATGAAATATGATTTTCTAGATTGTGTGGTTTGAACTTTGGATACTTCTGCTTTAATTTATTGCAGCTCTCAAATGCTTTTGGCAAAGAAGTAAGTCTGCCTCATGTAGGTCTGAAACCAGATGTAATTAGGAATGTTTCCCATCAGAGCGAGTCTGTCCTGGCTCTTTACATGACTGTTTTTGTATCATTATTCTCTGTGAAAGCTGCTGCAGGGAATTGGTGTCTGTCTTCACTGCAGATCCGTCAGTGACTGGGAATCTTATCAACTTTTTAGCGTGTTTTGACTCACCAAAGACAAGATCAGCTTTAGCTAAGCCATCCTGGCAGATGATGATCTAACCTGCTTGTAGACATCTCTGTGCAATATGGGCTTTGCAATTCTCACAGGCAGTGTTCTCGCCAGAACAGCTTGCGCTGAAATTAAAAGTCCAGCATTCTTTTTCCTTCCCCCATTAGACCTATTCATTCCCTAAATTACCCAAAGCACTCAGCAGCTGAGTTCCTACAAGGACTGCATGAGGAAAGATGTCCTCTTGTGGCTGTTGTCATCTGCTGTCAGTGTTCTGTGGCCATTGACCCATGGTCTCACTTTTCACAGCACAGCCACGGGTTTGGTTTGGTGCAAAAACTTCATGGTTTATGGGTCTGGTGGGTTGACTCTGGCTGGACTGCAGGTGCCAACCAAAGGTTCTCTGTCACTGTCCTCCTCAGCTGGATGGGGGAGAAAATATAACAACAGGCTTGAGGATCAAGATAAGGGCAGGGAGTGAGGAACACTCTCCAAATACCATCATGGGCAAAACAGATCTGTCTTGGGGAAATTAATTGATTATAAATCCATTCAGAGTAGGATAATGAGAAATGAAAGCTAAATTTAAAAAAAAACCTTCCCAACTCTTCCTTTCTCCACAGGCTCAACTTCACTCCCAAATCTTTCACCTCCTCCCCTGCACTGTACAAGGGGACAGGGAATGGGGGCTGTGGTCAGTTCATCACATGTTGTGCAGATCGTGTTTCTGACCAAGACAGGAACTGGGGCTCTCCTGTTGCCCTTGTGCACCTGGGCTCCTCTCTGCATGTGCAGAAAAGCCTTTTATCCTATAACCTAATATTATACACCAGTCAAAACAATCCTGTGTTGTTCTGGATAATTTAGAAAAGTACACTTTCCATTCCTGGCAAAGGATGCTGCACACCTGTTTCCCTTACCCTGGTTTTGCAGGACTGTTCACCCTGTGACATCCTCCTGATCTTCATGGCATTATCTTAGGCAAACAGTTCGTCTGTGATCACATCCTCTGCAAGGTCTACTCTTACTACCTGTCAGCCAGCACTTATATGATTACAGATACTAATCAATATCTTCAGCAGGGTCTGCAGCCTCACATCCTCTGTAGGCTGCATGCTGCTTTTCACAAAGCCAAGGATCATTTTTGCTTTTTCACACACCAGGACATTGTTGACTCATCTCCAGCTTGTGACTCACCATATCCCCATCTCCTTTTCTGAATAGCTGCTCCCCAGGGCCTTGGTCCGTGTGGTGTGTTTGTACAGTCAATTCTTCCTGTCCTGCATGTGTTCACATTGAATTACACCCTGCATATCTCAAATGTCAAGATCATCAGCAAATTTGACCTTGTTCTATAAGGACCTAAAAAAATCACAGTTGCCTGTCACAGTTGCAGAATGGAGCAGGAGGGTGGTGCTGGCTCTGGGTCTGGCAAGGTCTGGCACATCCTGGGTGATGCATCCAGGCAAGGGTTCCCACTGTGCAAAACTGTGTGTACACATGGTGTGACCCCAAGCTATGGCCAGATGGCACCTGCTGCCATGGAAACCCTCCCCCCTCCTACCCCTTCCCCTCAAATATGCCTCCATGGGTTCCTGGAACTTGGACAGCAAATTAAGTCACTTGTTGGGGATAAAATAAAGGTGATACTCTTGTCCCAGTGCTACCTCAGGCCTAGGGCAGCACTGATAGTGGGCACAATGAACCCACTCAAGAGAAGCAACTCAGCAACTGTGCTGAAATCAGTCCTGAGGAGGTAAAAGGTAATTCGAGCAAGAGGGGATTCCCACAACCTACTGTAAGAAACCAACTCAAGAAAAGAGAAAGACTGAGCGTGGGGCTAATCAGCATTAGAAACAAGGGAATCATTTAACCAATAGAGCTGTGTAGAAAATTAGCATTAGTTCATTTGTTTGCTAAAATGCATAAATTGTGAAAAGTTTTGAACAAGATCGGGATCCCTAGGTCTGGGAAGCCCAGGGTGAAGAAGGAACAACAGGATAGTCCTGGATCCATGGGCTTCAATATCTGTTTACCTAATCTGTCTCTTTCTCGCTCTCTTTCTCTCCCTCCACTCATTTTCAATTTCTTTTGATTTATCTATACTATCTCTAAAATTTACTGTTAAATAAAATCTGTACTATTGACTTCAACATATGGTCTTATTTGCACCTTAATTCTGGTGGGGGCATCTCTCAATAACAGGATCATAACAGTTCTCAAAGAGGCTCACCAGTGCCTTCATACCACTTGAAAATTCATTAAATCTCACTGTTAAACACTGAACAAAAGGATGGGACCACACCCAATGTATTTTTCTCAATTTGGCAAAGAACTACTGATAAAAGTCCTGACCTATGAACACTGCTAGGGTGAAGTGCAGGTGTTCCATTACCTCTGTATGTTGGGGGTTAAATTTGGTTGGTTTTTTTTTCTTACAGAATTTTCCCCCATAAAGTCACTAGGAGACTAATTACTGGGTGCTTATGGGCGCTTGACTGGAACAAAAGAAATGGCCAAAGGAGAGTGCAGCACTGGGCTNGCTGTTATTCCTATCCCCATACTTTGCCTGAGAACCCCCTTAATATCAAAGTTTTAATAATTTGGAGGGACAGGGTTTGAACTCTCCATTCGAAAGGGAGGTCCCACCCTCCCTAGCAGACACCTGTCTTTTCTAACCAAGACACTGTACCTGCTATGTATGATTTTGTTTAGACTGCATTTGTTCTTATCTATAATGTGAAAAATGCATATGATATGATTGGCTTTTCACAAATATTAAAATGAATACTATATGTGTTATATTGTATTTTTTTTTGTAATGTATTAATCAGTGTAATTTAGGCTATAGTAGAATGTTAAACTAGAAGCTATGTGATACTCTTTTTCTAGGATTCCCTGCACAAGAGATAACAGCAAGAATTATTACTTCCTTATCAATCAAAAACAAACACCATGGCACCTTCTTCCAGACTTAGTGGAGCCACAAAGAAGTTGACAAAAACCAGATAAAAACTCAAGCTGGCAAGGAACTCATGCGTCACCTAGGAACTGTATGAATATTCAACAGGCTAATACTTTTAAGGGCCATTTCTGGTTTTGAAGTGTGTGTAGCTGATTGGAATTTAGCACATTCAGACATCTGTAATTTTTGTTTTTATTGTCTCTTTATTATCCTAACTCTGATTGTCTAAAATTTCTATTGTTTTGTCTTTATTATTGTTTCTATTGTTTTATTAAACTTCTAAAATTTTTTAATGTGTGATTGGCATTTTTCGCAATAATATAGTTGTGCTAATTAAACTGTATGAAATCCAAAACTTCTTTGCTGACATGTGAACTTCTATCTAGTTTTGGAAGGAAACTAGGCAGGTTCTGTTATGATTTAATTCTTGGCACATAGGTATATTTTCTTGTCTGACTCCTTATTTTCCAGATTCTTACACATGGCTGTTCTGATTACTTGATCCAGAAATCTATCGTGCATTTAAACCAAGCTGAAAGGTCTGTATTTTCTCCAGGTTCTTTCTCTTTGCCATTATAGGACTGAGAGTGCTTTTGACCCTTAAGTCTGTTGGTATTTCAACCACTCTTTACAAATTCTCAGCCTATAACCAGCAGACACTAAGGTTAACCCTACAGGCCAAACTGTACTGAGAATATCAAAGGCTCAAATGAATATTTTGAACACAGAATGGCATTTGGGATGCCAGAGCATATCCGGGCATCTCCACTGTCTGTGGAGTGTCCTGCATCTTTCTGTACCAGCAGCTGGAGGTGGGATGAACATCTCAAGTAACACTAGGGTCATTGAATATCCTGAGCTGGAAGTGACGCACAAGGATCATCAAGTCCAACACTACGAGTCAGCAGTGCAGCCAAGAGTCATCTTCTTCCTTTTTTTTTTTTGTCATTGGCATAAATGTTCCCTGTCTCCAGTAAAAAACAAGTCTTCTTTTGAGTTTCTCACTGTCACTGGTCATCAGTGTCCCCCCTCCACTGAGAAGCTGATCTGCAATTTCCATGATCTTCCTCCAACTGATAATGTAAGTATGGTTTCCTCTTCCTGTTGTTCTGTGTGGAAACCTCATTCTACTTTCCTTTTCCATGGACATTGCTTACACTTTTGCTTTAAGTGTATTTTCTCTGAGGAACTGTAAATCATCTTTTGTTGTTTCTCTCCTTCAGACTCACCTCCTGTGACACACTACTGGCTCTCTTCCTGAGATTTGCTCAAGACCAAATGTGAAAGGCTGTCTATGGAGTGAGTGAAAATTCTAGATCTGAAATTGCTATGAATTTTGTTAGGAGCTATATTTGGAAAACAGATATTGGAAGTTAGAGGACTCCCACCACACATACAATCACAGAATCATTTAGATTGGAAAGGACCCCCAAGATCATTGAATCCAACTGCAATCCAAGTCCACCACTAAACCGTGTCCCTAAGTACCACATCACATGTCCTTTAAATACCTCCAGGGACGGTGACTCAACCACTTCCTTGGGCAGCCTGGTCCAGTGCCAGACAACACTTTCCATGGAGCGACTTTTCCTAATATCTGGTCTAAACCTCCTTGGGTGCAACTTGAAGACATTTCCTCTTATGCCATCACTTGTTACTCAGGAAAAGAGACCAACATCCACATGATTACAGCCTCCTTTCAGGAAGCTAGAGAGCAGTGAAGTCCCCGTGGGCCTCCTTTTCTCCAAGCTAATCACCCCAAGCTCCTTCAGCTGTTCCTTATCACACTTGTGCTCCACAGACATCACCAGCTCCATTATTCTGCTCTTGACTCGCTCTGGCACCTCAATTTTTCCTGTTATGAGGGTCCCAAAACTGAACTCAGGATTAGCTGGGAGGCCTCCCCAGTGCCCAGCACAGAGGGACAATCACTGCCCTGGTCCTGCTGGCCACACTATTGCTGACACAGAATGCCAGGAGGCCAGCACTCCCAAGGCCTTTCCCACTGGGAGCTTTCCAGCCACTCTGCCCCTAGACTGGAGCAATGCAGGGCTTGCTCTGACACAATGTAGGAGCTGGCTAACAGTTTTGAGATTTCTCCCAGATGCTTATAGAATGTTTCATGTTCCTCTTTGTCCTGTCTGGAAAGTCTATAACAGACTCCCATGAGGATATCTGCCTTCTTGGACTTCTCCCAGTTCTTACCCATAAACACTCAAAACTTCCATCACTATTATCAAGTTTTAGGTAGTCAAAACACACCCAAACACACAGGGCTACTCCACTGTCTTGCCTTCCTTGCCTGTCCCTTCTGAAGACCTTACAGCCATCCACTGCAGCTGTGTGACTCATCCAACTATATTTCTGTGATTGCAACTATATTGTAGTTTTCCAGCTGCACAGTGGTTTCCAGCTCCTCCTGCTCTTTGCCCGTGCTGCATGCATTGCTGAAGATGCACTTCAGTTGGGTTACTGTTCCTGCCACCTTTTCTGGTGGGGAAGCCATGATTCCTATGGGGACTGTTCTCAGGTCCTTCCATGGTTTCTAACATATCAACAGCTTTTACTCATTTGCTGCCATATAGATCTCCACCCCCTGTTCCCCAGAGATGGCTGAGGGGTTCCACACACACCTAAAGAGACATTTCAAATGTGCTTCAGTGTGCTCAGCACAGCCTGGAGCAGCCTGAGGGGCTTCACTAGAACACTCCCTCAAATGTTGGTGTGCCGCCCTAGGCTTGCAGTTAGTAAGATTTGTTTTATCTATTTGTGTTTTAAAACCTAGTTTAAAGTTCTTTCCATGAGCCCTGGTAACTCCACAGTCAATGCCATTGCTCTCTGGTCAAGTTGTCTGAGTTACAGCCTCACCCTGCGCACCATTCCATGCAAACTCCCACAAAACTGCTCAGCCTGTTCTCTTGTATTTTTTGTGAGTTCCTCGAGTTTCTTTGATCCATGGCAGGGCCTGGCCACCACTGCCCTGGTCCTGCCCTAGTCTNGTTCCTCGAGTTTCTTTGATCCATTGCCCTGGTCCTGGCCAAGTCCTCTCAGCTGCTGTGAAATGTGCTGTGGTTTTCTGCCAGGTCTCTGTGTTTCCCTGAGATTTCCCCAGCTGAGGAATCCTCTGGAGTGCTCCACTGCTGATCATGTTGCCACTGGAGCGGCTAGCCTTGGAAACAGAGTTTTCATTTGCTTCTTTCATTTTTCTCCCTTCATTTGCCTCATTTGCTGTCAAAACACAAAGTTTCTTCCAATTCTTTTCGTCACTACCTCTTCCAGGGGTTCTCTGATGAAAAATGGCAGCACTAAGATAATTTGCATATTCAATCCAGTACATCCAATAGACAACACAGTGCTGTGTGGCAGTTATAAATCAATTTTTTTTTGAGTAAATCATGGAAATGGAATGTTGAAGATTATCAGCATGCAGCTGTTTACTTAAATGACTTAATAATAAAAGAATATCTTAGTAGTTCCAACAATTAAACAGAACCACGTTTTCTGCTCCCACTTGTTAAGTAATGCCAAATGCAAACTGGTTTTTGTCATATTTCCAAAATTGAAAGCACATTCTCCATAAAAAATTTAATACTTTAACCTGTCTTTGCAGTTACTCATAACTGTATTGGCTCTAGGCCTGCAGCTGTGAAAACAGCACAGTATTGAAAATCTTTCTTGCAAGCTCCTCCTTTGATCATCATCATGCTGTCTCCATTAATAACTCTTTAGGTTACTGGAATCTGCTCTGAGAATGGAATCAATGAGCATCCTCTTTAATTAAATCTGAATTTTTCACTTTTCTTTTTGGTGCTGTTTTGGTCTCTTCTGATAGAAGGTAATGAGGATTCCAGTTCCACCAAAATCCTTGTCATGTAAATATTCATGGACCTTTAAAAAGAATTGTTTCTCTGTGTTAACAACACAGCATTTCAGCAGTATGGAAATGGCACACAGTTTTAATGCATGCTCTTAAAGTAGAGGATAGCACAAAATCAATGCAATGTTCAACCAGAATAAACACATGGAACATGATATACTTTGCCCATTTTTAATTTTTTAATATTTGGATGGTATAAAACAAGGTTGCTTAAGAGAAACCATCATCAACTTTCTGCAATGAAAGAATAAAATGAGTACTGTGGTGTTTATACTATTATTTTAATCTTAAATTTGGTTTATTTTATGCTGTATTTTCTCTTTGCTTTATGATGCATTTTTTTCTATTAACAACATAATATTGCATAAAGAAATTTAGTTCTTGTTATCAAAATACATTAGCCTGCAGTGGTTGGTAAAGCTCTAATTCAGTCCAGTAATTAAATAGATGCTGAATTCCCATGTGTTTTTTTTTAAGTCAGTCACAAATAAGGACAATTTCCTGAGTCAGGAGTAATTGATCAGGCTGCTCTATTTTATTTTACCAGGAATGTTAGACCAGAAGGTCATCAGATTCTGCTTTCTGCTATTACAGGTACACAGTTTTTTATCCACATGAACTGCCAATCAGGATCTGTCTCAAAACTTTTCCTTGTTATTGATATTTACTGGTTGTTATCCAGAGAATTGGAAACTTTCTCCTGGTTTCTATCTCATGCCCAGTTTATTTGTCCTGCATTAACCTGGTTCACCCTCTCTGGAACTGAAACAAGTGGCGAAAAGGAAGTACTTTTTAATAAAAACCTTTCCTCCTTTTGTCATTATAGCTTGAGCAAGCTTGGTGTGCTCAGATTCCTTCTACACAGCAGTCCAACCACTTTACTGTTGATTTCCTCACCATGCCCAGTTTGGGTCTTGAATGTAGGACCTCACTGTCTCAAAGTACTTCATGTGAGGGTTCTCCAGGAATAAGGACACCGAGGTGCTGTGAGATTCAGTGACATTTGTATTTCATTGTATATTCTGAAAAATTCTCATCTGTCCTAGAACCCCTTTGCTTTTCTCACAGATGCACTGGTGGTGACTCTCAGTTGCCCATGATGAGCAAATTCAAAGCAGCTTTCCTTCTCAGTTCCAAGTTATTATTGCCTTGTATACATTATTCCACCAGCTAATTGACCTGGAAACTACATGTCACTGATAATTTCTAAATAGCATGCTTACATTTCTACTCTTCCTGGCATTATTTTACACATTCTCTAAATAGTATTTATCACTCTATCCCTGAGGTAGTTGTCCTTTACATTGTATGCTGTAAATTCCTTTAAGTGTTCTTCCTGTGTCACACCTTTGAATTATTCTATTGGACTTTCAGCCCTTCTCTGGCATTATTCCAATGTATCTCAGACTTTTGGATGCCAGTGTAGATCCTATTTCTGCATGTCAAAGCATTTGCAAGAGCCAGCAGGAAATGTGCTGCAATACAGAATCCTATTCTCTCAGCAGAACATCCATTCAGCAAAAGAAACAGGAGAAATTAATACTATTTTACTTAATATCCAAATAACAGCAACAACAAAACCAGCTACATCCTGTTACATGAACTCCTTGAGACAGTCTGTCAAAGTTTTAATAAAAGGTTCAGAAACCATTGTGTCATTTAAGTAAATTATGGCTCATCTGCAGTGCTCCAAGCTAATTAATTGGTTTTTTTGAAGCCAAACATTTTGAGGTTTAAATATATATCCAAGAGAGAAACATATATACTAACAAAAATGTATGTATGAAGTAAAAACAAGCAACTATTAAACCAGCCACTATTAAGAATTAATTTTTAAAAGACTATTAGAATCTGCTTTTTAGGTAAATAGTTCTGTCTCTGTGAAATATTGTAGTCATTCAAATCAATTATCCTTTTACAGATGTGATTTCATAAAAGGATAATTATTTCTTGTCTGGAATTGCTTCAGGTAAACCAATCTATTTTAATTGTTTCTGTATCAGTGAACTGCAGCACATTTTTTTTTTCTATCCACAAAACAAATTTAATCAACTCTGCCAAATAAGAACTCATTTGTCACTTGAAAGATGAAATTGTTTATTTTCACTGTCAGCAAAAGAAAAAAAACCCAACAAACCATATATCTGCATGCATGTTCCTTGCATGTCTAAATGTGCCTACTTAGGCCTTTTGTAAAAATTCACCTGCACTGGGGAACAATGTAGGTGATTCTGTTTTTCTTCCATTACCTTTCAATGATGTTTGTCCTGGGTACACAAGGACCGGGCCTGGCAGAGGTCATGCTGACTCCCATTAAAAGGCCTCTTTAACCAGGTGAAATTAAAAATCTCTGCCCACAAAGTTGTTTTTGAACGTCACATATGACACATGAACAGTGAAAGATTGCCTTTCAATTTTCTCAGGGGAAGTTTATTGAACTGACCAAAGTAATATAAAAGCGAGTGAACTTAATGGATAAACAGCACAGCTGGAGAGAATTTCCATCAAAACACAGCAAATATTTTTACATGCACATGAATATGGGAGGTGCATCTTAAAGGCTTTGCTCCAGCTGAGCAGAGGGGTGGATGTGGATTCACAGACTCACGTGGTGCCCTTTTGCAAACCTCAGGCTCCAAGGGCAGTGAATTTTCCTTGTCCCCTGCAGCCACAAACCCCAGCCCATGCTCTGCAACCAGCAGTGAACCTGTGGGTCTGCTCATCCAGCCTCAATGTGCTGAGGAGGGAGTCAAACACCTCACCAGTGCTTGCTTTCCAGTTTCTCTGAGCCCTGACTTCTCTGTCACAGGATGGACCAGATGCTCTAATTTGTGGGTAGGGCAGCCTTCTTTACTGGGGACTTCCTTAGCCTTACCATAAGAACTGGATGCTAACAAACATTTCCCTACACGTGAAGTGCCAGTTCTGCATCCTTTTGCATACCAAGGCTTCCTCTGTAATTTCCAGCATAATCCTGGGCATAGGAACATGACTCCATGTGGCAGTAAATCCCTAGATTGTTCTCTGTCAAGAATTTTTCCTCTTCCAGCTTGTGAACTCCCCAACAGTCCCTGGATATACCTCAACAGATTGCACAGTCCAGAGATCATTCCCCAAAGTGTTTTTTCGTGTAGCCACTGTGTTCTGGGGCTATCATGATTTACTAGTGTGGATGCAGGCTGATGTGCACCACCTGACTTCAAGGTCCAGGAACATTTATTTCCACACAGGCAGCCAGCATGTCTCACCATGTCCCTTCCTATGTGCCTGTCACCTCCCTGGTGGCAGCTGCCATTTCAAATCTCAGCTACTGCAGTGATCCAGATTCCCTCAGCCCAAGCCATTTTCAGAAGCCTCCTGCGTGACTGGATCACGTCTGTGCTGAGATGTGAGCTAACCCCATCACTCAGTGGCAGGCACAAAGCTCCCTGCTCTGAGAGGTTCATTCCACAAGGCTCAGGCTCATTGTAGAGCAGCAGCCCTCACCTCTCCCTGCCTGTCACTGATGTAGCTGCCAACCAAGGCAGGAACTGCGGCAACAAGCAGTCAGCATTTGCCCCACAATAAGAAAAGTAGGGAACTATTTCCTGGTGCATTTATTTCCAAGGCTCTGCAATACAACATTCTGATAAAATTCTTATTGCTATTAATAATAATATATAGCCTCTGCTTGATGAGACAAGTGGAATAGCTGAAATGTATTTTGGATCGTGTCTTTTCTGATAAGACTTGGACCTTTGAAGCAGAAGTCAGAGCTCTGCAGCATATCTCTCATGATTCTTTGTACTTTATAGCTGGGTAATTGAGAAAACAAGGGCAATTCAGACTGATTCACACTGGATTTACCTGTGCTGACTGAAGATGTTCCCTGCCTGGATGATAAACTCTTCAGCTGTTGCAGCTAAATCAGAGATGATTGTGAATCTGACTAGTCAGCCTGCCCAGTTTGCAACTTGATGTTTTAATGTAAACTGCGATTGATAGTGGTTTAAATCTACTGGCAATGACAAAATCAGCACAGTGATCTGGCAGGGCCATTTTTGGATGTCAGGCTTTTAAATCACCCTGTTCTGAAGGGCCAAATCTTGCGAAAAGTGGGGGATTTAGGGACAGGTCTGTTACATCTGACTCTGGCTTCAGAAGCTCATGTTCATCAGCCCTTTGGATTTCAGTGGACTAAAGAAAAATAGTCAACCTCTGGTATTGTGAAAAGTATTTTTCCTTGTCACATTTTCTTTGCATATATCTCTTGATCTCATCAGAGATCTTTTCAAAAGAATTCACTGGAGAAGACTTACAAAGCAGGTAAAAAAAAACCCATGGATAATTAATACCCAATTAGTTTGATTCCAGTCATACCTAAGACTTTAGAAGAAATTATAAGGAAAATATAGAAATACAGATAAATTAATTAATATACTACAAGTCTTGGCCCAAAATAAAAATCCTCAGAATTACCTGAAGTCTTCTTTGATAAGATATGAGACTTTTTAAATTAATCAGTGCATTTTTCTCTTGACATGTAAGAAATTATTACTTAAGATAACTAAACTGGATGTCAGTACAGCTGTGAGATAACTAGAGATAAGGAAATACAAGACTGTCATGATACTGTATCTAGAATAGCATGGGTATTCTGGTTTTCCATGCCTGAGAAAAAGAAATTCAAAATGAAGCAAGCAGAGCAAAGTATAAGGCAGAAATTTATTTTAGTGGAGGAGAGAAAAAGAACCTAATTTATTTCACAGAAAAAAAAAAAAAAAAAGGATACAAGAATGCATCCGTGATGGGTATGTGTCTCCACACAGCTGGAGAAGAGTCCCTTCTGAAATGCATGCTTCTCCTGGTAGCTAGATCCAGTTTGATGCCAAAGAAGTTCAAAAGAAAGTATTGCAAGCCATTCGGGGGAAAAAAAAAATAATAAGTCAGTTGTGCAGAGGTCAAAATGCTTCATTGCCCTTTGAAAGCTCCTGAACAAGCATATGATATGGATTTTTTTCCACTGCAGGAGGTGAGGGAGATCAAATGGAAAGTGGGACCTCAGCTGTTCAGTCCTTCCCTGCATGGGATTGCAGAGGGATGTGATGTCTGCCATCACTTACTTTGGCTGGAAGCTTTGCGGTACATCTGGGCTGTGCCATGTTCTGCAGATTGTCCCGGGCACAGGCTGAGTGCCAGCAGCATCCAGGGAAGCTTCCCAGCAGTAGTTTCCTGACAACCCCGTGGCAGCACAGGCAGGTCAGAGCAAGAGCCCAGTGCTCTGCGCTCAACTCCAGTGTGCCCAGCTAAAACTCTTGAGCTGTTGAGTCCATGATCAGGCTTGTGAAGGAAGGATGAAGTTTCCTGTTAGAGTTTGGAGCGAAAGAAGGGATTTAATAAAAATATCTACGCTTGTACATTGTTCAAGCTCTATGAAGAACACCATGCCTTGTTTATCCGTGGGTAAACAGCTGTAACAGACTGTACCTGCTTCAAAGAGGATTCACAAGAGACAGCAATCAATAAATACTTGTGAAGGCCTTTGATGCTTGAAAATGGAAAATGCTATTTTCACTAGGCTTATACAACAATTCAATTATGTTTTTGGAGAAACAGAGGGAGAAGAGCAAACAGATTTGATCAAGACTGAGGATTTTTGCCACGATTACACTGAGACCTAACTAAAAATAACTATAGGCTAAGAAAGAACTGATTCAAATGGTTATCTTTCAGACTTATTTTAAGTACATAATCTAGAAATTATTAAAAAAGGTATTGAAAAAGATAAATAAGATAGGCAAGGGCCCTTCTGTCAGATCAGCTATTTCTGTGTTTGAACTAATGGAAACAGCGTATCAGGTTAGAAAGGCAGAGTCACAAAACTAATGAAAATTTAGGGGGATGATAAATGTGTTTTGATACCAACCTAAGACTGAGGTGTCCCTGAAGAGCTTACTTCAGAGATAAGTGTGGGACAAAATTCAATTCCACGAAATTGCAGTGAAGGCAAGACTGAAGTCACCTAAATTAAGACTGAATTCAGATTAATGTTCTGCAAAATTTGGGTGCCAACAGCTCAGACCACTGCTTCAAAGCAGCCATTCTCTTGAAACTCTCCTTATTGTCCATTGTCTGTGTGTGACTTTGGTCAGCCCCAGAGTTTCACGCAAACACAAACATTGCACATCTCTGCTGTCACCCATTCAGATCAGGTTGGTGCCCATGTCACCCACAAGATCTCTTGATATTCCCATTTGGGCACCAATGTCTAATTCTACCCAAAAGCCTGGAGAACTTGGTCTGTGGTGCTATGTTTGGAGGAGCCCACTGTCATGCACAGATCCATAGAGTTGGCAGACCACAGATGTTCAAACCTATGATGAAAGAAGTCAGGACCTAAAAAGCAGGAATTTGACTTTCCCTGATGTGGGGAGTTTCAAGCCTCTGTCACTCCTGTCCCCAGCCACTGTGCTCCAAGAACACGAAATCCACCCCTCCAGACGCACAACTCAGATCTCAAAATTTGGGAGACCAGGAGAAGAACAGAAAAACAATCTGACTCTACTCTGAGAAAAGCAGGTGAGGGTTCTGACTGTGCTAATAAACCTAGTTGAAGGAGAGAGAAAAGGTAGTTTTTATTTGATCCTGAGCACTATTCTAGCAACAGTTTAGCATTTGGAAAGTGTACTGTGCCCTTATGCATGAAAAGGATCTGCCTGCCTGACCTTTCTTGTCATCAAAAAGTCTGCTTCCTGTGTGCAGACCTGCTTAAAGATGTCTCTCTCCATGTGCTATTCCATAAGCCTCCTAAAAAACGAAAAAATGTCTTTTGAATATAACAGAAGACCTACTCCCATGATTAAATGCAGTGAGGAAACCATTGAATACAAAGATTTGCTAGCAGGAGACTCGTACATCTTTAAATCAATAGAGTTGCATTTGCCTGCTGTGATGAGCCCACAGCCCACCTATGGCTGGCAGAGGCAGAATCAGCTGGCTGGCTGGAAGAATTATGAAGAATATATTACAAAAACATCAAAAATAGCAAATCTCTTTTGCCAGGCATTTTAAGAATAAATCCTGTGCAGTACATGAAGACTACACCACAATCAATCTCCTACCCATCATCTCAGCCTGTCTTCTGTATCTCTTTTGGGCATGTGTAGTCTCACCAGGATGCTGAATGTGGCCCTGATTCTGCCCTTCTGATTCTTGGCTTTGTCACTGTGGTGGCACCATTAACTTGCTGCTTTGACATAATGTGGCATCTTCCCTTCCCCTTTCCTGCCCTTTCAAAACACTGCTGCTCATGTCATCACCCTCTCTTCCAACTGCTTTTGCTATTCAGTACTAGAGTGCAGACAGAAGAAACTTGTTGAAAATATTTCACAGACTACATACTTGCCTTCCTCAGTTGGGCCTTGGCATCAGCTCAGTTGCTTGCATTGTGCCTTCAAGTGAGCTCCTCTGTGCCTTCTCTGGTTTTCCCTGGCATTAGTCAGGAAAAAACCCCAGACCAGTCTGACATGACTGTTATGATTCTCCTTGAAACCCCTCCCTCAAACACCTGTTTGCTCTGTGATCAGGGCTCCTGTCCTTCCTCTCCTGGGACCACTGGGATCATTTTCACCAATGATGAGTGCTGGTTCCCTTGTGCTTTCCTTGCCTGTTGCATCCCATCTGACATTTACCTGTGAGTCCTGCAAGGGAGACAGATTCCCTATGCTGTGTTCACAGTGTTTAACTCCATGAGGAGGATGGGACAGAGCTACTGTCCAACTAAATTGATGCTCTACAGGCAGCTCTTTGGTCTTTTTATTCTTCCACGACTTCTCCATGTTACTTGACAAGACGGCAATATTCCACCTTGCTATGCTGAATGACATCAAAGCCATTGGGCTGTTGGAGAACATACTCAGATTGGTTTGAAAAACCCAGAGAGAGAAAGAAAGGGAGAGAGAGTGAGAGAGAGAAAGAGTTAACTATTTCTCTTGGCTCCAGCAGAATTTTCTGCAGCTGCTGTTAAAAAAAACCAAAAAAACTTCTTAGGCTGTGTATTTTAAATTTCAGCTTTTGGCCCTCTTATCCCAATTATGTCTTCATTAGGCACATGAAAGAACTGCTGAAATCCCAGTATATTTTACAAATACAGTCAGGTCACTTTTCCATCATACCCTGAACCTTCAAGAGTATAAGTATCACTTGTAAGTACCACACCAATGAAAGTACTATCTAATAATGGCGATAGAATCCATTATTCACAAAAGAGATAAAGCACACAAAGTGCAAAATATGGAATCAAAACTGAAGGCTTGAGTAGAGACCAAGACATTTCATAAACTGAAAAATGAAGGCTTGAGTATAGCCTAAGACACTTCATAGGCTGGGACATAATTGCTCTTGATTCCTTTATATTGGCTTTTTATCTCAAAGAAGGCAGATGACAAATTGCCAAGTGATTTTTCATAAGCCATTAGTATATGGTTTCCCTCTCTGTCTCCTCCTCCTCCTTTGCACATTTGGATCCTACCCTTTTAATATTTGCAATTTTACAGTTTGGAAAGGTCAAAAAATGCAACGCACAAAGCTTTTGTTCTCTGCAGCCTGCTGGCCTCGGTCTTACTTGGGGACATCAGTCATCTTTGATGTTAGACAAATCTCCTTCAGAAGGTGCTCCTGCCTTAAAATATTTGCACTGAATAGATGACGCTCCTAAGAGAAAGAAGATAAACCACAGAGACTCCCCCTAAGTCAGTGGGCAGTCAAAGGGTAGGCCTGAGAAGGAATTTTTATCTCAGTGATGCCTTAGTCACTGTTTTTCCCATTTACTAGTGTCTGTTTTTTAGGACAGAGATTGTTGTGACTGAGAGATTGGGTGTTTCTCTAACCTGTCGAAGGCCAGCCAGTACATAAAGGGGCCACTGGGATGAGCCAATCCAGCTGAATAATGTCTCAGTGTACCTGTACCCTTGGAGAGCATTTTTAAGCTGATGGTCATATCCGGGTTTCCTGGCATGAAGTAAGGCTGAAATTTCCGTGCCCCTTCTTCTCCCCACCTCAGTAGACCCCATTGCTATTCCCTCATCACAGCACTCAAACCTGAGCACTGTGGGGCCCTGGCACTCCCCACCCTTAGCTCCTGACTGCTGGCTGTGGGCAGCTGCAGACAGCTTGCAATGCTGGCAGCATCAGGGTGTTCGTTTTTCATCCTCCCTGTGATAGGAGCAGAGGTGAGGAGTTCAGCACTCTGCCTTACCTCCACTGACATCAGTGCTGTGTCAGCCCTGATGGTATTAGAACAATCTTTTAAAAGCTGTTCATCTTATTACTGAGCTGTGCCCTCCCTGAAGGCCATGGACAAATGTTAAAGTCTGGAAGTGCGTGTGATGTCACGGAAGAAATATGAAACGGCAGCTGAACTGCTGGCTGCTGCAAGGGCAAATTCTGGTTAATGTTTGCTATTAACTCCTAACTCCTTCTGTCATCCTGCTCTTGTGGTAGGGAGAATCTAAAGGAAATAGCTCTCTCATCTTCTGCTCAAAATTGCCATTTCCCTAGGATTTGCTAGAGGTCTAATTAAAGCAGAATAAATGTATTTTGAATTTCTCACCCAAGAGGGTAGTTTAGATCAGAATCAGTGGAATGAATACAGCATGTTTCTGATGGAGTTATGAGTGTAAATGAAAGGGATACTGTGAATGATGAAGACAAATGTACTTCAAATGAAGAATTAATACTGCTCAGAACACTAAGAATATAAAAATCCGTATTACTAGAACAAATGCTTTGGTAATATTAGGCACTTCTGGGTCTAAATCTCTGTTAGAATACACAGAAGGAACAGAGAAATATTTATGCAGATATATAGTACTTAGTACAGCTATGGCTGTAATCTTTATTCCCCCATAATCAAGTCACAATGCCACTCTGTGCTTTGTGCTGTGCCATTTTCACTTGTGATTTTAATGTCCCTGAAGCAACACTTCATGGGGAAACCCCTTCTTCTAGCCAAGAAAACAACTTTTCCCAAATCTCTGTGGTGCTCTCTGAAATACAAATAACAACACTAATAAGGCCCAGAAGCTTATGTGTTGAACAATGCACAACGAGCTTGTGAGGCATGTTTTCTTCACAGGGGACCTTATGTTCTTAAGCGAAACTCATCACGTGATTTTTGCAAACAAGCAGGGGGAAGCTGTAGTTAACTGAGACGTGGTTATGAAATCTGTTTTTAAATGTGAGTTGCTAACATGTCATGTTTTTACAGACAGAAGGAAGCCAAAAAATGTTCCTGAGATCACAAGCTTTACTAAGCAGCAGCCTCCTTGCTCCTGCTCCAGGATCATTCAGAGATCCATGTGCTGTTGAAAGCCTCTGCACTGGATTATCTCCCCAAACAGCTACAGGATGACATCTGCACAGGTTCTTAGAGATGGATGAGATGTTTAACCAAATCACTCGCTCCCATACTCCTTCTTGGAGCTCCCACAGCTTTCTCTTGATTATGCCTTTGGAAGCATATCCTTGGCACCTTCAGCTAACTCTCCTTGCTTCTAGCAGCCAAAAGGAAAGTGAGGCACATATCTCTGGTAACAATTAAAGAATGGGTTGGGTTGGAAAGGACCCTAAAGGTCATTTAGTTCCAGCCTCTTGCCATGGACAGGGATACCTTCCACTACACCAGGTTGCTGATTGCTTTGGTGGCATAAGTGACTTGAACAGGACACTGAGTTATGGAAACAGGCTGAGACACTTGGGGTTGTTCAGCCTGGATGTAGTAGTTTTTAAATTGCCTTTTGGCCCATAGCTGTATTTCATGATAATTCACCGTGACTATCATTTGTCTTAATCTCAGTTTCTTTAGAAACAAAAATAGCACCCAGCTTTGCACTACTATTATGTCAGCCTACAGAAGACAGTATTTTAACCATTTCTATTAATACCTCAAAAGTATTATTGTTATCCAGAGCTTGGCCCATCCTTGCCCACAAACTATAGCTGTCTGCCAGACAAACTCCATTTTCTTCCATTTAATATAGCATTGTAACAGTTTTCCCTTTTTTGTCAGATTTTTCAGTTTATTATTGCTGCTTACTCACAAGCAGGGTCATTGGTGGTATCTTGGTTCCTTGTGATAATGAAGAAATTGGCTTACACAGTGAATAGTTGTTCCTTTGCCATCAAGTTTATGTTAACTTTCACAGTATCAATTAAAGCAAAATTGAGGATCAAATATGTGACAATAACTGGAGGGGCTGAAATAATTGCAAGGCTGAGGTCATGGTGATCAAGCTCCCAAATACATTTTACAGAGTGCTGATGTGAAGTCTGCTGGTTATTTCTCCTTCCTTCAGGTGTCAGAACTCATTTAGGCTTTAGACACCGCCGTAAAAGGCAATCAGCTCTTCCCTTCCAATCTCTAAAATCATTTCAGCACAGGTAATAATATCAACAGAGTCACATCATTTAGAGCCTTCTCCTGCCACCGTGCAGCTGCTCAGGCAGTTAATTACAATATGTTCCTGGGATGAGAGGCTGAGCCGGCAGCCGCGTTTCCGTGCTCCATTAAAACGAGCTTAGCCAAATTAGGCTGATAGGATAATGGGGATACTTCGTGCAACTCCTTCTATTCCCAGCAACAAGGATTGTGCCAGACACTGCTCCCTTTGTGTAAGTTGTATACCTGGTGTTTGTTTACTAGGAATAAGTTATGGCTATATGCTTTCATCTTATACCAAGTTGCTAAACAGCTCTTTTTCTAAAGACTTATAAATTAATGCATCATTTATTCATGCAAAATAACAATACACCTACTGTCAAACTTTGATTTTGCACTGAGGAGAGGTGGGAGCTTGAACTATTTTTTTCTTAGAAAAATACAGAAAACAAACCACTCCATGAGAACAGATGCCTTACATGATATATGTCATTTATGTACCTTCGTAATTTCAAGTAGAAATGTTCTAAATTTGTGCAAGTATTCTCTATCACCTTCAAGAGCTGTTAGAACTGGAAATTCAAATTATTTTAATAGCACTGATTTGTCCATTGTTGATTCATTTGCAGTGGGTCAGGGACCCAAAGATGGGATTTACCTCATCTTTCTCTCTGAAAAACTGTCATCTACATTCAGTGTAAAATAATCAGGGGAACAAAATGCCCTTCAGGGAAGTCTGGCTTATGAGAAGTGCCTTTAAATATCAAAAGAGCTCCCAAACCACCTTGAGACAGATGAGCTAAATGTGAGGCACTAATGTCAGAAAGGATTAATTCAGGACAAAGATGCCCTGTGTTTTAACTCATCCATTTATAAGCTTTATTCGATTAACAGAAAAATGTAAAATTCAATTAAAATAATGTTATTCATTAGAGTTAGTTTTTTTTAGTGGTTTCATTTTGCTCTGTTATTCAGGCTGTACTTCCTAGTTTCTCTTTTTCCTTTTCACTGTAACAAATGGGGACTTTGGCACTCTCTATCATCCTCCTCTAGGCTGAGAACAGAGTAGAGTAATAGAGAAGTGTGGGTTATTAGGCACCTCTCTGACAGGATAATGAGTGGTCAGTGTGGGTGGCTCTCATACACGGTGTTAAGGAAAGAAAAGTGCTGCGTCCTCCTTCACAGGCGGGTTTTGTGCCTTATCTCTGGGACACCTGCAACAAACTTAGGAGAGCCTAAACTGGAGATTTCCCAATCAAGACCCAAACAATGAACAGGGTGATGAAGTCTGACTTCTGGTGATTCATCCCTCCTTGGGAGTGGCTCCCTGGATAGAGCAGTCCAGGTCCCTCTGCAGAAGGAGCATTGGAGTCATATTTTGCTGTAGACTTTGAAAATTACACCTGCAATTTCAGAGTTTCATGGTCAGATTCCAAGCCAGAAATAAGCCCTCAGTGTCTGTTCCTTTATCAACCACACTGCAATGAAGATGACAGATAGTGTAAGGTTATCACATTTAAGTGGCCACGGAGGGAAGTAGAAGTCCCTTGCTTTGGTGTTAGCAGGAGCTGTGTTCTGATAAGTGAGTGAAGCAATTGCTGAGAAAAGTAAGACATTATTCCATATATCATCCATTGCAGACATACATATTATCTATGATATATGGAAAAACCAGGAGGGATGTGCGTTTTTGAAAAATGCCTGTTGTTCTGTAGCGGTGTGAGGGTGTGTTTTTATGAACGGACATACATGTGATTCCAGTGTGTGCAGTTTTATTGTATTCAGAACTGCTTAAAATAATTACCCACAATATCAATTTCCCTTCTGGAGCTTAAGAAGCAGGTTGAGAGCAACGGTGTTATTAAGAATAATTTCAGAGCAGTAAATATAGCTATCTAATCATCTATAATGGCAGGCTAGACATCTAAATTTGACTGAAATGAAGAAATATATCACTGCACATTCTGTCTCAGTGAAAATATGCATACATCTATCCTGCCTGCAGCAAATGTCATGTATAGAAAACATTCTTCAAAACACACAGTTCCTTCAGTGATCAGTTCCTAACCCTCACTATTCAGTCCAAAGTATTAAAACCAAAACACTACATTTTTTTTAATCTATTCTGTTATGTATGGTGATCTGTTAAAGCATTGGAATACTTTAAATATATATTATATATATTATTATATTAATATTTTATTAATAATTTATCTTATTAATATTTTATCTAAATATAAAAGTTATCCTGAATCAAAGCCTATGATCTGGAATACAGTGAGACTCTCAGTGATGGTTCAGTTGTTAAATGGATAAGGTCCCAGAGATTTTGTTGGCATTCAGTCGTGAGTCCATATCAAACACAGACAGTATTTGTCTGTCTATACAACAGTATTTGTAGAGCTGCATTAACAGATGGGACTGCTGCGCTCAGATCTGGAGCACGAAAAGTTCAAACCCCCCTCACAGCAAAGCATATGGTCTAATAAATATGAACAGGGTCAACACTTAACTCTGTGCTCTTGGGATATTTTGTATTCACCTAATGCCCTTCTGGGAGAAAACCTTAAGGGACATGGCCAACATATATAGAAATATAACTATTCATATTCTACTTGGCACATACCATTATGCTTCATATTTTTAGTATGTGATCTGCAGATTTTAACAGCTTTATGCTGCTACATAAAAAATTTAGAGATGAGACCAGTAATAGTGGATGAGAGACTGAACATGACCCAGCAATGTGCACTTGTAGCTCAAGAAGCCAAAGGTGTCCTGGGCTGCATCCAAAGCCTTGTGGGAAGTAGGTGAAGGAGGGGATTCTGCCCCCCTGCTCTGCTCTGGTGAGAGCCCACCTGCAGTGCTGCATCCAGCTCTGGGGTCCCAGCACAGGAAGGACCTCAACCTGTTGGAGCAAGTCAAGAGAAAGCCACAAAGATTATTAGAAAATTGGAGCACCTCTCCTTTGAGAAAAGTCTGAGAGAATTGGGACTATTCAGCCTGAAGAAGTCCCTGGAGTCACATAATTTCAGCATTCCAGTACCTGAAGGAGCCTATGGGAAAGATGGAGGACTTTTTGCAAGAGTCTGGAGTGACAGGACAAGAGGGAAGCTTCAGACTGAAAGAGGATAGGTTTAATTTAAATTCTAGGAGGAAATTATTGTGAGAGGTGGTGAGACACTGGAACAAGTTGCCTAGAGAATTTGTGACTGTCCCATACCTGGAAGTGTTCAAGGCCAGGTTGGATGGGGCTTTGAACAACCTGGTCTAGTGAAAGGTGTCCCTGCCAGTGGCAGGGGTTTGGAACACAAATGATCATTAATGTCCCTTTCAACCTGAACCATTCTGTGATTCCAGGATTCCATGGTTCGATGGATAAAGGGGTGTCTGAGGCTGAACTTCTCTCAAGTTTTGCAAATTTTTGTTTTTTGGGGGAATCTGAGGTATCCTTGTCTGTATCAGGACTGACTGTGACCACATCCAGGGCTCTGTGGGCTCAGTGCCATGCCCACATCTCTTGGGGCAGGAGCTGAAAGACAGAGTTCACCCTCACAGGAGAACTGTCTGCAAACCACAGCAGGTTTTGCTGAGGTAGTTTAGATGATTTCTTTTGTGTCTATTACCTAATAGATTCATACACTTTTTAGAGGAAAAGTAACAATTAGTTTAAACAGTTTAACATCTGCAGTGAAAACCAGTGTCAGACAAAACTCTTAATGCTGGTTACCCGTTTCCAGGTGAGGTCACCTCTCTGCTCACATTCACTACTCATCTTCAAATGGCTCACTGGATGATTTTGATTCAGAAGGATTTATGGGAAGTTATTTTTTCCCAGTCTACTCCCAAATAATGGCTTATTCTAGGTGCTTCTGTGTATTTTCTCACCTGGGCTTGATTCATTAAGAGCAGGAGGTGACTCTCTATGGCTGATCCAGTTTGTCAGTATCTGGTACTCCACAGGCCCGTGTTTGCTTCACAGCCTTTAGCAGGGTCTAATAAAAATACACTTATTGATGAACCTCATCCGAGAGATACCAGGTAGTTGGCAAATATGTCTTCTGCACATCAGGTAGCCAATTATTAAAGCTATTAGATATGTTCACAATTTCTACTAATTTATTTTTCTAGTAGTCATATGACAGTAAGCTATAACCCAAAGTACATTCACCACACAGGGTAGGCAGTTAAAAAGGTAAACAATGAAGAGCTTAGGCTTGCTGTTGTAAATACACTTGACCCTCCCCGATGACATTTGACACTCTCTCAATTTAAAAATAGAATAGGGTATTAATTCATATCTCTATGGCTTTTCTTGCTTTTTTGAGCTTGGAAAGTCTTTGTGTATTACTTTCCATTTGACAAGAAAGACAGGTGGAAGAACATATATCAGAAAATCAGCATCAATTACAGCTTTTCAGTGCAGTTTTATTTTTTTTCTCCTTAACGCTTTCAAGGTTGGATTATCAGGTATGCTAACTAGTAAATGTACTATGAGAAGAAATTTAGCACATAGAACATTAGCATCATCACTGATAGTAACTAAAAAGCAAATTAAAAAAAAAAAAAAAACACAAAAAACCCCAAAACAGCACAAAACCCTACCCTTCAATGATTAGATCTGTTTTTCTTATGTAATTAAACCAACCAGCTCATTAGCATTAACCACACCATATATTCTAATGACCCAATTTACTTTAAACTACAGATTCAAACAGATTTGATAAGGCTGCAGTTTCCTAATTCTGAAATAATCCCTAATTTAAAACAGCCTTCTCGGCTTTGGCTGCCACATTGAACCATGTCCCATTACAATTGTGCTGACTCAGCAGACCAGGCCAGTTCATCATGAAGCTATTCAGGAAGACAATTTGCAAGCTTTTGACTCCATATGTTCTTTGTGGAAATCTGATAAATTTATTTTAATTTAAATCTATCTAAGGACTGAAATTCAAAACCGTTATGGAAAATGAACTCTTTCCCTTATGCTAGAGATTGTTCTGTCTCCCCAGGGCAGCATCTGGCAGATAATACAGTATGTTGTGCAGGAAAGCAGCTCAGACATATTTAAGTAGCAAACTGTGATTATAAAGGCAAAGCCTAAAGGATGATGTCTTTTGACACAGATTATTGACTTTTAGCCTTTAACATCAGTCAGGTTTCTTGGCCCTCCTTGGCTTTAGAACTTCAGTGAAGGAACCATAGATGCTCTCCCAGAAGTTTTACAATGTGCCCAGAAAGTGACCATGCTTACATGATGGTGACTACCCCAGAGCAATGAACTCATGCTCTGAGCCTCCAGATCCAGCCCAGGTGACAGCAAAAGCTGAGTCAAGGGGTTCTGGTCAGCTAAAAGCAGAGCACGTTCACATGAGGAGTTCACACTGCATCCAGTGCAGCCGTGCATTGAATGGAGTCACTGGCTGCCACGCTGAGATCCTTTCCAGAGAATTTCAGTGCTTATCAGTGATCCTTGTTAGGAGATGATTTCGAATTTAAATCGAATAAGCTCAGGTTATCTTCAAAGTGGAAGGTCATTTGCTGTGATCAGATAAGATGGCAGAAAACTGCCTTCCAGAAGAACTCCATTAAGTGAAAAATGACTGCTCATTAGTGAGGAATTAGGCTCAAAATGCTAAAAATCTACACGCTGGGATTGATTCTGGACACACTTAGTAGACAGATTAATTTAAATGTTTGCTGCATCTAATCTTTCCTTATGTGCATCTGGATGTTCCATAAACCAATTTACCTCAGCTATGGAATGATCAAATGTTAGAGATTCAAACTATATATAACTTCTATACAAGAGCATCAGAACATGACATTAATCTGCTTTCTAATTTCCTAAGCTCCCATTTTGTCATACAAGGTGACATCCCTACCAGCAACTGGATGATTTATATTGTGGAGGGTATTCTTAACTGTCTTTAATATTGGTGCAACAGCTCATCCATCTTGATGCAAATTATATATGCAAGATTATTTATTCAGGACAGGCAATGAATCATTACAAAAAGGTCTTATTTCTGAATAAACACAGCATATCTGTCTCTCTGGTATCAAGTAAATTACATGTGTCCATTATGAGGCTATGCAGCCCTCCCAAAATAGACTGACCTTAAAGTCTTATGGTGAAATATCTCTCTGAAATGGACTTGAAAAATGAAACTAAAGGGATCTTATTGTCTTATTTTCACAGTTTAAAAATGGATAAAAGTACCATGACACAAGATCAGAAATAATCCTATGTAGTCTATTCTAGCCTTACAGTGTCAAGGATTTTTATGCTGGTTACATGAAAGGCACCATCATGGTTTGTCCTTATCCATCTTAACACCTTTATGTGTAATAATTAACTTCCTCATGACACCATGTTTTTGAGAGACTTGGAACTTTATTTGTTAGTTCTCCCAAAACAAGCTGACAACTGCAACTGCCTTGTTTCTTCTTGCTTATGTATAGGAATGAATGAGGTTGTCTCTACAGTCCAGTGACCAGGAGTTTTGTAGGATCTGTCTGGGTTGACCAGGAGTTTTGTAGGATCTGTCTGGGTTGCCTGTTTTCTCTGAGAAAGCGTGTCACTTCCTAGTATGTGCTGTGGGGGGAGAGGGGAAGGATGACAGAAATCTGATATTTCTTGGCTTTAAATTGGCGAGGGGAAGGTAGAACTAGATGATTTTTAAAGTTCCTTCCAACCTGAACCGTTTTATGATCCTACGAAATACTCTCTTCTGCTAACCAGTAACAACACCCTGTAACACAGGAACATGAGAGGGAAATGAGCGGTTCCAGTGAAACGCGTGGGGTGGTGGGAGCAAAATGTTTTCTCCCAGTTAAACACTGAGCTGCTGTTTAATGCTGGCTGGGTGCCTCTGCCAAGGCTCACACTAGAAGAGCTCATTCAAGACCTCTCTTCTACTTTTGATGATGTTGTGCAAGGTGGGATCCAAAACAAAACCCCTGGTAAAAGCTGGATAAATAATACCTGCTGCTTCTTTCCCAGCCCAGGCATCTTAGCCAGTCACAAACAGCACTAGGTTGCTCTGGTATGACAAGCCAAATACAAGTCTATACCTGCTGCTTCACTCCCTTCTAGATGCTCATAGATAGTTTTGTTACCTTTTATGCTGGTTTTTTTCTTACTACCATGCGCTTGCAACAAGGTCACCCACAGCTAACAGTCTCTGTAGTTTGAATTCCTCCATAGTGACAGCAATAGAGAGACCAGCTGTCATCAGGGCCAAATTCAGGGCAGCCATGAACATTTTTTTTTCTCCTTTGATTCATTTATTCTCATGACAACATTTCCCTCCATCTCCATTCCCTCCATAGTAAATTGACTTCTTGCAGGTGAGCTGCCTTGTATCTTCCAATATTCATTTTGCTAAGCTATTAAATCAATTTTCCATACAGGTGATAGGGTTAAATATTGCCTCTGTCTAGTAAAATCAGAGATAAGACAGAGGTAGATTGAAAGTTCTGAACAGTCTGAGAAATTCTGGGACAGTATTGGGGGACTGTCAAACACTAACTAAAACATGCAGTTTTAAAAGGTTTTGGTGTTGGTTGTCAGTTAGAATGCCCAAATCCATTGCCTGCCTCAAACTAAGCATACATTCAAGAGAGGCAGGTTTAAGCACATTTATCTTCCTCATGCCGAAATCTAGGAAAAACAGAAACCAACGGTCTTAAAATCCAAGCAAACTTCAACTTGATCTAATCCAAAACGTGTGGAGGTCAGTGGCACGGTCTTCAGTGTGTTTTGAGTCAGTTCTCCAGAGAGCAGCCATAATCCATCCCAGCTGTAAGGAGGGCAGAGAAAAATCAAAGCAATTGGAACAAAAATCCCACTTTCCAGGAGAAATAGCCCCATGTCTTTATTAGGTGTCAAGTATAGAACAACACTTTACTACCAATTTATCTTCCACAGGAATTATCCAAAAAAACTTTGCGTTGAAAAGCTGGGGTTCCTGTTTTGTGGTATCAGTTTTCTTTCTTTCACAGGAATTGCCTCAAATGTAAAATTCATGCCTGAAGAAAGAAAAATCAATCAAAGCATAATAACTTATTCAATAGTATAGACTAGTGCTGCCACTGAAAATTGATACAGGGATAATCAGAGTGTGTTAGACCCCATCCTTTCCTGAATTACATGAATGCAGCTCCTGATATAGCAGAGGCAGTTTTGATACTTCAGAATCCATACAAAAAGCATGGGACCAAATCTACTCCTATATTAATTTTATGCCAGGGTAATTTCATACATTTTAATGAGATGACTTTGTATTTACACCCGTAAAAGAGACAAAAAAAAAAGCTTAAAAGCTTCCACAAATGCCGTTTCTTTTTTTTCTTTTTTTCAAGAGGAGGAGAAGCTGTAATGTGGACATCGCAATTTTCAGAAACATGATTCTTTTGTTCTTTTCCTTTGTGGAAGGATGATCTACAATATTGTAAATACAAATAATGGCCATTGAGCAAGGTTCATATATTATGCTGTCAACAAAGTACTGACCTGAAGACCGAAAACAGAAATAGAAAGAAAAAGTAATAAAAATATTGATTATAGCATGGGATCAAGTAAATTAACTTTTTGTTATGAGAGAAGCCATGTAAAAGGGAAAGCTTCAGCCTGAAATATTTAGCATTCTTTTGGTTTTGCTGTAATCTTTTTCCTTTAACCTTCATCCAGTCTGTGTCCTGGAGAAGGTCTCTCTGCTAGTAAGGTTATTCATTCAGCCCTTCTCACCTCCTGTAATTTGCCTAAATTATGGAAGGCAAATTAGGCCAGTTCCAAACAATATTAACAGGCTGGTGCTACCATCATAATTAAGTCACAGCAGATGTAAAGGGACGATGGAGACTTGGCTGTAAATATATCAAGTGGTTCTGATGGCAGTAATGCATTTTATTAGGAAAAACTATCATCATTGTTATGATCTAATGCACATTTACCCTTTTCTTGTCCTTCAGTTACTGGGTAGGACACACGCTAAATTAAATTCCTGTATGTTAATGTTTTTTCCTAGTTAACTGATATTAATATTACATTCTGTATTATTTGGTGGTTACTCTTGCAGCTACACTTGGTGCTGTCAATAAGGCAGAATTACTTTTCTTGAGAGGTATTGGTGTCCTTCACTGTTGACTCAACAAGAGCCTTTTGCAGTGGGCTCCACAAGAGACACAGATTCAGCTCTGCCTGTTCTTCCTCTGAGCCAGTCCTGAGCTGGACCCAAGCAGGAGTGGAAAGAGGGCTGTGTGGAATAAGGATAGAGCTGTGAGGAGCATAGGGCAGAATCATCTCAGCTGGAGGGAACTGAGAACCTGAATTTGCAGTCCCTGGAGGTGTACACTGATCACTGGGCTGGCAGCAGGGTCACTGCTTCCTCCAGTCATAATTTGTAAGCACAGAACAGACTATTTGACAAAAATAGCATTGTGGTTTAACCCCAGCTGGCAACCAAGCCCCACACAGCAGCTCCTTTGCTCCCCTGTGGTGGGATAGGAGAAAGAATCACAAGGGTAGAAAAGAAAAATCTCGAGGTTTGAGATAGAGACAGTTAAATAGGTAGATCAAAAGCTGTGCATGCAAGCAAAGCCAAACAAGGAATTCATTCACCCCTTCCCATGGGTAGGCAGGTGCTCAGCCTTCTCTAGAAAATCCAGGCTCCATCACATATAATGGTGAACTGGGAAGACAAGCATCATCACTTCAGATATTCCCCCTTCCTTCCTCTTGTCTCAGCTCTATGTGCTGCTGTTGATGCCATGGTGTATGGAACATCCCTTTGGTCAGCTGGGGTCGGCTGTCCTGGCTGTGTCTCCTCCCAGCTCTTGTGCACCCCCAACTTCCCCGTTGCTGGAGTGAGGAGCACAAGAGACCTTGACAAGCAGCAAAACCAAATGCAGCCACTAAGGAGCACAAGACTTTAAATTTGATTGAGTGCATTCTAACCAAATCTGTTGTTACCTCGAAGCCTTTGAGCACCAGAAGGATTATTGTGGTTTGATCCCAGATGACAATTAAGCATGCACAGACACTTTCTTCCTTTCAGTGGGATGGGAAGAGAATTGGAAGGATGAAAAGGAGTTGTAGCTGAGCATGAAAGAGGAAGGGATGTGTCTCCTCAAAATCTCTAATTTTACATGATATCCTGTGCAAATGTGTGGCATACATGGACTTGGATACTTGAAATTCTCAAGCCAGAGAAAAATGTCAGAACTTGGTGACTGTGTAGTGCCCTCCTTTTTTTGTGCTCTGCTCAAAGGCACTCTCCTCTCCAAGCACCCTGCTTGGAGGGCAGCACAGGATTAGGACTGGCTTTGAGCACTGCTGTGCTCCACATCCTGACCAGGAGAGAGCACACAATATGCTGTTTATACTTTCAACATGCTATTTATGGGGTTGCCACACATATCCCATCTCTTTGGACTTTATTCACACCACCAGTGTGGGTGGCCAGCCTCAGAGATGTTGATGCTTTTCTCACTCCCACAGGTCTCTGGGGTGTACTCGGTTCTGATATCCTTAATTTGAATTTAGCTTGTTGTCTTCCTGTGCTACCCAGCCTACACATCTCTGCTTGTTTACACTTGAGAAAGAAAATCTTCTCAGAAAAGAAATAAGGCTCTTTTCCTTAGCTTGGAGCATCAATCAAACCAAGCAAGGGGAAATGAAGTGGAAATGGAGTGTGACATCTGGGGAAAAGCCTTTCTTTGATCTTTCTTGATATTGTTGGTTACAGCTAAGGGGGAAACACTTCACAATTCCTTCATTACTCTTTGGTGTGTGAAGTAATTGTTTTGGATAAGGTTAGTGGTTGAATGTCTGCATCCAACAGCCTATGCTGGGAACAATGTTGTGATGTTGACATAGCACAAACCACTGAGGACAACTTATCTGTTGGGAAAATCGAATTAATAGGCTTGTGTTCATCCAGACTTAATATTATCTACAAATAGTCCAACAAATTTTAATTATGTCAGAGAGGCTGCAAGATAAAGACATAATTGGAATAGTATAGACACCCTCCATTGCATTCTTTCTCCTATTAGAATGCCATGTTATCTTGCCTGTATATCATAATCTGTTCATGAATTCAATTTGGAATACGTAAATTTCACCCCACCAATTAGCTGTTTAGTGTCATCTGGAGAGAAAAATAGTCCTGCTGCCTTCTGTGGCTTGATCTGCTGAAATGTAAGTCTGGATTTCTTGTGGTTGTAAAAGAGGTGCATGCAGATGTCCTAGACAGTAATGCACTTCTTATCATAATAACTTCTTGCCAATAGTAACCCAGTAGTAAGTTTGATGAGAAGATATTTCCCCTAATCAGAATGGAGAGAAGGTGTTTCAGTCATAGATGACATCTGAACTCTCAGCTCAACAATTATGAACTTCAGTGACCTATGAGGCCTATTTTTATTNTATATATATATATTCAGCCTTCCAGAGCATGACAATCTGTACTTTATCTGAGTACTTCATATGAAAATAGAAAACAACGGCAGAAGGCAGGTACCCCTGGCTGGAGGAGACAGACACCTTGCAGAGCTGGAACACCCAGGTGGGCACCCAGGACCATCACTCAGTTTGGTCTCCATTGCACCTTGACTTGCTAGAAGACCACATCCCTTGTCACAGGCAATGATCGGAAACAAAATTTATCGGACTTAGATGTTCCCTGTCTGCTTGCCAACCTGAGGAAACTCCTGATGGTGCAGGACACCTTGGCATCCTCAGACCTGTTCCAACCTCTCTGACTTCTATGTCTTGGACCTCATCATCAAGGAGCACAGCACCCTGGCACAAGCACCTCTGAGTGGTGCTGTAAAAGTTTTAAATCCTTCCCAATCCAGAAATGTGATCAATAGTTCTTCCTCTCAGACTTAACACCCCAAGGTCGCCCCAGCTGAATGCAGTTCTCCAGGTGGGTACAGTATAAATTCACAGAAAAGATACATGTTTTCATTATATGTCCAGCAATATCTCTAAGGAGTTTATTTTTCTATGGCCTGGCTACAAGTGAAAACACCTTAAACCACAGCAGAATATTGTGAGCTCATTGCAAATGTCTGCCTCCAATCTTGTCAGACTGACAGACATCCAAAAATGGGATATTGTTTGACTAATGTTTGGAGCAGTTTAGAGTTTGAGAAGTACTGCACATATAATCAGAGATCGCCATCTGAGAAAATGAGCAGTTGAAAATGGGCATCTAAATTTAAACTCTGTGTTTGGACAAACTGCAATGGCCCATGTCAAACCCAGGCAGTAGAACACCTTTCATCTCTGGCCCCTGGTCTTTTCTCCTCTTACATGAGGGATTTTTTTATTACTGATTAAAAGCAAAATTTACTGGTCACTAGAGTACCCTGAGAAACTCAGAAACAAAGTGATTATTACTAGTTTGTCTACAAGAAAAAATTGCCTCTGTTTTTATTATTTTCCAGAAAGGACACATTTTTTCCCAGGTCCCTGAAATAAACAGTTCCAGAGAGAATAGCAGTGCTTATATTTATTATCTGAAAAAACTTATGTAGCAAAATATTACACCTTTCTATATATTTTGGCTGTGTGGGAGCTGATGCCACCAGAAATGAAATACCCAACTTCTGAGAATGTTTTTTGGGTTTTTTTTTGGTTTATTGCTTCCTTTTGTTTTATGAATGCAGCCTCTAGGGCTTGTTTGTTTTCTGGCTTNAATCTGTTCATGAATTCAATTTGGAATACGTAAATTTCACCCCACCAATTAGCTGTTTAGTGTCATCTGGAGAGAAAAATAGTCCTGCTGCCTTCTGTGGCTTGATCTGCTGAAATGTAAGTCTGGATTTCTTGTGGTTGTAAAAGAGGTGCATGCAGATGTCCTAGACAGTAATGTACTTCTTATCATAATAACTTCTTGCCAATAGTAACCCAGTAGTAAGTTTGATGAGAAGATATTTCCCCTAATCAGAATGGAGAGAAGGTGTTTCAGTCATAGATGACATCTGAACTCTCAGCTCAACAATTATGAACTTCAGTGACCTATGAGGCCTATTTTTATTTTAATTTTTTTTCCTTTTAATGCCAAACAAAACAAATTTCCCCTGGAAGAAATGATGGCTTTTCCAGTCTTAACTAGGGGCTTTCACGGATTAAGTAAATATTTAGCAAATCGTCCTTTATAAAACATTTTCAGTCAAATAACTTCTCTCCAGTTAGTCAGAGAATGCCATAGATGCTCTTTTGCTCTTTTCATATACATATATATGTATGTGTGTATATANTCTTCCTCTCAGACTTAACACCCCAAGGTCGCCCCAGCTGAATGCAGTTCTCCAGGTGGGTACAGTATAAATTCACAGAAAAGATACATGTTTTCATTATATGTCCAGCAATATCTCTAAGGAGTTTATTTTTCTATGGCCTGGCTACAAGTGAAAACACCTTAAACCACAGCAGAATATTGTGAGCTCATTGCAAATGTCTGCCTCCAATCTTGTCAGACTGACAGACATCCAAAAATGGGATATTGTTTGACTAATGTTTGGAGCAGTTTAGAGTTTGAGAAGTACTGCACATATAATCAGAGATCGCCATCTGAGAAAATGAGCAGTTGAAAATGGGCATCTAAATTTAAACTCTGTGTTTGGACAAACTGCAATGGCCCATGTCAAACCCAGGCAGTAGAACACCTTTCATCTCTGGCCCCTGGTCTTTTCTCCTCTTACATGAGGGATTTTTTTATTACTGATTAAAAGCAAAATTTACTGGTCACTAGAGTACCCTGAGAAACTCAGAAACAAAGTGATTATTACTAGTTTGTCTACAAGAAAAAATTGCCTCTGTTTTTATTATTTTCCAGAAAGGACACATTTTTTCCCAGGTCCCTGAAATAAACAGTTCCAGAGAGAATAGCAGTGCTTATATTTATTATCTGAAAAAACTTATGTAGCAAAATATTACACCTTTCTATATATTTTGGCTGTGTGGGAGCTGATGCCACCAGAAATGAAATACCCAACTTCTGAGAATGTTTTTTGGGTTTTTTTTTGGTTTATTGCTTCCTTTTGTTTTATGAACGCAGCCTCTAGGGCCTGTTTGTTTTCTGGCTTTCCATGTTGCTGGGACTGCTACTTTGGCTAGTTGTGCCATCACTTACACTGTAAAACCCAGGGGATCTATCCTCATATGAAATGTGAACCTCCACAAAATGGATTTAAAATATGAACACTAATAAAAAGCTTAATGCATTGGGAAACAAATCAGTTTGCCCTTTTTGTAATGTAAAAAAAAAAAGAAATCCTAAAAAATGAGAGGATAAAATCCCAGTTTGTCTCAGTTGCAAGCCAAAGGAGAAAATTTCTCTAGCAGATAAAGCCCAGACAGAGATCAAGCATACAAACTGCTCCAATCAAGACCAGCCCTCTAATGTAGGGCAGACACTGCAAGAGAAAAGAGATGGGGAGCTGACCCCTTGTGCCAATTCCTCTTCAACACATAATCTCATAGAGCAGGGGGAATGAATGCTCATGGCACTGGGAGAAGAGATGGGAGATGAAGGAGAAAAATATAATTTTCTCTGAATAAAATGCAAGTTTCCTCAATATATGTGTCTCCCTTCCCTCCTTCCAAGAGCACAAATTTTTATCAGATCTTTCCTGGACCTGATTCCCAGCAGTCCTCAATGCCCATTCTTCTGGAGGCATTGAATGTATTCACCTATTCCAATTTTCATTTGCTGTGTCTGTGCCTTCTATTTTTCAAAGCTAATAGATGAGTGTGATGTTTTATGTTCTTTTATATTCTGGAGAAGTTTTCCAGCAAAAACCTTGTGAAAAATTGCAGTGTGCGGCTGTAGCTCACCTCACTGCAAGCTGCCCCATGGAACTGCAGCCCTGTGACCCCTTCAAATGCTCCATGTACAGCAGAGATGTCAAATGTGCTCAGAGATAAAAGACAATTGCAACTTCTAGCCATGGTCTGTGGTCTTCATCTGTAAAGTCTGAGCTTCATGTTACATTCAACAAACAGCCTCTCTTTATACTAAATATAGACCACTTGCTTATGCAAATATGCCAAGTGGAACACAGCGTTACAGTAATTGCATTTACAAATGATGGGAGCGTGCCAAAGCCTTTTGGGAAAAGGTTTTTTCCTCCACCTGTATTAATCTTAAGATTGAAGGCTCCATTGAGGTGAAGGGGCTGTTCACACCTCAAGCTCCTTCTGACAGCCTTCCATCAATTCAGGTTGGAGAGCTGCCCTGGGAAGCACGAGGACTGGATGTTTGTCTGCAAGTTTCTGGTATGGCCTTCACATCTGAGCGGTAAGGGGATATAGAAGGTCCTCAACTGAAATAGAAACACTTTTTGTTCGGGTAGTATTTGCACAAGAAGAATGACAGCATCAATATGAAACTACAATTTAGAAAAGATTAATAAATAAAAGTTATTCTTAATAAGGGCTGTGCCTAAGAAGTTGATTAAAGCTACAAAGCAAGAGATTATGGCTCTTCCTTCCACCTTTCTGCTAATATTTATATTTGAGAACTAAAAATCTTATTGCAAATACAAGTAGTTACATAGAAAAAATCACCTCATAAGCCATTTTACTGCCTCCCGGTCCTTCCAGTGTGAAAATCAGCAAACTAAAAAACCTAAAAAACTGGAAAGCTGGTAAAGGGGAAGATGAGAATTCAGCTTCAGAGGAGGCAAATACAAAATCAGCAAAAAGTTGTTCTTGGTGACTAAAATATAATGTGGCATAAGGAATTTAGACATGATTTCAGCACAGAGACTTTGTGGCTTATTCCTTTGTGATGAAGAAGTGGTGGCATAAAACAGGCAGATCTCAGAAGATCTGTCTCAGCTTAAAGATAACATTGTAATGCCAGTGACAACAGTGAAACTTGAGAAAAAGCATATGGGCAGCTGAATAACCTGCACCAGATTTATAAAACTGAACCTATTTCAGACAGCGTCTGCTAAGGCATTTTCAATAGAAAAATGAGGGGCTGGAATTTCCTTGTGTTCATGTGGGGAGCAAAACTTCTGATCAAGGGGACATGGGCATGTCCAAGAAGTTCCTCAGCCCCTCTGCTCCTGCTGCTGAGTCCAAGGGAGCACAGGACACTCCCTTGGTGGCAAAAACCATTAGGAACCATTAAGACCAAGAGCAAACTTGAAGTCATTCCAGAAGATTAACAGAAGCAGAGAGGATGACTGCAAGGAAAGGCAAATGAGATTTTAAACAGTCTGCAGCTTGATTGTACATTCCCTGAGCAACATGAGCCAATAATGGATCTTGGGGAAGCTAAAGACAGAGAAAAGAGACAAAGTAGGGAGTAAATCTGTTCTGAGGTGCAGATGAACAACCAGACCCACTGTGAGGCTCTGTGGCAGCAAGAGCTCATGGATGGTGGATGGAATAGTGAACAGGAGGAAAAACATCTCCCAGGTGGTTACAATGAGCCATGAACTGGGCTGTCAGGGCAGTGTCAGCCTGGCTGTGACATTATTACAACTGCAAAGGGTGAGGGAAGAGATTTGTTTTCTGCTGGGCTGGTGGGACCAGCCAGGGGACTGGGGTTGGGATGTTTCCCACTGGATGTGGTGCTGGGACTGCAGCCACAGCAGCATAACAAATAGCATCAAGAGCTGTCAGGAGGACACTGTTATTAATGTAAAGCTGCTGTTAATCAATTCAAGGAAGCTGCAAAATTATCCTCTCAAAGGAGCCTGGATAAACGTGATACAGAGAACATAAGTGGGATTGTTTGGTTGAGCCAGTATGGGAAACTTGGGCAAGAAACCCTGTGATTTTAATCCCAAGAAGCAAAAGCCATTAATGTAAATACATTTGTATCTGCCTTCCCCCCTCAATTCTCATGCTTTCTTTTCCTCCCAGCTTCTCACTGGCCTCACTGGCACATGGAGAAAAACAAGTACAACTTTATTGTGTCTGTATCAAAGAGACCTTTTCCATGGGTTTCTAGGGCAGAAGGATCAAATCAAATTTCCCTGTGTTCTCCCCACATATGACCAGATCTGAGTCAGGGTCCTTCTGTTTCCCTGGGTGCACGATCCCTAGCAAAACACAGAAAGTGAAATGCCAAGAACAATGAGGGGAAAGCAGCAGAGAAAGCCTCTCTATATGGTCAGTCCACATGGATGATCTTGGGAAGTGTCTGTATATAAACATCAGGCAGAGAGGAGGAGGAGGAAGAATGAGTTGAGGACCAGACTAGGCAGGGAGGGAAGGATTTTCAGATATTGTCAAGAAACATGACAAGGAATTTCATCTGGCCTGATTCTTGGGGAAAGAGTGAGCATAGTGAAAATCATCCTACTGGTCTCATTAAATCAGAAAGCTCCAAGCTCTCTGGCATAGGTGTGCTGAGATGATGCTCTTGTCTGTAGCTCTGGGATGGCTTTTTGCAGGAGTTATGGGGAAATACTCGGAGAACATGAACATGATCAGCTTTCAGGTCATCCCAGGCCAGCTCAGAGAAGCTGCCCAAGATGCAGGACGTGTGGCCTCACAGGACATAAGAACTGAGCACCTCACCAGGTGCCCTCAGCAGCCACTTGTAGGCATCATCCTGGGCCTGAGAGGACACAATGTGCTTGAGAACTGGCACTCATGTACAATGAAACGTAGCGATCCTCTCAGACATGCTCTGAGCCCTCTGGACATTATTTTCTCTGCAAAGACCCATGTCTCTACCTCAGAGTCCTTGAAAAAGAGTTTACAAATGCAACAGTTATAAACTCAGATCAGACTGTGCCAGTGCCCAAACAATTCAAAATGAGTTGTACATGTGCAATATAAAGATTCAAGTACACCATCTACTTAATTTCAAGTAAATCTTTCTCTCCAGGACAAAAACACTAAATAAAAGCTGTTGTAGTGCCTGAGGCATTCAGTTTCTCTAATGGTAGAAAACAGACCAGACTCTTAGGGATTTTTCTAATTGGCAGGATGTGATTAAATAGAGAGCAGTGAGACAGGAAGTGCCCCAGGTGTTAAATACTTAAAGCTGTTTTGTGCCATTGTGAGTAAATGGAATCGATGCTCTGTATCATTACTTAAACACTGTAATTAAATTTGGAAATTCAGGTGCTTAATGCTCCCTCTGGTCCACGGCCAGAAAAAAAATTATGGTCAAAGGAGAGGGGGCCAATAAGCCAGGAAGGCAGCTGAGGTGTGCTGGAGATCAGAGGAGAAATTAGTTCCAGGGTTCTAATTGAAATCAGTGGACTTAAAGTGAAGCCCAGTGAATCTCAGGGAGCTGAGAGAGGTTTGCTTTCATTTTGTGTTGGTTGGGAGAGATGATGTCTGGGACTCTCTGCTTCCACCCTGGGTTGCTTCTCCATAGTACTTGTTGAAGTGATCATGGTGCTACCCTGGGGAGGTTTTTCCAGTGATATTTACCATGAAAGGCTGTTGTTCTCCACGGCATCAGCCAAAGCACGGCTACTTGAAAAGCATTTTCAAACGTTCACAAGCAGAAGAGACTGGCACCACTCTCTATCTCTCACATCACCATTTCTAGTGAAGTCCTGCTCACAGAAGGACCTACTCCTGGCCTTGAGCAGACGGTCAGAGCTCTCAGATGGCCCTTGAGAACTTTGCTGGTTGCTCCTCAAGAGACAGCAATGACACTCTGGCACCTCTGCACCACAGCCCTCAGTGGCTCTGAGCTGATTATGCACATGAGAGACAGAGGGAGTGTCTGACACAGTCTCAGCCCAGTAGTTACTGGCTTAGGAAATAATAAGCTTGGTGTAAATTATGCTATTGAAGCAATTTTTGTGCCTTCTTTAGATGGATGCACCTGTGACAACAGACTGAATAGGGACCATTACATCTCCTTCCCTGGATATTGCCTCTGGGTAATCCATTTTTCTACACAGCAGGAATATTGGTTTCACAGCCCCATTTTTAATGACAGAGTGGGGGCATGATGAAATATTTCTGTTTCCATCATCTGCACAGGATGATTAGGTTGGTTCCCCACAGGTAGCCTATTAGCTGGGTGCTGATGCCAAGGAGATCCATAGTGAAAATAAAGTCTGATCATCAAGGCCAGCTGAATGATCCATCTGTGAAGTCTTCAAACCAAGAATGTGAAATTCCCTGGAAGTTACTACTTAGGTAACTTACTGAGCTCAGCATAGAAGTGGAAGAGTGAAATGTGCCTGATAGTAGATTAAGGTCAAACTAACTGATCAAATAGTCCTCATCTCTGAGAGTCTGAGTCACTGGTGCAAAAAGTTTTTCAGCCTCTGAATTTGTGATGCAGTGCCGGATTTACTTTTTAAAATGTTGGTGTTTTTTATTTTTATTTTAAGTTTAATAGCTAAAGATAATTGGTGCCAACCTTTTAAAAGCAAACTTCATATTATATATAAGTCCAGGACAGCAAATTGTCCAGTCATATTTATGCTTCTTGTGGCAAAACTGCCTCTGATTGCATGAAAAATTGTTAAACAAAGTTTGTAAGAGGTTTTCTTATATTCATCCAATCAGGTTAAGGTCAAGCTCTATAATTTGCGATTGACAATATTTTTAGCCATTTTGAAGAGCTGGGAGAATAGGGAAGTTTGTGATTTTCAATGTGTTGTCCTACCAGAACTTTGTTCAGAGATGTATCCTCATTCAATTTGCATCTTTGTTAGTATATTATCTTAACAGGTATAGCTGTCTTTAGCAATCCACTCTAGGGGAAAAAAATATAGATCAAAGAAAATGACAATGTGAATTACAGAGAGATACCTTCAAGCAGTTTCTATAAAGATGAGATTGCCTACAAAAGATGATCTTTAATACAGTTTCCATGGAAAGTGCAAACAACCTTAATGCAAAATTATGCCCAAGTCTCTTTCAGATGTTCCTTTATCTAAAACAAGCAGCATAAATAGCTCATTCACACTACTGCCTCACTTCACAAACAGAGCCACAGAAATCAGCAACAAGGATGGCAAATTCCATCCCTGATGATTTTTAAGAGGATTACAGTTCTGAAAGATATTCAGCCGATCCTGAGGAACTGACATGGACTTGGGTGCAATTAAGACTTTGCAGTATCAAACTGATAATTATCAGGCTGTGATTAGTGTTATCTCCTGGGTATGAAGCTTTTATTTCAAGTTTTGATCTCATTAGGTTCTCTAACTTTTTCTCAATGCAGTTTCTTGCAATAGATTAATCAAGTAATTTTGGCATGCAGATTTATGAATACCTCACTATTTATTGGAGAAGACACTAATGAACTTTAGAGCATATTAATTAACCCAATGATTCTTTTACATTGTTCAGGTTTGAACTAATAAAAGAAAACTGGTTTTCAGATGCATTTCCCAATTTGCTTAGGTATAAATATATTACATGCAGAAATGCAGACATAATTCTTATGCTGCTGTTGCACAGTCTAAACAAAACATATTACTGAGATGTGTATCCTTCACCCTACATCAGAGGTGGCACCCTCAGGTCCCAGCTATGACCCTTAGTGAACTCCTTGGGCAAGGAAAGCCAGACTCCTGTTACGCATTAGAAAAAAACCCAACTTTACCATCTGTTTTGTGCAGTTTGTGCATGTATTTGTATGAAAGAGAAATAGAAGTAGGGCTTTTGTCTTTCGTAGCAACTCTTACAGATGTTGAATGGAGAGATTAAGGGTTCCAAAATCTGGGACAGGCAAGAGATAAGGTGGGAATGTCCCATTCTCAAGGGATGTGGTGGGTTTAAAGCAGTGGCTTGTGAATGCAGTCCTGCAAATTGTCCATCAAGGACTAGGGCTTCCAGTGGGTGGCTCCCAGCAGTGATTAGTGGGACCTCCACAAGCTGCTCCATCAAACAAAATCAACTTCACGGCCTCGCCAGGAAAAGACTTGCTGACTTGCACATTGATCTACCAGACATTTCAAGATTTCAGATGTTCTGCTCTGAAACTTCTGGGACCACAAGCCTATGAATTAAATCATTCATCTGGGACGCAAGAGAGATAGTTTCTTCTAAAAGAACACTGTTTTAGAAAATAATGTGGATGGGAATTAGCAGGGTTGAGAAACAGAAGACTCTAGAATGTCACTACCAATTTACTTCTACATTTCCAGTTAAAGATAGTTGTACACATGTGACACATTTGTGCTACCTCAACTTGTGGCTGCTCTTCTGAAAAACGTGTTAAGATCATTCTGTAGGAGATGTCTGTAAAACTGTTATTTTCTTTTTCTTTGGCAAGGACCATACTTGAGGAAAGCTAAACAGTCTAGGCTGGCACAGACACACAGCATTTGATCTGTAAATAGAGAGCTTCCATCTCCAGGTCCTGCTGTCTGACACCTTTCATATTTATTAATACTACAGGAAAAAAACAGAACATGAATGTTGGTTTTTTAAAGCAGATGCCTAATTAGCTATTGACTGCTATTTTTCTCTTAGACATGCTTTTGGGAGATTGACAATAATGAAAAATTGTTGAATCCCCTTTATCACAAAGCACATATATTCCAGCACTTTAGATCCAATTCCATAACCTGTGACATACTGTTGGATGCTGTACTGCTTTCAAGTATTATCCCCATCTCTGTTTTGGGGAAAGGGAGGGCTTGTTTGCTTTTGTACATCCACACCTGCTTTGATCCGTGTGTAATTTATGGTGTGCTTTCAACTGTTTAGTTAACTTGCCTTCTGTGCGTATTCCACAAAGCAAACTCAATTTGTAAGTCAGTTCTACAAACTTTGAAGGGTTCTACTTTTTTGATTTGTTTGATGGACTACAAACATTTGTATAAGAAGCCACGGGGCACACATTGTTACAGACCATGCTTAATGGATTGGAATAGGAAGCCTATAACACCACTGTGAACATGAACATCCACTGTGTTTACAGGCTACCAGTGTTGGGGGTTGGATTTGTTTCTTTTTTACTTACAGGTTGTTTTTTTTTTTTCCCATAAGTTGTTAGGGAACTATACGTATATACTATATACTACTGTGTATTTATGGGTGCTTAAGAAATACCAAGAGGTGGCCAATGGAGAGGAGGGTAGCACCTGGCTACAGCTCTTTTTTTGATCTCTGGGAGTTTCTCTAGGAGGGGGAAGATATCATAAGTTTTGGGGGCAGGTAAAGGATGGGGCTGGAGGCAGCTGCTCTCTCTCGCTCTCGGCATCGGAAGGAGGATGGTCAACCTGCTGCTTACTGTGGGGAGAATTCACTGTCACCACTGAAGTCCTGTCCTAGGGACCTGGCACCACCTGCTTGTGTGCCCAGGAATCCTGAGCTCGCCTTCTCCTGCCTTGCTGGAGCGGGGCCTCCGCTGTCCTGGCCCCACCGCTTCTTCAGCACTGCCCTGGGTCTTTGCTACGCTGTAGCCCTGCACCCCCTGCCCTGCCGGGACCAGCCACAGCAGCAGAGCTTCTGATACATCTCACCCACCAGCCCAGGACTTCTGCTCATCCCTGTCGTTCCAGCTACCACTGCAGAGCTTCCGATACATCTCACCCACCAGCCCGGGATTTCTGCTCATCCCTGCCGCTCCAGCCTGGTGCTCCTCAGAGTCCTGCAGGAGCACCGGGAACAGACTGCCCCAGGGTTTGTGAAGCAGAGCCTCTCCTCCATCCCTTCCCGTCTCAGCCGAGAAGGCCGTCACGAGGTTCCTGGTTCTGTGTTGTTGTTAATGCTGTAGTTGTTTTGTTTGCCTTGTTATACATACCAGTAAAGAACTGTTACTCCTATCCCCATATCTTTGCCTGAGACGCCCTTAATTTCAAATTTATAATAATTTGGAGGGAGGGAGGCGGTTTACATTCTCCATTCCAAGGGAGGCTCCAGCTTTCCCTGGCAGACAACTGTCTTTCAAACTAAGACAACTAGTCACAAAAATCAACTACGACAAACCATTTTCTGCCAAGAAGGGCAGTTTTCTGCTGGCAGGGAGGTGTTGTAGTGCAGCGGGAAGAAGAGAGGCACTGCGCTGCGCCATGGAGGCAGGGAGCCTAAGGTTTGCTGCCTGTAGAAAATTCCCTTCACTGAACTGTCCTCCTGAAGAGCTCCAGTTCACCCTGCTCCAGTTGTTTTCATTCAGTCCTTTTCTGCCTGTGCCAGAGACCTTTCTTCTCTGAAAACTCCAGGATGAAAAATCGCTCTCCATTGTAAAGGGAAAGCTAAGGCAGATGGCCCGAGGGTGGCTTCACACCTCCACTTTAGCTGTCTTTGTCTGCAACCTTCACATCATTTTAAAAAATATTTTTTGTTTTAGTCATACAGCCCTGACTTTCTAGTACTCCAGAATGTGGGTAGAAGCCCTTCATATCACACTCTGTAAAATTTCTCTGTAATTGAAATAGAAACTCAGATGTTAATTGCACTGAGACATACAAGTCTGGAAGAACATCCTTTTTCTTAACAAGTTCTCGGTATTTGATCTCTGCAAGATGAGTGATGAAACCCCAGTATCACAGCTGTAATAGATCACTCTACCAAAGGACATCTCTTCAGTAGAATGATTTTTATGAACACTTTCAACTGCTGTCCCATATGTTGAGCACACTTGGGAGAGGCTGTGCATTAGGGCTTTTTATGCCAGATGAAATGGCAGATCTCTGAGGAGTGAATTATTCAGACTGATACTGTGACCTTTCATTAATAAACTCAGTTTCACAAATAAACTTTAATCCTATTTAATAAGTCTTCCTTACTTCTTCTGAACATTTCTCTTCTATCTCAGTAACACACAGATCCTAAAACTTCAATGTGAATTCCTGAGAAGACTATTTTTTTTAATCATTCTCCAGACTTTTTTGTAAATACATTGAGGAAATTAAGAAAAGTTCCTATACTCCTTTCACAAAACACCCCAGTAATTTCAACTTCCATGGAAGAAATTTACTGCAGCCCTATGTAATTAAACTTCCTACTACATCCTACTAATTATATGTCACTTCCTTTAGGGAAATTATTTTCTCAATTCCTGAATCATATCACAAGAAATATAAAGTATAATAATAATAATAATCATAATTTATTTTTATATATATTTCTCCTTTCCTACAGCTAAGACCTGTTTCATTTCCAAACTTCTCTCAGCACTTTAATGTTCAAGGACTCTTTCATTCTTATTAGTAAACAATGGATCTATAAATTCCAGCTTCTTCCAAGTGTATCGCACTTTTCAAATATAAGGATTACCTCAGTATCATAACTTTTAAGCCAAAATAGATTACTTGTCTTCTTTAAACTCCCTAATGCAGCACAGATCTTTGCTTACATGCCTTTCTTTTTTTTTTACATTTGCGTTTTCAAACAATGGATTTGCAAATTACCTTCTCATGCCCCAGTGTGCAGACTATCTTTTAAATGATTGCCAGTACATCTTGGATTTTATCTAATTAAACCACACTCAGCTGAGGATGTACTTCAGTTTTACCTTTTCTTGTGCAGTTATATTCTTCTCTTTACTAGCCTGCCTGGGTCAGCTTCCCTTAGAGCTGTTAAAATACTGCATAAATTCTGGAAAGAATAGTAAGAAAATTTATTCTGGGAGTCCTAGTTCACTGTTTCAGAAGAGGTCTGATCCCATGCCCAGTGAACTCAATAGAATGAAGCCTGATGATTTTTGATTAAACATTTTGATTAAACCTGATGCATTCAGCTTGGTTGTTCTCAAATCTTTCAGATCCAAACCTCCTCTTTCTTCTCTTCAATAGCTTAAACATGGACAAGGGCCAAAAGAAAGTTAGGCTCTTTACATGACTGCTATAGAATACAGATCTCTCAGTGAAGCAAAAGAGAGGAGGAGAAACTCAAAACTGTACAGGTTAGAGATAAAAACCTGAGGACTCTGCTTCTCTCCTACTGAGAATACAACCTCCCCTTCACCATAGAGCCCAGACCCTCAAATCTCTCCTGAGCTGAGAAACTAAAGCTGGCTTCGCTTGTCTTCTTCCTGGATATCACTAAATCATTCAGGTGAAAGAAAGATCTTCCCATTCTCTTGAGTGGCATATGCTCCCAGATCCCATCTCTGAGACACAGTCTGTTATAAAGAGCAATTATTCTACCTCTTTCTTACTATTATGAACAAAAGTTAAATTGATACAGCTTTCTACCCACCGTCATAGCCTGAATTTAATTGAAGATTGTTGTCTGCAAAGAGAACAGAATAATTTTCTAGGGGCCTGTTTCAGTCACAACTGTTATTTTATCTACAAAAGGAACCACTGATAGTTCTTTGTTCTGGCTAAGATTATGGAAAAGGTAAATGAGTTCAAAAATGGGAAGTAGACTATCACATTGCTGAATATTTAGGTATCTCTATATAAGACACTTCGATTCTTAGTGCGTGTCTTGGCGTCCAGAAATCATAGATGGCTTGGGTAGTGTGAGATGTCCAGAAACAGGAGTCACAGAGGTCCATGTGCTGTGCTTAAACTTAGCCAATCGCATACATTCAGGTAAGGCTTAAAGTCTTTGACCTTTCAGAAATCCTCAGTAGAGTCTCTTCTGTGATTTACATTGTGCAATACTCCCTAGTCCCTCTGTCAGGATTCAAAGACAAATCTATTGTAGGAGAAGGAGTAAAGCAAAATAACCTAGTGTGAGAGACTGGAAGGGCTGCTGGCTTGGAAGATTTTGGGTGAGGGGAAGGGGCAGCTTGGGCGTTGGCTTTGGGCAGGTGATGCCCTGCCCTGCACACCCCACAACCCCTGAGCCTGTGTCCCAGCCCCACAGTGGCTGCCAAAGCCCGGGACACCAGAGGCAGTGCTCCACACTGCTCCTGAAGCCCCTAACCCAGCTCCTGAGCGGCCTAAGGACCAGGAGTCCCGCCTGGCGAAAGGACCCAGGAGGAACAAGGGGTTTTTAAGGCCAACCATGAGGCAAGCACGTCTTGACCCTGCCTCTCCTTGGAATTACTATCAGCTGCACACCGCTGGAACCAGGAGTGGTGGTAATGTTTATTGTTTTCTATATCTTTTAGGTCTTTTTCTTCTTCTCTTCATTCCCTCTTCTTGGAATTTTTGAATAACTTAAAATCAAACAGACTTTGATTTTGAAAAGTTGAATGAGTCAAGTTAATGCTTTGAGAAGTGTCTTATGTTACTTTTAGATACTGATAAGGTTCCCTCTCAGTCATAATATGTAAAGGCAAAACAGGCCCAAACTTCATCTCAGTTAGAGGCATATGTGATGTTCACATGTGTAGAATCTACCTCTGGGCATTTAATTCCCTCTTGTAAACAGCCTAATGTGGGGTTCCAACAACTTTCTTTGGGCAAATTGCTCCCAGATGTACTCAGCATGCACTTTTACAATTGCAGATGTTTAAATACCAGTGCAAAAATTCATTAGTCTTTCTCTAAGTCTCCAGTTTTGAAAACTTTGGTTTAAAGCTTACATGGTTCAATAGCTTCCACTTGAGTGATTTAGAAAAGATAGAAAAAGGCCTAGAAAATTGCTTCAAGCAGAATTGTTGCTGTGGTCATGATATTGTGAAGCATAAATATTGGCACAAGAATTTGCTTTATTTATATATATTTGAAAGAGACGGAGATGCTTTCCTGTATGTACCTGGATATTTCTACCAAGTACAGAACCTTTATGTACTATTCTCTTTGGAACCTGGGCTATTTGATTTAATATTCACTTGATCTTTTTGCACTGAAAATGCAACTAGTGCACTAATACTGATTTTGGCAAATTATGGCATATCAACAAATCTCAGAAGTTTCATATGTGGATTTACAGTTTATTTCCTACACCCTGAAGTTAATAACTCCTTTTCAACAGTTAGGGAGCCAACTTAGGCAACCATAAAAGGCACAATAATCAGGTAAAAAAAAAAATAAAGCACAAGGTTTGATCTTTTCAGAACTGACTCATTCAGGTCTCAATGCCACCATTTGAGCTTCTTTGCTTTGGGGGAAACTAATTAGTAAGCCAGTTAAAAAACTTGATTAAATGAAGTGTCCTTGCATCCTGCTCTGAAAATACCAACCTGATTCACCAGCAATTGCTTTAGAAATGAGTGTATGAATATTAATATTCATGTGTTTGGTTGATGAAGCTATTCACACCTTTTCAGAATTCTGCATTTTAAAAAATATGCTGCCTTCTGTACCTTCTTTGGAATTTATCATCCTAATAAAGAGCACATTTAGAGCCTCCTCCTTCAATGTGCTGAGTGCTGTACTTCAGTCCTGAGTGCCCTTGGTTTGGTGAGCTCAGGGACATTTTATGGAGCACTGATTGTGCTCAGCACAGTAACAGAACATCCAGTTTCTTTGCTCTAATCCTTTGGTCCTTCTCTTAAATAGGTGGATTATTTTATCTTAGACAACACTGCTTCAAATAACTCTCCCTTTATGAATTTTATCTTCCCTGTTAGGGCTTTAGGGAAAGAGCATCTGATATTATTTGTTGTCGAGGTAGGTGCTAGGAAGTTCATCCTCAGCTCAACACTGGTGGCCCAGCTCCCATCAGCCAGGGTCTGTTAATAGAAGAGCAAACCCTTTTTGGAAGATATTTTTGAATTTAATCAAAAGACAAAGTTAAGAGGCTGTTTTATTAGGAACTGTGACTGAACTATATCACCTGCCTAATTTTCCCCAAAGGCTGCAGGCTCGGCAGCAGACACAGCAACTACTTTCTCTTGGGATCTTGCCTCAAGGCTGCACGTGCTGTGCCCAAAGCTAAAGAACTGGATGAGACTCTTGTCCTCAAAATTTTGGAAATGCCAAATGCTCACGGATTAATCTCCACCCTGAGAGGAGGCAGTGAGTGGTGTTAGAAAATTCTTGTGGATTTATGTATCTAGTGCAGTCCTGGAGCTCAAACTGAACTGGTTCATCCACTCAAGGATCTCTTGGGATCCCATGGGTCTTGGCTCAGGACTTCAGTGTCACAACCCTGAGCTATCCCTTCCTACCTTGCCACAGCTTTTGCCTGCATCCCCTAGTGGATTGCAGGGAAGCTGCAATGCTCTTCCCAAGGCTGTAACAGGGAAATAAATGGAAGAGGACAACTGAAAGCCCTTTCCTGTCCCTTAGTCCTTGTCAGTAAGAATACACACAGTAGAAAAATTCCAGTAAAACCATTTTGCTTGGTTTCTCTCCATCTGCAGGATTTACTCTTGGCTGCTCTATTCCAGTTACTAGGAGAAACAGGGATTCTGAAACAATTGGGCTGGAGATATAATTTCTTTCTGGCTCCTCCAGCAATGAGTCAGTGGTCCCATGCTCATTCTCTTAACCCTGGATGATGCCCTGTCCTCATGTTTATTAACATCTTGCCCCAAGACTGCTGGCCTATAATAAGATATCAGCATGACTTAGGCTGTAGTTTTCAGGTAAAGAAACAGGAATTTCTGGGCATGAATAGCTGGCCAGATGCATTCAGTGCTGAGTTAGGTTGGCGTATGTTTATTGTACTCTTTCAGGCTTTCTAGGGACAATTTCTAAAATATGAGCACTTCTTTGGAGTGGTCTGAGTCCATCAGCTCATTTTACAGAGGCCCTGCTTCCCAAAAAGCTGTCAGGTGGTAATTCCTGGCTGAGCCTGAAATAGTAACCTGGTGAGCTGGCTCTGAACTATTGGTTTGTCCTTCCAGGCAGAGATAATTCTGTGAGATCAGCACCAGCCTGTGGGATCCTGGTGGTGCTCACAAAGCAATGCCCAGATTAATGAGGCAAGATCTGCATCACCCACTCTGAGGGACATCTGGTTACTTACTACCTTTAAAACTTAAATGCACGTCAAAAATAAAAAAAGCAAAGCTAAGCATTCCCAGCTTAAGCCAGTAGACACATAAACATCTGTGGGAAACACAGTAATTCACAATTGAACAGCTTCAGTTTTAATTTAATTTTGCAGCTTTATTAGCCAGAATAAACACCTCCCAGGAAAAAATTCCAAAACTCGTGAAGGGCAAGGAAAAAAGCAGAACAAAACATTAGCCAAGTGTGCAATAATGAAGACCAATCCTGGCCTGGCAATGAGAAGGAACAGATGACCAAAGCAGTTTTTTCCATCTCAGGCCACAGTGGTTCAATAACAGCACCCTGCCAACAGTTACCTTCACCAAAAACCAGTCCCAAATTTCTAAGCATATCAAAATACTATGAAAGAACTGAGTTACAAGCAAAATACCCCACCACCTGATTTTAACGATGAAGATGAAATGTTACTTCCAACATGCTTTTTATTCTGACATCTTCACCTTCTTAGCCCCAGAGCAGCTTACAAAAAAGACTTCAAAATGGAGAAAATCAGAGCCAGTATAATTCAGTGTACCTTAGCTAGATCATTAGAGGATTTGGAGGTTTTAATTCACAGCTCTAGTTACTACAACTCAAATGAGGGGAATTCTGGATACAGGAGAAGACCCCTATCTTCTAAATGGGACAGTCAGCAGCAGCTTGTTGACTTTTTGCATACACAACTAACAGCAGTGAGGTTTCATCTTAATTTATCCCTTGAAGCAGATAAAGTCACAGGTTAAAAGACTGAGGAATAGGTGTTACTTATGTCTCCTTCCTGGGTATTTGCCAGCATCTAGATTTGGGGCTGAAATGAGTGAAATATTCCACATGCAAACCATCTTTCTTTTGTCACCAGGAATTGGAGTAAAAGCCCCCTAAGTACTAGAAATGCAAAACAATAACAGAAACACATAACAAACTTACAATGGAACAATGTCCCTTGTGCAAAAATAGGTGCAGTGTTTTCAAAATATGAGATTTAGACAATGAGAACAAATGAGCAGTTGCTATCACATTTAGGTCTGTGGACCACGTTAGGGATGTGCCTAAACTGGCTCTACCACAACAGGAGTCCCTCCTCTTTTTTCAGAGCAGGTTTCCAAACCCTTCCTAATCCTGTAACTGGATTTGGGGTTAGGAGGGGACCCTAAACCACCTTGGACAGGTAATCCAGGGAACCAGGAGAAAAGCAAATGATCAGGTACATTGTACTTTGACATGGTGGTACAGTGATCCTCAGCTTCACAAGTTGCATCTTGTCTTGTTGGCAGCTCATGCAGGTGTCGAAAGCTTTGAAAAGCCAATGGTGTTTTAATGTTTCCCAAGGGGTTCCTCGTATATTTTCCAAAGTTGGTCTAAAAGATCAGAAAGATGTAAAATGGCTACAGCACAGCCTGTCTGAGAGAGGCACTGGGGCTTATTTGTATACACCACTTAGATTCACTGCTTACATGTAGTTCAAAATCTGTAGCAGCAACAAAACTTTGAATGTTCACAATGGAAAGGAGCATTTAGAGCGTGGTTTACAGCTTCAATCACTGTGCTGATTAATTGCAAAACTAAGTCTTTGGAATACTGACAACTGTAAAAATTCCAAACGACAGATGGCAAATTAGAGCACAAAGGATGTGTTGAAAGGCTGATAAATGGACAAGCTAAACATGTTTGCTCTAGAAAGGTTTGGGAAACCAAATCCTAAAGAAACAGGGGATTTTTCCTTCACCTCCTCATAAATATTTTCTTCTCTACATCAATAATAAAAGGGAAGTTTATATTGAGAAAGTTAACAGTGTCTTCAAAGACAGGAAAAGTACATTTCTTTTAAAACACTCAACTGAAGAAATACATTTCATTTTTTTATTGCTGAAGCATTTTAAAAATTTTTTTTGTTCTGACTTAAGAGTGATATTCTACTTGAGAGAGTTAGTAGGTGGCAGCAAGACTTTCTTACTCAGCATATTTTATCCCTGTGTATATGCAGAGTCCCATTTGTATAATGTCGAATAAAAGGAGTTGTTAGTCCTGTAGTGTGCAACCATGGGAGCAGGAAATGGTTTTTTTTGGGCTTACCTGTCATTGACTGGATTTTTAATCAAAATACAAGACCTGATAACCTTGAGCTATGAATCAGCACAGATGAGTTTGTTTCAAAAGGAACTTACAGCTCAGCTGATGAATGAGAAGGGAAAAAGCAGTTATGGAACATTTTCATCCCGAATCTGATGGAGAATCAAAGGAAACAGCAACTCCAAAAGTGTAGCAGAGCAGCTGTCTCACATGCAGTCCATACACGCCCAGTTTATAAAATTTCCTTCTGTGTCAAGTCTGTATCAGCAGAAGTTTGCTGGAATTGCTGATTTCTGAGTAAGAGTGACATAAATTTAGGCGGTATCATGCCTAAATCTAAGTGCCAATGGAACTTTTTGAAGGACCTTTTGATGACAACCAGTTCAGCTTTAAGAATGTAGAGGCTGTTCCCAGAGGCTGCTGGCAGCATCCTGCAACCCCTGGTATACAGGATTAGATCTATCACTGGCACAATGGTCTTCAGCATCAGCAGCCATATCCAGGACAAAAATCACCACTTTTACCAATGATAAAATATTCAACCAGCCCCTGACTTCAAGCCCATGAGCAGAAGAAAAAGCAGTTGGAGATTAAAAACAAACAAACAAAAAGTTTTACTGAGCTAATTAATTTTCAGCTGTGAAACTGAAAAAGGGAAAGAAAAACACACAGTGCAAATGCTCATGGTTTGTAACTTAATATTACTGCTCAGAAAATAAAAGCAAACATAAATCTGAAATATTGTCTGTCACAGTGGAGTAAATCACAATCCACATCTTCATGAGAGAAAATAACCTTTTTCAGATTCTTGTTAACTGAGTGGAAGTGGTGAAAAAAAGTTTTTCTGAAAAATGAGGGATGTAGCTGAAGTGAGAGTTTTAATGAGAGAAAGTTCTGACATTTCAGTCAACTGGCTTCAAAAGCAGTTTTTCAAGCTTTGAAAAGGCCTTTCATAAAGTGTCCATCAGCTGCATTATGCTTTAAACACAGTTCATATTTTCATAGCAACATGTGACTGAAAGGCAAAAGGAATTTGTGAGCAGCAGGTCCCATCTGTGCGAGTGGAAAGGAGACATATGCCAGGTGATTCCCTTCTTTCAAGCCCTGTAATTCTTCACAGGAAGAGTATTATTTGTCCTCCAGTCAACTGGAGACGTAGAAAAACCCCACAGGAAAAAAAGTCAAATGCAAGATAATTATGTATATATATTTTCCTATAAATTTCAAAGTTGGTGAAATTTTACTTTAATTCAAATCTTTCATTTTAATGTGGGGTTGTAAAAGCACTTTAAGAACTTATCCATGTCTTTTTTCTCTCTCTTTTTTTTTTTTTAAGCAAAAGATATTTTTAAATAATGGTGCTTCTTTGAACAAAATGTAAAGAATTATCTTGTTTGAAAAAAAAAAATAGAAAAGGCCAAAACCCCCCATACTGATATTTTGTAAATAAATCAGCAGGGAGATAAAGTGCTGAGAAAAATCTCAGAAAGAGTGGTTTCAACAAAATAGTGTCTTTATAAATGTAGGGAATGGAAAAGGACTGCTGTCCCCCCTTTCTGTATTACTCTCTGCAAGTGAGCTGCACCACCCAGCCCAAGAGAACTCCTAAAATCAGAGACAGATAGACTTTTCTGCTGATTCTGGAATTGGAAAGAGTGCTGCTGTAGTCACTGAAATCTTATCTCTTCTTCAATTTCAAGATAAAAAAGTTTTTCGTGTTCTTTAATGCAAAGGAAGGTGTACTTCCTATTCTAGATCAAGTCGATGCCCAGCATGGGTATAATTGTCTCCTCCTGCACCTGTAGAGCAAATCCCGGTCCTCTTGTTTGGGAGAGGAATTTCCTAAGGGCAGCTGGGATTTGCCTCTTTTACTTTTGAAAACAGAGCAAGAAAATGTCAGGAATATTAAGTCTGAGCTGTAGCTGCTCTTACAGGGTAAACCTGACAAGTGAGAATGCCAGGAGACCCTAGTACTGAGAAACCTTTGAAATGCTGGTCTAGGCACCCTGCTTCACATTTTTTGGGGGATTTTTTTTATAGCAGAACTGCAAACAAAACCAAATACCATCCTTCAAACCCAAGAAATTTGGTAAGAGTTTTAACTGTCCAGTTTTCACATTCCCCAGTTTTACAGCAATCACTGTTGCAGTGTTTTCTGTCATTCAACAGCCCATAAGCAATGAAGATCAACATTCCTGGTTTTATTTGGATAGGGAATTTGAAAGGAAAATTAGTTTTCCAACATCATCCTCTGAATAGACGGCATAGTTCAGAACTGTGAGCTGTTTTCCTGAGTTCTGACCAGCACCCGGAATATGATTTTATCCCCACCAATAAATACATGGGAGAAAAAAAAAAAAAGTTCTGGTGGAATACTTTCTGAAAAACAGACCCATTCCCCCAGTACACAGCAAATTTTTAGAATTGTTCTTGGTTTTATTCACACATATTCCTCTTAAAATAAAATGTATTCTGAAGGGAAATGTCAGCCTAACCTGTTGTTAGTTCCTTGTCAAATCTCAGGGCTGACAGATATCACAGATCTTCAGCACCGAGACAGGGGTTTCCTTTCACCTTATTATTTTGGTAAGTCACCAGCAATGGATCTACCTATTCTGGAACTTCAGTCAATAAGTGTCAGGGGCTGGGATTTATTAACTTCCCATTTATCCAAACATGATTTTCTGCATTTAAGAGATTTGTGGTGGAAGACAGCACCTGAGCTGACTTCCTTTATCTGCACATTGAAATGTTCCCCAGTGAACCAGAAAGGCCAGCAGCAAAGTGAGCTGCTACATGCACAAAGTGATTTATGTAATGCCCAGTCAAGGGCAGCATAGAACCTGGTTGAGGTTTGATTAAGGAGAAAAAAATTAAAAATCCCAAACCTGTAATCAATAGAAGAGTAATTTTCAGCCTTGCTAATTGTTTGTAACACTGGCATCAGATAAATCCTCACCCCAACTAGATTAGATAGAATAAAATTGTGTTGTACTTTACTGCAAGCAGAAGCTGATAGAAATAAATGTGTATAATTTTCCAGTGCAGTTTATTAAACATGCTCCTCTGGCTGTTGCTGTGCCTATGGGTGTGATGAAGCACCAGTCTCCAGGTTCCAATTAACCTGCAATGATCAGGGAGGCAGAGCTTGGGAAGCCTAACCTCAGAGCAGTAACCACCAGATCGGATGGCAACACCTTTGTGCTTTATGAGCAAAGCTGGGGCTATTTTCATTTGCTGTCCTCCTCACTGTTAAATTGCCTCTCAACCCTTCAGGACAATGACCACACAGTTATAGTGGGCAGTCTGAGAGACTTAAACTCTGTATGGAAGCCAATAGTTTTTTTACTTTTCAGCTCAATTGCTTCTATCAGAGACCTAAATATTCAATATTGCCCATTTTTGTGCATAATGAAGGAGTCCTTTAAACTGCCTCCCCTACAAAACAAAGTGGGAAAACAATACTAAACTAGTTTGTGTTTTTGTTTTTCAATTTGAAACAGCATAAAGTAGAGGTCCTCTTTAACTTTCCCCCAGTGAGGAGAGATGGTAAGATCCCTTTGCTGCTGACTAGCTTAGGAGTCTCTCTAAGCCAGGAAAGAGGCTCAGAAGAAGGCAGTGATAGGACATGGGTATGATGCCATCCCACTAGGGGAGGCAGGGGCTGTGACCTTTCATAGTGGAAACGCTGGAAGACAACCTCACAATGAGGTTAAAAAGAAGAAAAATGTGCTCTGATGTTCTTCATGACAATTACAGCATGGAGGGTGGGTACCTCTGTGTAGCAAAGCATAAGGGATCTTTGGGTTATGGGATAATCCAGGTGGAAATTGACCTCAGGAGCTCTTTTGTCAAACCTCCTTCTCAAATTGGGTCAGTTACTGCTCAGACCAGGTTTCTTTGAGCTTTATGTGGCCCAGTCTTGAAAATGTTTTAGGATTAGATTCCTCTGAACAAGTCCTCTTTTCTCAAATTTTGTTGAGTGGGCAAGTGCTCCGTTCCAATGGCCTTTCACTGGCCTTGCTCCAGTTTGACTCTGTGCTTCTTGTACTGGAGGCAACATTAAAGCTGTGGTTGAACATGCTTTTAAGTGTAGAATTGAGCCAACCTGTCTTGGGCCAGAATGTCCTTTTCTCACGCCTGTATGGGCAGGCAGCAGTGTGAAACCACAGAGCTGCTGACCTTTCTGCTGGCACCTGCCTCAGTGCACAAGGGTGAGATGTGGATGCTGTGATCCCTCTCGAGGAAGCAGGAAAAAGAGGAAAATGGAGTGGAATAGAAAAGCCATCTTTGAACAGTGATTTCAAAAGAAACAGAATGTTAAAGGTCAGATCCTTATCCTTGTGGCCTTATTTACAGACATCGGTGCAACTTCTGACAAAGGGATGAGACTCGAATTCAAACAAAAGTGTAATTCCTGCATTTCTGAGAAAAGACCATGTGAAAGAAATGGTCAAATTCTCACTTGTTGAAATTTTTGGTTTTGGTGCCACTCTTTTCCATCTGAGGTCAGGTGAGCTTGAACCACCTATTCTTCATGTAGCTACAGTTTTCTTGAGTGTTACAAAAGGCTGTACGAAACCAAGTGATATTTTTGATTCTTTTTTTGGCCTTTTGAATTTTTTTTTTCTCTCTGAGTTGAGTAAGTATCTGATGAACTTCAGAGATGGAAAGGGCTCCAAGTAACCATACTTTTTTTTTTTTTTTAAATCTCTCTCTTCCTTAACATCTTTGTTCCATGCAAACAAATTCTGTTTAATTTTTACATTACTTAACCAACTCATGCCCTGGTATTTTATACATCATAACCTCTGAGAACATGAAATGAAACCACCATAAGGCTGAGAGTTCCACAATTAAAATCTACCCCTCCTCCCCCCAAAAAATAAAAATGTGTATAAAATATCAAAACCAAGCCTGCAATCTGTTCTTCAGTCTAATTTCCCAGAAGAACCACGACAAGGAAATCACAGTACACAAGTGATCCCTCTCTGGATGCAGTTAATGAATCCCCTTGGGTAAGAGGATTCCATTCCAAGAGGAGCTGTTGCTCATCACTGTGACAGAGAAAAGGGCCTCTTGTTGGAGGTGGACCTGCCTGTCGGGAGATTTGTTTGTGGGACCCAGAGGAAGGACCCCCAGTGAGGAATCTTAAACTATCAATACTCAGCTCTGTTCAGATCCTTTTGCAGAATGGCCTGTTTAGTGAAATCTTTCTGTAGCAATAACTTGTAGAGATAGAGAAAAATGAAAGCAGAGTAAAAAGCCTCAGATGTATCTGAGTTCAGACACACCAAAGTAATATCCACTTCAATCCAATTATAAACCAGTTAGTATATAATTCTTTGCCTGGAATACTGGACAGTGATGTACAACCTGCATTATGTAGGAAATAGATGTTCAGAACCCATCAGTAACCAAGTTCAGCATTAATTGATTTACTGAGCAATTTTCTGCTAGTCGAATGTCCCCAGACATGCTATAACAGAAGCAGCTCTTTTCCCTGATACTTCTTCTGACTGATAGTGTCATCAAATACCACCTCTTGTACAGTAATGACTCCTTTTCCTATATATATAAAAGACAATGCCGGGAAAAAAAGATGTCCTCCACCTGGTAGGGTTCTTTTTTTGGCTCATGAACTGAGAATAACTCATGATAATAATTTGATTATACTTCTCCTCTGCTTATAAAAGAATAATGATATTAGCATAAAGGAAAAAAATTAGAGATTTGCAGTAACTCAATCATTGTGTATAGACCAAAGTTAAACTGCTCTTTGATGGCCAAAATCTTCTGGTGAATTTTAGTTGTATTAAAAAAAAAAAAAAAGGAAGACTTTTTAAATAACCTATCCTAATAGGTACTCAGGTTCCATCTGTTCTTCATGAATTTTGGTATTAAGTATCTCTCGGTATGTTGCTGGGGGAACTCTGCTGCATTATTATGTGAAGACCCTTGTCTTACTGAGGTACATCAAGAATTTCCTACTCAAACAATGCAGGAAAAGGATTTCTACTGTATGGGAGATGGTTAGGTGTCTACAAATTGACATTGTTTGGGTATGGGACTTTGACCACTAGTTTTGGATTTTGGAATTTTAACAACACAATTCTCCTCTTAGAATCTCACAATTTGTTATTCAGCTGTAAGCAGCCTGACAAAACACCTGAAAATTCCAGGCCACAACCTGTAGCAACATTCTATAACACTAAATATCAAGTTAAAAACAAACAATAGATATAACATTTTAGGAGATGTTTACAAAATTAATCTAATTGTCACTTATCTAGCAGGCCTTTAACCTTACTGAGAAATGATCACTACTTTTCTGTCATGATAATTTTTTGCCTAAAAAGTTGCCTTGAGCCACTTAAAGGATGAGGATGATGACTGAAAATGACTGTTTAGCACTCTACAGGTTTGTTTTCTTATGAGTGAGCTTTGCAAAAGAAAGCAATCCCCAGCTAAGCTTCTCTAAGATCTGTTCTCCCTGAGATCAGAAATGTCACTGTAAACAGCACGTCTCTTAGCCGAATGGATAAAGGCTTTTGTATCCAGTCAATAATTTCCCACAGCCAAGTAAAATTTATAATGCGAATTTTATCTAAACTTAGCAGATTCTGAGGTTCTTTCCTGAGCTAGTGTCCTGCTGATGCACAGTTGGCCTGGCATGGATCTGTGTTCTCTGCTTTTAAGGTTTGCTTGGTTTTGGTGTCTCAGTAATGCTGCACTGCATGATTCAAATGCTGCCTCTGGAGCAACAGGACCATAGGGTCTTAAAATGTTGTGAGTCAGAGGAATCAGGGTGCAGCCCAACATCTGATGATGCCTAGATTTTTAGTACGTGTTTTTAGGCAATTTTTGATAATTTGAAATGCCAGTCACAAGTGAACTACTAAAACAGGGTAAATTGCTTAGAAAACTGCACAGAGCAGGATGAAGTCTGTGAGCTAGAAGGCAAGACCAGCAGTGTATCTTTATTAGTAAAACATTATTTGTAGCCCAAAAAGGGAGAGCTTCATCCGGAGGCTGTTTCCAAAAGTCTGGGAAGTGCAGCAAATATACCTGAGGTCAGTTGCTTTGCTAAAATAAGTCATGTTCCTTTTCAATTATTATCTGAACCACAAAAATTATTACAATGGCTATAGAATCATTAAGGTTGGAAAATACCTCTAAAGTCATTGAGTCCAACTATTAATCTAGCACTGCCATGTTTACCCCTAAATCATGTCCTTGAGCACCACATCTACAAGTTTTTGAATACTTCCAGGGACAGTGATTCCACCCCTGTTCTGGGAAGCCTTTTCCAAAGTGTGGTCACTCTTGCTAGCCTGTAACTAATTTTAAAGATCGCTATTTCTATTGCACATCTAAGAATTTTAAACTGCTGGGAAGCACAAACATTTTTTCAAATTGTATCATGCTGTCTAATATAATCTCCTTGCAAGACTTTCTTCATTTGTCGATTTGAGCTATAATAGTTGCCACTACACTATCCCCCCAAAAAAGATAAAATCCCATGGAGCTGCATAAACAACTTGCATAGATCAGGTATCCACTTGGACACAGCAACTGGCCATCTGTTATTCCAGAGAAAAACCCACAACTTTTTGTTGTTCGTATTTTCTGTAATAACTGAATCCCCAGTGAGAGCAACACTGCATCTATCCACATGCTCTGTGCACGCTGGGACTTCCCCAGAGGAATTTGCAATAGACAGGAATGAGAGTGGTAAAAAGGAAATGGTAACTCCTGCCCTTGGACAGACAGTCACACCAGCATCAAGAGATATGCCTGAGGTTTCATAAGATGTCTCTAGCACAGGCATGAATGGCTCTTTATTTATCTCAGAAACAGGCCACAATTTTTTCCCACTTTCTAAGGGCTAAATTAGTACAGAGGCATCTGAATGAGAAATGAAAGCAGAATGTTGATTTGGCAACTTCACTGTAAGGTTTTTTAACTTCTTTCAAATTTTTTCCCCTCTGTATGAAGACCATCCTAAAGATAGAGGAAAATATTACAGAAAGCATCAATTATGTTTCAAGGCATAATAAAAACATTGGTAATACACTCATTGCTGAGATGCAAAATGAATCTCAAAGCAATCAGAGGACAATAACAGTTTTAAATTAAAATGTGCACAGTGTACAAATTGATTTTGCTAAAGGCAAACAAACTATCAAAAAGCTCTCTGTTGGCAAAGTAACTTTGAATATTTAGAACAAGTTTACTTCTTGATAAAGGTTCCTAGAAAAGCTGTATTTATACTATGGAATTTATTCCACAATTTATTGCTTACTCTGGATATCCTTAGGTGAAGATGCAAAATCTTAATTTTATCCTTGTGTTTTTTCAATTTTTCTTCCTGTTATCATTTGAAATGGGGGCCTGAGAGGAGGAATGCTGGGAGGATAATAGCTGATGTTTATATATAGAGGAATTTTAACCAGCTTTCTGTTCCAGAAGCAGCTTTCCAGCATTGATCACAGGTACTGCAGGAAACACATCAGCAGCTTTTCATGTGCAGGGAGGCCTTTGGACTTGGCAACCAGCCTGAACACCTTCTGCTCCTTCCACAGCAGGCACTGAGCAAACAGAGAGAACAAGCCCACAGCAGGCACAGCTTCAGCCCTGAGTTCCAGAGCTTCAGCAGGGCAGAGAGCATCCGTGTGAGCTCCCATGCTGGAGACTGAAGTGGGAGGAGAAGCCATGGAGAGCTCCCACAGGGCAGTGTCTGCGCCAGATAACAGTGGTTAAGCCCCTGTGCATCACAGATCAATGTCCTGCGAGATACTGAACAGCTGAAGCACTTTACTGTGTTGGATTTAATCTCTCAGATGTTTTGGAGTTCACTTTCCTTCCCCTCCCGTTGTGCTGTTATTTACTTTTCCTTCATCTCATCCATCTAATTAAAAGAGTGCTGAGAACAAACAAAATTTATCAAGCTGTTCAGTTTTGATGGTGCTTTCCTTGATACCTGATACACACAAGAAATCAATATGGAGACTGGATTGAGATGTGTTATAGGACTCCACTGTAAGAGATTAAAGAATGGATTGAGCAATCTCTAAGTACCACTCACAGATAAGTGCTTTTTGAGGGCATGGGTGATCTAGCTAAAAAATCCCTTTTTTTAGCATAGTGTTGCCAGGAGATAAGTCACTGGACAAGGAAAATCTCTGACTTCACGCTGGAAATTGTCTTTCTTTAGAAATGCCAAACATATGAGTAGTTGAAAGCAAGTAAAAGTTTCAAATTATTTTTCCCCTCTTCTCACTATTAAATAAAGTATGTCAATGTATTGCCTATTTTTTTTTTTACTTTTTAAGTACATTGGAGCATAAATTCCCCACAAACCTCTACTGAAAGTATTTCTGCAGAGAAAGCCCTTTACCTGAATTGCTGAATTCTATTAGTGGGAGCCTTTTACATTCAAAGCAATAGATAGTGACAGTAAAACCTCTGAGAATGGCCAGGTTTTCAGGGAAGATAGGTTCGATAGCCACAGTTCCCCATGGCTACTGTTATCCACCAGTCCTTAAGTGAACTGAGCTGTGGAAGAAGAATGAAGAATGAAGAAAATGAGCATGCTTTATCCGATTTGGCAGAGCTAGGATTTGCCTGGTTCAGGAGAAAAGCAGAAACTCACTAAATGGATGTATATTAGGCATTTATTACTCAAAGTAGGGAAAATTATGTGCAATTGCTTGTTAATTTGAAGGATATGTTAAATAAACAAAAAAAAAACCTCCAAGCAAGAAATATTTTGGTATAAGTGATGTGTTTCTCTGCCATCTCTAAGTCTGTGGACATAGGAAGATTTTGATAGAAGATGTATATTTCTATTTTATATTAAAATTCATTGACTATAGGTAACAGATCCTTTATTTTAAGGAGTAACATATAACAGTTTTCTTTATTCATGAAGAATGTCATTTACACAGAAAATAACAACAAAATACATTAACTCATATCAATAATTAACAACTTTATTAGCCTTAAATCCCATAACTCTTAGAAGTCTAGACAATAGCCAGCATCTGACTGCACCTGTTACACATTTTGAAAGCCTTACGCTGAAATCTTACTCCAACAGCATCCATACTGACAAACAAACCACATTTTCTCTTCAAGATCTTTCCTCCACTGCTCTCTTGTGAGGGCCTCTCTCTCTGTACCATCATCCCTGCAGCTGTGAAGTCTCAGACCCTCTGCTGAAGTTCACCAAGGTCTGGTGGTTGCCAAGTGCCAAAGTGGCAGCCTCAGAACCTCTCTCTGCATTATTCCTTTTGATCTTGCTGGGGAGAAGAGTGGGGCTTTTTGTTCCTAGTTGCTGTGAAATGTTGATTTTTCCTGGAAAAGGGAATGTTTTCCTCATACTAAAAAGTATATTGTTTCCCCACACTTGCCCCTTTGTTTCACACAACATATTGCAGAGATGAAAACCAACTCTACATACACTGGGGAAAGTCAGAGGCATTTTATGAGCCCAGCTGGGCAAGTGTCTTTCTTTCTGGTTTTGTTTGTTTTCTTTTTCTTTTGTGAGAGCTGTTGTGAGCAAAGAACCATCTAGGTCAGAAAGAACAGCTGAGTGGTTGAATCATTCAGCGTTGCTTTTTTTTATATTGGCATATGCTTCATTTCAGTTCTTCTACATAGAGCACGTGGACTTTTGGGTGTCTGCTGGCTTTTTTGACCTCTGATCAGACCTGCTCTGGTCATGCATGCCCTCCCTCTTGTGTTTGCTTGTAACAGCTTGCTGGGTCAAATGATCTCAAATTTATGTATCTGTGATGCATTTGTGTCCAACACATGACAGCTAAAATGGCAGAGAAGCCAAAATATGTAGGTCCTCTCTCAGTTTGTTTGAAATAACAAATTGATTTTTTTCCAGTTTTCTCCTTCATCCTCCACTCCTTTACTTCCCCCTTCTGCTCACAAAACTGTGGGAATAAACTGACATCTCAGAAACATTTGGGGTTATATCCTTAGCTGATACAAACTCTGACATCTTATTGGGGCTGTCATGAACAGGGAACCTCATCTTTGGGTTTTCCACACATTTCCTTTTTTTGTAAATGGATCGCATGTTTCAGAGTCAATCAATCTGAACCCCAGGAATAAACAGGGGAAACAACATGACACCTGCTGATATTTTAGAACCTCATATCTATGCACACTGCTCAAGACTATCAGATGCAAATTCTCTGTTAAGTTACTCTTGTAACACTTTACATTATCCCCATGTCAGTAAAAAAAACCAGTCAAAGGAATAAAAGAAGGTGGTACAGAAAATGAAGTTATTTAGATATCTTCAAGCAGTAAGGTTTATGAACTAGCACTAAAGAACCCTCATCTCATAAGGACAATGGATCTTATCTTAAATGTTGAAAATAAATATGAAAAACATGCCTATGTTTTATAGTAGACATCTGTACATGCACTTTTAAATTTATATTTGTTTTTTCTGTACAAATTGGTGTTAATTGGTGTTTTCTAAGAATTGATGTGATCTGGTAAAACTGCAGCTGAAACATGAAACTAGCTAAAAACCAGCTAGTTGTGCTGTAAAAATTCTCTTCCCCCTATTTTCAAGGCTGCAAAATTTCTCTTAAAAGCTCTAGGAAGTTATGACATACCATGAGGATAAGGGTTTAATGCTAGCAGCTTGGCATAGTGTGAGTGGGATTTAATATTAATGTTCATTTTACTGGGACAGGTGCCTCCCTGGGAGGAGTTGTGGGTCCTTTTAGCAGAAATGGATCCCCTTACAAAACCACTCACCTCTGAGAATATTTCTGCAGCACTGATAGAAATGACACTGCTGTTCCCCAGCTGTGATGCTGAATAAAAAGAAATATAGTATAGGCAGGGGCCAGAGAGAGATCCTCTAATGAACAGACAAAGAATAAATAGAAATGTATCCCTCTAGGACCCACAAAGCTCTTGTCTGAAATGCACATGTGCCCCATGCTGTTCTCTAGGGTCATCATGTCTTTATCTTCCAACATTGAGACATTTCATGAGAAAAGGCAGATGAGAGTGAAGCTGAAAAGTGCCTGGCAAGAGGGAGGTACAATAATGAAACTAAGCAGGATACCAATTTCACCCTGGGGTTATCATATGAGCTGCTGAGTACAATGAACGCACCTTCCTCTGGTGAAATATTGAACTGGTCATTAAACACTGATTTTTATTTTTTTAGTGGGGTAGGCAATCTCTAATCACTTTAAGCTTGGTACACAGTGTAGTAATAGCTCATCTGCGGTGGAGGCAGGCTCTACCTTTGGCAAAAGTGATACACAGAGTCCTGGCACCTGTTCCAGCTGTAGGTAAATGCCATGGAACAGGAATCAGTGTAGAGCAAATGAGCTAGCACTGTTCCACCTTGCTCTGATCTCCCAACATATTTTCTTTGGGATGCTGCTCAGAGACCCTTGACTTTCAGGGTAGCTGCATTTTCCAGGCCCTTTTCACCAAGAATAAGTAAACAAAATTTCCAGTGTGCTGGGGGAAGCCCAGAGGTTGGTTTAACCCAAGCTGGCTTCCTTGGACTTCCCTTACTATCTCCAGAAATGCGTACAAATCCTTGCCTTAGAACTCTCTTTAGCAGATACGCACTAAATATGATGCCTACATTTTCCCATAGGAAATCACAGGCTGATGTTCCTCCTTCATAAATCCCTGCCCTGTCATCTGATCTTGCATGTATTTCCAGCCATGCTCATCTTTCTGTTACCCATGTAAAAACACAGTTTAAGGAAAAGGAAAAGGACTTGAATGTGGATCTCTCATGATTTTATCAAGCCTCTGAGTAACAGCCAGGCAAAACAGGCAGTGGGTCTATTTTCACATGGGACCTGGAATAACAAGGTGTGAGAGCACTTTCCAATCTGAGCTCTGGAAGTGGGAGTGGTGTGCGAGCATAATGGGAAGCCTGGAGGGCTTAGATGCGAGGTGTATGCTTAATTTTGTAAGAGGCATTTTCTAACAAATTCAAAATACATCTTTAGAGTCTATTAGTGTAATGCTCATACCACCTAGTGGGTTTCAGGAACCCTCAGAATTCAGCAGCAGGCACAGGGAGGGCTGTTGAATCGGCATTTTTAAGTACAGAAAGTAGCTGTGAACTGAGTGCTGTCCAGTAGCAGTGAACCAGTTTTCAAAATCTGCTTAGAAACAGAGATCTTTTTCAATGGGTGGGAATTCAGATCCTGAAAACCTCCTGAGGACCAGCTACTTTTGGTCATACCCTGCATGAAAATACAAGATACTTTGTCCTGCACTGCATGTGTGTCTGCAGTTGCATGGTGCGTTGAGGAACGACCTGAGAAAAGACATTTTCCTTCCACTCTAGCTGTGCTTACAAGCACTGGAGGGTGTTGGAGGCCTCAGGGTTCTGAACTCAGAGATCGCTGAGAGGTAAATGTATGAATATTTTCTGCACTATGAGCTTGATTTGTCTTCGCATTCATTCAGCAGCAGCACTCCCCTGATTTCAGTGATGCAAGATCAGATCCTTTGCACCCAACTGCTTGAGAAGATGGCAAAGGACAGGCAGAGATGTACTTATTCCTCCTGCAGAAAATATTGCTCAGGTGCAAAATGGAATAAATGAGGAGGACTAAAGTTAAAAGCATAAAAGAAATACTGAAAAAGACATAATATTTCTGATTGCATCAAACAATACAGCAACACTGTCCTGTAGCTCATTAGCCTGACTTGGTGTTGACTTTGGACAGCTCTTTACTATGTCATTTAATGTAATATTGACTTTTCCTATGTGAGTTCTATTATTTGTGAGCTCTCCTAAGATTAGAAAATGTGATGGAAAATGGAGATTTTCTGTTGACTGGCATTTACACTTGACTTTCTCTCACAAGTCTGTGTGCAGAGCACAGAGCTGTGTGGAAATGGAGCCAGCACTAAGTCTGTGCCTTGCCCAAAAGTGTAGTTGTGCCCCATACGGCCTTTCACACCTCCCTGGGGCTGCGCTGTAGCTCCACTTTCACTCTCCAACCCACAGGGAGAGAAGGAATGTCTGTGCACACTTCACAGGATGGAGAGAGTGGGTTGATATACAGGGATCCAGCTGCAATAAACTTGCAGAATTTTGCCCAGCAGCAGAGCCAGGTAAAAAGGGCAGGATTTTCTGATCGAGCCTCAGATCCTGCTCTGCTCTCAAATGGCATTACTTGGGCAGAGTAAGACCCAGAGGCCAGGGGCTGGAGGGGCAGGGATTCAGCAACCAATTACAGATTCATCTTGGTCTAGGTATAGTTTTTGTTCTCTTGGCTTTTTATCAAGTTTAGCTTGTACCAGCTCTAGCAGATAGAATTCATTTTAATCTTTGACATGCCAATTTCTCCCACCTGCATCACAGTGCTGGTAACTCAGATATTATATTCTTATGGTATCTAAGCTCATGTTTGTTAAACCTGATGATGGAAAAAAAAAAAAAAAGTGTCCAAAAATGACACTGTAAACAGTGGGGCAGTAGAGAAATAAATCTTAGCAGTCTTACCAGGTGTACAGGAACAAAGCCAACCACTGTGCAAAGGTTTTCACGCATTCTTAATTTTATAGATACAACCAGATCCATTGCAAACAACACATGAAGAGAACTGTGATCAAGGTGCCAGCAGAAATGAGATTCCATTCCAACAGCCTGATCCTCCCCAGATGCCTCCCAGCCATGTGGGAAGCAGCTGCTATTTACCTGCATGGCTGCCTGAATTCCCTGTGCTCCTAGATCCAACACGGATCCAGGCACTTGGACACCCACCTCTGGGAACATGCTCCTCTTGTTTTTCTGATCATGTCTTTGGTTTGGCTACTCAGGAGTTCTCTATTGTCTGAGACATTCAATAGGATCTGCTGGGCCAGATGATTCTTTTTGGATTTCAACAAACTAAATGCCTGTATTTTTTCTCTGTGTTACTGGAATCAATCTTGTGGGGGTTTGTGCTGGGGTTTTTGTTGGGTTTGTTTTGTTTTTTTTTTTTAATCAAGTAGTAATTAAGAATGAGAAATAAAGGTGGGTTTAGGGTCATATTAAAGTAGCTTACATATTCTGAGTGAAGACATGTAATGGCATTATTTTTTTGTGAAGAATTGGGATGGCTAGAAATTGGATAGCTTTTAATTTTGTTTTTCAGTACTTTCTTCAGTGTTAAGTTAATTAACTGGAAGGTGGCCAGATAACTTGGAGTCTTTACAATATTTGGGATATTTTGCATAAAGAGAGACAAGCCCACTACTTGGTGAAATAATTAGATTAGCCTGAGTGATTTAAAGCCCTTGGAGGAGGAGGAGTTGCATAAGCTTTGTATATATAATGCTGAAGCTTTTTTGATTTTTTTACAGAGACTTATTAAAGCCCTGGAAAACCAGGTCTTGTCTACTAGGCACTGCTCTGAGTTCACAAACCAACCAGAAATCGGCAAAGGAAGCGGTGGTAGCTGGCAGTCATTACCTAGACACAAGGCAGCTCCCAGCATCAAGCAGAGCTTGGATCTCTGGGTGCCCATGAGTTGCAGATGCTGGTTTTGACCCACTGAGATGCAAGGCTGATTCTTTCAGGAAGGGCTTTACCCATGTTTGCCTCATTGAGCAGAATTCCAGCTCATATCCCAGGCAATGACCTTGCTTTACCAGAAGTGAAATTGTGAGGAGCAGTGACAGAACTAGCGCATGTGACATGCCCCTGACACCTGTAAACCACAGGAATAATTGGAAAAAAGGGAGCTTCTGCATCTATACCCCTTGGAAATAACAATGTGAAGGGGAAAAACCCAAATAAACAAACTCTCAAAATACAAAGCTCTCTCTGTTGAATGTCAGTGGCACAATGCCAGGAGGTTTCTTGTGGATACCATGCTGTGTCCCACAAGCTAACACAGGGTTAAAGCCTGCTGCTGCTAATGCCATAAGCCTTAAGCCATGCTTTTTTTCAGAATACACCAAGATCTCCATTTAGCAGGAGTGGCACCTTGCAACAATTGGCAGATAATGGATGTGGAGAATAATATCTCTGTACCATAGTGAGACCACAGGATGCGCACTTGAGCCCAAAAAGCTGACCTGAGGAACTGGAGTTTCCTTCACCTCTAAAATCTGTTCCAACCTGGCTGAAATCTAAAACAGTGCAGGTTCTGAGCAAAAATATTGAGATCATCCATTCGCCGTCAGAATTTCATTTAAACTCTATTCCCAGCTGGAGTTTTATGTAACCATTTGTAGTTGAATCTGGCAGTCTCTGTCTTTTGTAGTACTATACAGAAAATATCTCTCTGCAAGGATGAATTATGCTTGTACTCATCCATATTAGGCCCAAATTCAATCTCTCAGTCTTTTCTGGGCATATCTTATTTTCTCCTGTCTGCCATTTTAAGATAGAATTTTATGCATATACTTATATTTCTTGCTTATAACCTACAGGCTTTAGACTACTTTATATATGGGACTAAAGTTTCTAGATTCACTAAAATTCTCATGGTAAGGACCAAACGTGTGATGCATGAGATTTAGGCACCACAGGAAGAGCAATACATATTAATTTAGTAGCCCCCAAGCAATCCCAAATCATATGGAAACATAATTTTTGCTGACTGTTTCTGTACCAAATAGCTGTCATGCTCCCTGTCAGTTGAAAAATCACCCTCTGCCACTTCCATAATTTCATTATGAAAAATGCAATGTGTCTGTACAGGCTTAAAAAACCCCTTGGTTCTCTCAATGAACATACAAAACATCAGACTGGAATTTCTACTACATCCTTCTGGTAAAGCTACAGGTGCCTTATTTAAATCTTTTAATCTCCTTTTTTACTTGCCCTGAAATGTTGTTTGACACTGGAGCTTGAATGATCTCCATGAGGCTTACCCATGAGCAATTGTTTGAGTTCTGATTTTTTTTTGTTTTTGTTTTTGTTTTGTTTTGTTTTGTTTTGTTTTGTTTTTGTTTTTTTGTTTTTTTGTTTGTTTTGTTTTGTTTTGTTTCTGGATGTGATTGCTCACAGTCTTGAAGAGCAACTTGGACAATTTGGCCATTTCCAAAAGAAACCTTGGATATGGAGTATCCTATGGAGCCATGAAGTTACCACACTGAAATATAATAACCTCACATTTGGAGCACTACAAAAGCATTTCTACAGCTTAGGTAGGAGGGCTTTATTTAAAAACATTTTAAATCCTGTAAAACTTACATTAACAAAAGCATTTCTCCTCCTTTACAATGTACACTCTCATCATTGTGTGTTTTCTCATTGTTACTCATGTTTTCCATCCCTGTGATGGTAAGATTTCAAATTGATGTTACCCACATAGTTCACTGCCCTGTATCTATAGAGTGCTAAATTTCACTGAGGATTTTGAGAAGCTGTGCCTGGGTGGCTTGCCTGGACTGGCTCGTTGCATGTGGCATAATTTTCAATCACAACATGCAATAGGTCTTTTCTGGGAAAACAAAACAAAACAAAATCCCAATCATCCCTGACCCTTCCTCAAGCAAAATCATTATTTTAACATGAAGCAAAAGTTGTTAAAGGTGTATGAAATCTAAAGTTGCATGACATAAAATGAGATTTTTGGTTATAGTCAGCAAAGTCATGCAGTGATGATTAAAGAAGAACTCAGACAAGTAAAATTCCTAGTTATGGATGTCTTCTGCTATGTTCAATTGATTTATGTGGCTTGAGTTGTAAATTACAATGAAAACTAATTTGGGAAAGGCATATTAGACATATGATTTGGACATGGTTTTCCATTTAGGAAATAAGACATTATGGAATGTGCTCAGTCAATTGGCCCAAGGTGGTTACAAGGTAAACAATTTGAGAGAATACAGACTTCAGTAAAAGGGGAAAACACATCAATCATAATCTTGCTTCTTTCTGTGCTTAGTAGGCTCAGTCCAGCACCATCTGGTTTCTCAGTTGGAGTCCAATAATGTCCTAAGGAAAATAGAATTCTCAGCTACTTCCAGCATGATGTATTTTTTTCTCTTGCTGTTTCTTCTTCTTTCCTTTCTTCACGTGGTTTATTGTGATTTTTTTTAGGATAGGGTCAGCCTTCACAGGCCACTTAAATGTTGGACTAATGCCTCTTCCATCAATGAGAACAAAAGGGCAGGATTTGCTGTGGCATTTAGCCTGACAAATACACTTGTACAGAGAGATGTGTATATTTATTAAAGATGAAGTAAGTGCACTGGCTGCTTTTCTTTCCCACAGTATTTTCAGTTTTGGAAGCACCCCAAGACGTTTCAGGTCTTTCTGTGTTTAAGATGGTGATTGGGAAAACAATTGAAGAGGATTGAGCACATAGTGAAGAAAAAGCAGTAGGAGGCAAAGTTTTCTTCAGAAGAAAATATAACACATTACAGAAATTGAGTGCTCTGCATTTAATAAGGCAAGCAAACAGACAAGAGAAAAGCAAAGAAAAGGCACAATGGAGACAAAGAAGGCTTATTATGACAAGAAAGCCAGAGCTATTAACTATCGGTCTGGTGATAAACTATTACAGTATTGCCACTGCTGTCTCCTGAAGAATGTAAGTTGTGTGATAAGAGATTTGCCCCCATACAGACATAAAGAACATGCATGTGGTTATATTTCCAAAAGGACAAGAAGATAAGAAAAAAATGGGGGTAGGGAGACAAGGGAGTTGCGCTATCATTTCGAAGTCACTTGCACAGGCAAAAATACATTAAAAAAAAGGAACAAATTAACAAGCTTTGGAGTAAAACAGACCAACAAATCAAGCTTAACTTATGCTGATGTAAAGAGAAATCAGACCTCACACTGGGTGTTGCTGATTTAATTTTAGTTGAAATTTAGCGCTCTGTTAATCAGATCTCATAAATACAAGAGGATTCGGCTGTCAGGAGATCCTAAGAAACATTTATCAATCAGCAAGGAAGAAAAACATCTTCCTTAAAGACTGTAGGTGTCCACAGAGGGCCTGAAAAGTTTCAAGAACAATCAGAGAAAAAGAGAATGAAACTGTCTGGAGGATGGGAATGATAGCAGTCATCTCACATATGTTTTCTTATTAAGAATCGCAGGTGAAGTACAATTTAATAGAGAAGGACAAAGAAATATTTTCTCCATGTGTTGTACCTTATACAAGACAAGTATTTTAATGAGACAACAAGGCAGATTTAGAGACTTCATGACCAGGCATTATTAAAAATATGCTCAAAGACAGCAAATGGGATCCACTGCATGTGAGAGGGATACTGTATTCTACTCGGGGCAGTGGAAACAGTTCTCCTTCTCTGCAAGGGATCAAGGGCACTGCATGATGATCTCACCATGCTATTCTAGAAGAGTTTCATCATGGACACCTCAATTTCTATCACACCATACTCTAATTGAGTAACATTTAAGTCTGTCATATTGTATTGGTTTAGCATAAATGGTAGGAAAAACCAATCGTTAATCCATTTTAGAACTAACAGCTAAGCTGGCCAATCAGGTAAAAGGTGTACACCCCCTGGGACACCGCTTAAAAACAGGAATCTTGGGAGACCCGCCCTCTTTCCACCAACCTAGCCATGAGGTAACATCGCGGCCGGGCTGGGAGGGGGCCCGGGCCTCAGGGCCCCGGGAG
>WBMY01003447.1:22872-57338 GCA_013397315.1 Donacobius atricapilla | reverse complement strand
AAAATCCACAAGCCCTTATGTAGTCATATAAAAAGCTACATTTTGGGAAGCTCACAGATACAGTGTCGGGCGGGCTGTGTTTATAAGAGCTGGAAGCCACAAGCAGACTGTGTCTCTTGTGGAAAGTTACCAGAAGAATCAGGAGGGACTTGTCTCTCTCAAAAGACTGAATGAAAGACTATTTTATTAAGTGCTGCTGACTTAAGCGTTCTGATGTTTTGTCCCTTTGCATTGTTTTTCGTGGAAAAGTAAATTGTTGCTAGGGAGGAAGAGGGGTTGTTTTTGAGAGGGTTTCGTAGTTGGTTTTTGTTTGTTTACCTTTACTGTATGTTAATAAATCTAACTGTTTCTATTTTTGAATTGAACCTGTTTTGCTTTTCTTTTAATCCTATTCCACTAAAATGAAAATTAGGCGAATGTGATAACCACTACATATTTTTTGGTGTTTCCACCCGGGAATTGAATTTTAACCCATTACACATATGTAACAGGGCACCACACTGCCTAAGGTGTAATTTCCTCCCAATACAATCAGGAAATTGGAAAGCACCCACACCCCAGGTAATTTTATGGGTGCTGTGCATATTTGCTCCCAAAAATGTAAAATGAAAATTCAGGAGGCCCTCATGGGTGTCAAGTGGAAAGCTTCCAGGCTTCCCCCACCAATGCCAGGAAGAATTCCGAGTCCCTCCTGGCTGTAGAAAGGGATCGTTCACACATACCCCAAACCCCAGTGACTGACTGCAGGGCTGCTGGACAGGGACCCCTTCCACCTCATCCCCATCTCCCAGAAACCAACTCGCCTCTTAGAGCTTTTTCTCCGGTGGTCCTAGGTTTGATACGTCTGTGCTCAAATCTGTTAGTTCTGATATGTCTGCTTGGGTTAATACTTCCAATAAAAATGATGAGCCTACAGTAATTAACAGCCCAGCAGGGCCTGGGTTAGTTTCTGCCTTGTGGTGTTTTCTACAGCAGAAAAGACATCTGGAGCCTGATGCCTGCTAAAGCCCAAGCTACACACAGGCACAGGGGTTGTGAGCAGCTCGACGTGGCAGAGGTGTGATGGTTGCCATCACTCCAAGTTTTGTTCTGAATGAGGCCCCTCAGGTACCCTGGGGAGGAATACAGGCATTTTGGCAGCTGCTGTTTCAGCCCAGTGTTTTGCTTCAGCAAATGAAAAAACACACAGTGTAGGCTTATATCCTAACAGACTTTACACACCAGTCACACCCCTCAGACTGTGCCTTGATCTTAACTGTCTTATTGATTATTTTTACAACCAAAACATTCCCTTTTCTCCTTAGAGTTAAACATACACATCATGGCACAGTACTGTTTCATGTACTTCAGTAAAAAATTCTCTTTGTCCTCAGAATAAATGTTTGTCAGTTCAAGATCTTAAGTATTCCTCTTTATACCTTCTTATATAAACAAATTTGAGTGAATGGTCTCTCACTTTGTTCTGTTAATGCTGTTGGGTTGATAACGAGGCATCTCAACCTACTATACTGTGGTGTTATTCTCATTAACCTGAACTGTTGTCCACAACAGCCCATGATTCATCTTTTTGTTTGTAAATGTTCCTAAGGCAACTAGCAGAGGAAACCCACACCTCAAACAAAGTTTATTTTTGGTTCAAATGATACAAAACTCAGCTGTCTCTCCCTCTTGCCTTCTCCTTTGCCTCCTCATGCAAAAATAATATTTTATTTTTTTTATAACACCATGAGAAAGTTTTACCTTCTCTCACTTAAGGGTATGCAATGACAAAGAAATACAAGGAAAAGTATGTCTTAAAAGATAAAAGCCAGCTTAGTGTAGAATGCTTAAATCATATTCCTCAAGACATGGTTCTACAGGATGCAATTAATTAATTATTCAGATGTTTTATTATGTGTATTTGCATTACTCTTCCGTTTAATATTTCTGTTTCAGTGTGTTAGGGGTTTGGCAAAATATATCATAATCATTTGTCTATCCCTTGAGCACCTGATACACACTCTCATTCCTATATAATTTTTAGATAAATTTTTAGTTGTAGAGATCCTACAGCTCTTTACATTCTTGTGCTTTCTCCCATTCTTGCTTTTCCTCTATGTAGTGTCTGTCCTCCCCTTCCTTTGCCTCTACTGTGCCTTCATTAATCTAATTTGTAACTGACAAGGAAGGTCCAAGGAAGACAACTTGGTTATTCTGCTTGAATAAGGACCCTTGTAGATCTGTTAGGGGCACTGGGCTATGGGGATAAAGGGAATAACACAGCCCAATCACTGAGTATAAGCAATGGGTTGTCAAATCATCAGCCCACTCAACAGAAATTGCAGCAGAATCACATTTTAGTCCCTTTTCTTCAAGGCTATGGTATCTTTTCCTACATAAAAGAATTACAAAATTCTTTCCCGGGTGTCACCATGAACAACAATTGCAGACCTCAACAGGAACTGCAGCTCCTGGCTCTGTGCTGAGCTGTGATCTCTCTGAAGGACCTGCAGATGGGGCAACACAGTCTTGTTTGGAACACCTGGCCTCTTTACACAGTTTGCACCATGGGTACATTGAATTGTGCACAAATAAACATGTTTTCCTCAGGGCTTTATAAACTGACTGCATTTCTAGGCTCCTTACAGTCTTTGCTCAGGTCCCTTCTGCCTAGTCTTAAGAAAATGTTTAAAAAACACTGAAAGCTGAAATTTATTTTGACCCTGAGGCTCAAGACTTTGAGGAAGGAGAAGCTGTTTTCTAAATGCAGTGCTTATTCCTGGAGAATTAAATGAAGCAGAACTTTGACAAATTAAGCCAACTACACAACTTTAGAATGAGGAGGAAAGGAGAGGTCAACTCTTGTGAGTCAAGCAAATGAAACCATAGGTCAGTGAATTCACCTCCTGACAAACAACTTTGAATTATATTATATCTGCTGGTTGGTGATCATCTGACCTTTCTTGAGACACTTTATTTTCATGTCCCTTATTTTGTCTCAGCCCAACAGCTTGTTATTGAATAAATAGCCAGAGGCTAAAAAAATGCTTTAGCTGCTAACTCAGAAACATATTAGATGTGACTTCTTGGATACACTATTTCCATCATATCCACCACAGATATACAAATACAGATGTTGCCTGTGCCTAATCCATTTGAAAAGGCTCACTTGCTTTGGATAATCACTTCCTGCAAGCCCAGTCACACTTTGGGGAATTTCTTACAATTTTCTCTCCAAGTAGCCATGAAAAAACCACAGATCACTGACGAATTGTTTTCTCTTCTTTAGGCACCCTTTTAAATTGACTTGGTTGAGGAGCATGAATCGGGGTTACTGTGCTTTCCACCTCTGTTCTGTTTTTAAATTGGAGGTCATATTTCAGGAAAGCAATTAAGTACATGTTTAACTTTGACTGTGCTTTAAGTACCCTGACTGTCACTGTAATAGCCACAAGATTAAGCACACGTTCAAGTGCAGGATTGCACCTGGGCACTTCATGGTCAGTGTAATGTGTGGAATATTTGGACTCTTTCTAGTGTTTTGGATCAACAGGCAGAGTAATTTTCAAACAGAAACTCCTCCTTTACTATTTGTCATTTGTGTATATTTATATATGTATATACAACATGATACATACAAATTTATTGTAATCTATTCTTCAGCATTCAGATGGAATCTGTCAGTTTCTGGAGACTGAGAAGTGCTCTGTGCTCCTTTAGAGTCACATTCTAACTATAACATATGACAGAAGAATATCAAATCTGCAATGATGAAAAAAGAGGAGTTAAGGGAAGGGATGATAAACCCCATAAAAATAACTTAGGCATACTGCTGTCAAAATGAGTAATTGTAAAACTTAAACAAAAGAAGGCATTTGATTATTCCTTTTTTTTTTTCTTAAACTATACCTGCACATTTATGTATCCATGGATTGTTTTTTGTATGTATATTTCATCCAAAGGGAAATTGTCATGGCAAACATATGGTTTAAATGTTTCCTTGTAGTTTTCCTTCTATGAAAAAATTGCCATCACATTTTTCCACCCTGTAAAAACTATGTCTACCCAAAGTGCTAGGTGAATTGACATGCTTCCAATTTTCCATTACAAAGAGAAGCAGTAAACAGATGTCTGGGAGGGAAGGTGTAACACATTTCTCCAAACCGTAGCTGGTTTTTTTGTTTGTTTGCTTTGTTTTTAATGTAATAAAGCTTATTTATTTATTTATTATTTATTATTTCGTAGAGGATGGCTGTTTCTCAAAAGGAAACATCATTTTTTAGCCAAGAAAAATTCAGGAGAACGTTTAGTGTAAGGCTGAGAAGGAGGAAGTGGAGGAAGGGTTGAGGAGATGGGAAGAGGCTTGTGAGAAGAGAAAAGAGATGTTTGAAGTGATGCAATTCCAGTGCAAGGGACCAGGAAGAAGAGTGCTAGGAAAATGATATACAGAGAAAAAAAAGGCAGATAAATGAGAAGAAGGACATGGGAGAGGAAAGAGCTGTGCAGAACAGTTGAGGAGAGATAGAGGAGCAAGGATCTCATAAAAGTGATACAGAGAGAGGAGCAAGGTACCAAAAGTGCAGCCAGGGCAGTGGGAAAATATGATATTGTAGCTCCAAAACCTAAAAGGATAAAGAACAGAAAACTAGTGTACTGTGAGAAGAATGCAGTAGCACAGATGAGAATCTGGTGCCATCATAGGCACCAATATTTTATTGCTTTTCTGCCTAAAAAAAAGGCAGATTTTGAGGCTCACTGTCGCAGCTCACTAGGAGCAGGGAAGCTCAGAGAGGATGTAGGCAAAGGGTGTCTTGCAGAATTTGACGTAAGATGGAGAGGACCAGGTACATCCAGCAAGACACAGACTGCAGTGGAAAATCCCCTTGCTCTGGCTGGGGCTATCTTAAGCTATGCAAAGGGAAGTTCAGTTTGGACATCAGGAAAAAAAAAATTCTTCACTGAAAGAGTGATTGGGCACTGGAATCATCTGCCCACAGAGGTGGGGCAGTCATCATTCCTGGACATGTTTAAAAAAAAGACTGGATGTGGCACTCAGTGCCATGGTTTTGTTGATAAGGAGGCGTTAGGTCATAGGTTGGACTTGATGATCTCAAAGTCTTTTCCAACCTAGTTCATTCTGTGATTCTGTGGAATGTGCTGCAGAAAGTCCCCTTGCCTAAGCCTGAGGTCAGGCTCTCCACAGGATGTGCTGAACGTGTGATTTCCTTCTGTGCAGAGGTTGTCTGTGGCTTGTACAAAGGCATGGTTTGGGCAATTAAATTACTGCTACCTTTGCTGTGAAGTCTCTTGATTCACCTCTGGACATGCTGGGCTGGCATCTTCTGTGGACCCTAAAAGGGCTGGAAAACTGTAAAAAAGAATTACAGCTCATGGAATATTCTGTCTCTCCCAGGAGGCACCTCTGAGACCAGTGTACCAAATCTGAAGCCCTTGAAAAAATGTGGTCATCACAAAAAATTTGTCCTCACTCCTTAGTTTGGAGACACGGAATAGTGATTTTAATAAACATCTAATTCCAGCCTCTCCAGCCCATTCAGGTAACTTGCTGGGAGAATATCTGGAAAACTCAGTGAAAATGTTTCAATATCTGAGCTGTACTGTGTCTAGGCTGTGAAGACAAATGCTTTCTCTTCCAAGAAGACACGTCAATCATCAAAGTATGTCTGAGAGAAGGCATTTTGTAAATCCAGATCTGGATTTTACACCTCAGCTTTCATTCTTAAAGGAAGTGATCTGAACCATCGTCATAATGAATAATGGGTGCAAACACCTCTCAGTCATGATGGGATTTAACTTGTAGCACCAAATCAAATACTGTAGGTCACATCATCCATGTAACCAGCAGGACCCCAGCCTAAGCTGCTTCCCCGAGACAGACAAAGGGTCAAGAGAAGAGTCAAGGCTCTCAGACATCAACCCCCTCCTTGTCCATGTGGCAGTATTCTTCCAGGTTCTTGAAACTGCCAGAAGGGAGATGGCAATTGAAAAGAATGGATTGAATAATTCAGTTGAAACAGGTTCCTCTAGGGAAAATAGTAATAAATGTCTCCAGTCTTATCTGACAAATGATAAGGAATTTAGAGCTCTTAGAGTGATTGCTAACACAGCTACACCTCCAGTTCCAATGCATTTCTTCTCAGATACTTGATATACATCACGTTTCTACATCTGTCTCTGGCAGCAAGCACTGAAGTTTAGTACTTGCATAAGAGAATATACAGTGCAGAGAGGTGGCTGTGTACGTTTCAAATGCTTTCTCCCTGACAGGCCCCAGCCTCTGCCTCTCATCGCTAAGGGAAGCTACAGATTTAATGTGGCAAGTTGTACCCAACGTGCTGCGCAGCTGAAACCCAATGAACCAGCATGTCAGCTCTAATTCCTGACCCCTCGCAGAGCTGAGAGAAGGAATTGCTGCCTCACTGCCTCCCATCCATGAGGAGATGCTCTGCAGCTCCTTCCCCACAAGACCAGAGATCCTCTGCGTAGTGCTCTTGCCCTAAGGAGGCAGGAACTTGATGTTACCCTGCTTTGTGTTAACTCCTCCCTTGATCCAAACCCTAAACTCCACCCCTGCAATGCCCTATAAAAACCCCATGACCCTGCCTTTTTCCTGGTCTTTCATCTGCATCCCCCTGGGTAAAAAATAGATTCTTGAGCTGAACAAAACGGAGACCCGTCTCATTCTTCCCCCTGCCGCTGCCAGCAGCTCCACCCTCCCAGGACATGATGAACTCTGTAGCAACGCGATGCTACAAATGGTGAAGAAAGGTGAGCAACCAGTGAGGACAGCAGGACTGGCGCCCTGTGAGTCACCCGCTGACTGCTCTACACCTTGTGGAACCCTCATCTTAAAAAGGAAGACTTAAGAGTACCATGGATGGAAGCCAGGTTGAGAGTGATGGTAAAAACATGGGGGTAAAAAGCTTCCAGGGATGGAAACTATCAGTAAGGGGACTGGGTTACTTTGATCAGACAATGGGAGTAACACCTACCATCACTAAACGAGACATTTTTGAACGGTTTAGATTTTTTCATTCTTCATGAAAGGGAGTTTTTAAGAGCTACAAGCAGCTAGTCTGCCTGCAAAAAAGACCATTCAGCAGACTTTTATCAACTCTCCCAACACATCTGCTGCAGACTGATGCTCTCTCCCACTTTCTGCATGGTGTCTCTGCTGCCCATTGGCTCCTCCCAGGCATCATCACAAAATGAGGCTGGATTTAACTGTTTTCCAGTTTAGAAGATGGAACGAGACAGTATCTAGTGGTAGCAGACCCATGGGTAAAGACACATCAACAGGCTGTTCATTTCCCTCTGAGGCACCTGGGGGTCATAAGGAAATTCTGTGTGTAGAGAGGCTGCTGGATAAAGTAGGAATGTAAAAAACAAACAAACAGTTAAAAACTGATTTTTGCATTTGATTTGATCTTTCATACTCTGGCTAATTAGGGCTTCCAACTGTCCTGAGTTGCCTGTGGAGCCCTGCCTCAGATGGGCCAGAAGTATTGAAAAAATAAAGAAAAAAAATCAGAAAGAGCAATCACTCCTGTTGCTACTGCTACGAGGTCTGGTGCAAGGGGAATGAGGGCCTTTTTACAATCTGCAAACCTGCCAGGAAGCAGTTTTTCCCCTTTAGCAATAAAGCATGAAAGGAAGGAAGAAAGTCTGAATCACCAATGTGGATAAAAGAGGTATAGTCTGAAGTGTCTATTAAAAGTCATTAAATATTTGTCTTCTACAGAGAGCACAACAGTGGAATAATTGTTACACTGGGACACTGGGAGGAACTGAGTGAAGGCTCATTCCTGTGTGAGGTTTTCAGGCTCTTCCACACAAAGAGTGTGGCACCCTGTAATGACTTTAATCAAATTCCTGATCTTAAAAGTGCAGTAGAAATGAAAGCAAGGCTCTGTACGGTGCACTTACTGTCAGGGCAAAACAATAGCAATGAATTGATCACAAACCTTTTCGAGAATGACTCACTAACTTCATCTCCAAATCCCAATTTCCCTGTCCCCAGACTGCCATTTCTTAGGGGGGAAAGAAGTGGAAATTTGTTTCTAGCAGTGGTCCATGGTTATTTTCAGCTAATTTGAGGTTCTCTGCTGTTGAAGGAGGGTCTTATCCTCACCACCTCCTCTCCTTGGGTTCATGCATCAGAGCACCCAGACAAACCTGTGTATTTCCAGCCCCTCTCAGTCACCTTGTTTCATTTCACCTCTTTTCCCCTCATTCACAGTACTGATATGGGGAAGACTCAGGCATTATTCAGCAGATAGGAGTTGCCTCCCTATGAACTGTCACAGAGCAAGTTAAATTCATCATGGGAATTCAGGTAGGGGTGGCACATTTACCCTGGCTGGGTGACATGGCTTTGCTTCATCTGTCATTTATGAGCAGAGTCAGAGCGAGGCATTTTGGAAAACCAGCTATATAAAAATAACAATGTACAAAAGCAGATCTCTCTCTGCAATGTTATGCACAATGGGATGGATCATGAAGGCTCTGTCAGGTGGGTAGAGGGAAAAGAAATGGGATAATTGGAGAAGTTTTGGGGGAATCAGGTGCTGCCATGCTGTCCTGGATTTTCTGAAGAGGACAGCTGTGTGGATTCTTCCCTCCAGCTCTCCCTGGGCATGCACTGCCCCTTACTGAAGTTGCAAGCCAGCAAATGTACAGTGAGGAGCATCTTGTCCCAGCCTGGTGCTTCAGGTCCTTTCATGTGGTTGAAATTTTTTTTTAGAAATAAGTCAAAATGAAGGAAAATGCTGGAAGTGCAAACATTTTTGATTGTCCCTGGCCTTGCTTTATCATATCAATTTTGTGTCATTTCTTGGCTGAAAGATTTCTTTCAAATAGCACCAGACTTGGGTATAATAAGAAAATATAGGAAAATAGTTGCTTTTCCCCCTTCACAGTGGCTGCTGGACTAAGATATTAATTCTCCCAAGAAGGTCTTAGAAAGGTAATTTTGAAAATGCACATCTGGCTATCTTTAGATAAGGTTAATGCATATAACAGCTTAATAATTATGTACTTTTCCTGATTTAAGTGTCAGGATGTGTAAAGCTAGTAACATCAAAATAAACCCCAAACCCCAAACATGAAAACCTACCAACACCAACATATCAAATACATTATAAATTTGTATTAACACTATCATATGCTCCTGTTCTTGCTTCCAAGAAGCCACAACCATCAAATTTAGTAGTTACAGTGAGAGAATGAGGGACAGATTCACTCATTTTTGAGTAAAGTTTGCTGTAATGAGTCAAACAACTCTGGCATAAATGGCTGGTGAATCTGTTCTGGAAGGCTAGAACTATAAAATTTCGTTTAGGCAAAGCATTGTTCCAAATAGGACATGTGTCTTTATGGTATATATATTTGTGTGCTCAGAGCTACATTGGAGCAGTTTGTCTTTTAAGGGGTTTCAGGAGCATGAGTTGCCAAATGGCTAAGTAAGAGATGCTCATATTATGCCCACAGAACTCCATGTTCCAAGACACAGATCAAGTCCAGATTCATGTTTGATATCATCAAAGTCCCAGGATCAAACGCAAATTTAGGCCGAGCTCCTGAATCCCTCAGGGCAGGAAAATTTGGGCTCAGCACTTGACCTTTGGACTCAGCATTTCCTAAGCAGATCCTGAATGTCTCACACTGAGGAAGGAAGAGGCTGTATTGGTTTAGCATAAATGGTAAGAAAAACCAATTGTTAATCCATTTTGGAACTAACAGCTAAGCTGGCCAATCAGGTAAAAGGTGTACGTACACCCTCTGGGACACCGCTTAAAAACAGGAATCTTGGGAGACCCGCCCTCTTTCCACTGACTTCTGCCATGAGGTAACATCGCGGCCGGGCCGGGAGGGCCCCGGGCCCAGGGGCCGNTCCCTTTGCATTGTTTTTTCGTGGAAAAGTAGATTGTTGCTAGGGAGGAAGAGGAGTTGTTTTTGAGAGAGTTTCGTAGTTGGTTTTTTTGTTTGTTTACCTTTACTGTATGTTAATAAATCTAACTGTTTCTATTTTGAATTAAACCTGTTTTGCTTTTCTTTTAATCCTATTCCACTAAAATGAAAATTAGGCGAATGTGATAACCACTACAGAGGCAAATAGTCAACAAGGCAGATGGAAATGTCAAAGCACCTTGGATTTCTTCTGTTTAACACTTCTTAAGGAGAGTCTTTAACTTGTACAGATAATCTCAGAACTTTTCAGTGTAGACCAGACTTCCGCGGACACATCCCATTTCGGAGTGCCTAGAAATAGGCAATCACAAGTCTGAGAATTTAGTAAAGAGACACAGTCATTTAGAGGTTATAAAGAATCGTTTTAAAACTCTATAAAAGCAGCAAAATACTTGCTAACATTTTAGCTTGCCTAAACAATAATTAAAGGGAAATGTGGTATTTTACAGGTGTAGAGAATGAAAAGCATTTTATCCATCTCAGGCTTTACATTAATTTTCCTCAACACAACTTTGTAACGCCACCTGTGCCCCGAACACAGCACAAGGAAAACAATTAAGTATTCTCCCTGAAAAAAGCAGTTTCAAATCCAACCCAAGGAGATTGCTTCCAGTCTCTTCCACCAGATTATGGCTAAAAGCAAGAGAAAGAGGCAGAACCTACCATTTTCAAGTCTGATCCCAGGAAGCAGAGGAAGGAGGACAGCAATGGAAAAACATTTCTCTTTGAGAAGATGTAGCTGGTGAATGTTTGTACAATGCTGGAGTCTGGCAGAACTGTACCCATCTCTCCTGGAAACTTTGAAGTTCTCTGCATCTGTGGCAGGCAAAAGGGTACTAGACTGGTTTGAGTTCAGTCTGTTAATTTTAGATGGTACAGCTGTATCATCCTCTTACTGTTCCAATGAGGGAAAAAATATCTTGTGTCCAGTTTAGACAAGGGATATTAATATTCATTGATAAACCCTTCCTAGCTAAGTTACTGGATAACCCCAGAGCTGACTACATGGTGCTTCCTCAGACAGCTTAGTAATTAAGCTGTGAATCTTGAAAAAGAACCCAATAATTTTGAACACCCAAGAAAATTTATTTGGCTTGACTTGTCAAAAGTCGTAAAAAGGAGGATTCCACTGAAGTTCTAACTATCATCACATGACACTAAATATAGAGTTCTGGTGTTATCTGAGGTGCTTTACTATGTTTAAGACATCATCTAGGGCTGGTAGACACAGGACAAATGTGAGACCTGCACCCTTCCCAGGGGTGTTTGGGGGCCAAGAGGGGTCGAACATCTCAGGTGTCTCATGTGGGCAAATGAACAGAGCCCTCAGTCCACCCAAGCCATGGTGCCTGGTGAGGTATTCAGGTGGCCAGCCAGTGCAGGGGGAGCTGAACTGTTCTGCTGCATCCACTGCCTTACACACCTAAGGCTTGTTCTGTTCTCTGTACACAGGAATCTGGTGTTTGAGATGTCTTCAGGTATCCCACCTGGCCTCCAGCTGCAGCTTTGGAAGGCAGGAATCTGCCATATGTACTGGTCCATATTAGCCCTGAATAGATGATTTAGATAAGAGGCTCACCATATTTTTGCTTGGATTTCACTGCGGTGCAGTTCACATGCTGCTTAACAGTGTGCCAGCCTTTTTTGTGGGTGCTTTGGGAGCTCATGCCTCTGAAAAGGGAATCCAGCCGTTTTGGAAAATCTGGGTCTTAATGCACAAGCTGCTCAGACACATTCAGCCATTGCTGGAATGACTTTCATGACAGAGGAAAGAAGAAATGCCCAGGGCTAAAGAAGCTGATGGGCACGACATATGAAGGCGCTCCAAATACTTCTTGTTGTGAGATCTTTGGGGTTACACTTAAAACATATCAGAGGAAAGGATTGGATCATTCTCACTCAAGTAGATAAGAGCAAAAACACTGGCAGTCAAGAAAGAAATACCAGAATGAAGGCTGTGACACAAGGAGCTTACAATGCTGTATTAATTAATTCTCCATAGCAAGATCCCTGGTTAATACAAATTGGCACAGATCTGTTGTCTTCTTTATGGGAAGACATGGCATTCAAAACTTCAGCATATTTAGCCTTGAATAGGAAAGTGTGGGGTTTTTCTCCTCCCACAAGATCTAGGCAGTGAAGACATTACATATTTCAGCACTGCAGAATTATAGTATGCAGCTCACATGTAGTAATCCACAGCATTTTCTAAAGTGCGAAGCCATTTCAGTTGTCAATATATCAAAGAAAAAAAAAACCAAAATCAAGCTACTGATCCCAAGGTAAAAAGAAAGCATTGCGCAGAGCAAATTGATAAGAAATCTTTACAAGGCTTAATAATCTTGCAGAAAAAAAATCAAGAACCTGTAAACAGATAATTTTTTTCAAAATGGCTTTCATGTAGCAGAAAATTAATGCATAAAGTGGGTGTTTTCATCAAGGGATTTTTTTCTGCTGGTTTGGGCAATATGTCCCTAATGGAAATACTCAAGAAATGTTTCCAGTTGCTGAGGAATTTAAATTCATCATGTGACTTAAGTGTCTGCCAGTAAAAGTTATCTAATCATATAATTTTCTGCTGGTAGTCAGGTCATGGTGGTCAGGTCATAGTGACAACCAATATGTTTGCTATTCTGCTCAGAAGCTTTTTGAAACCTTGTGACAGGAAGGTTCTCCTGATAGTCTGGATTGCTGTCAGTACTGTTCCTATAGGAAGACTGGACCTGAGCTTCCTTTTACAAAGCTGCTGTAAAGCATACTACAGTCTAAATCATATATTTTCCTGTATGCTTTCACTCTGGTTTTAAAGCGTCTTTCTAAATTTTTTTGTAGTTACTTCATTTCTGGATTCACAGGAAACAACCATGGAGTTACAGCAGAACACTATAGATTGTTGGCTTTGTGCTTTAACTGGATAGATTAACTTCAGTCCACTGGGATTATGATGAAAGTTGGACTTTTATGTCTAATGAACATAATTAGTAATGTGGAGACTGAGACTAATATCCAAATATTTTGTAGGTAAATATTTTTAAGTGTATATATATCTGCTGTTACTTTGATCTCTGGCAATTGGTTTTATTTCTGACACTTATGAGTCCTTAAAGCTTTCAGGCTGTCTCTCCCTAAAATCAATGCAGAAAACCCCAAAGTGAGTCTTAACTTTTAAAAATTCATTGGCAATTTCTCAAGCAAACTACAAATACAATTCTCACAATTTTTGTGGTGTGAATCACTTAAGCCATAAAGCCTATGACTCCAGGCTTTGCTGCATGAGAAGCTGGATTTTGATTTTAAAACAGTTCATTTGGGAGAGAGCTGGGCCCGTTCAGCCTCAAGAAGAGGGGACTGAGAGAGGATCTCATCAATGTCTTTGGGTGTCTGAAGGGTGAGTGTCAAGAGGGTGGAGCCAGGCTGTTCTTGGTGATGCTGAGCAACAGGAGAAGAGGCAATAGGAAAAAACATGCACAGATAGTTCCACTGAATATGAGGAAGAAGTTCTTCATTGTGCAGGTGACCATGCACTGAAACAGATTGCCCAGAGAGGCTGTGAAGTCACCCCCACTGAAAATATTGGAAAACCACCTGGATAAAATCCTGTTCCATGTGCTCTGGGGTGACCCTGTTTGAACAGGGAGGTTGGACCAGGTGACCCACTGTGGTCCCTTCCAACCTGACCCATTCTGGGATTTTATGAAGACAAAATTAATTCACACAGAGAACCTTTATTTTTACATATATAAAGCAAGCCATGTCATTTTATTATTACTTACCACTGTTTTTTAAAAGATGAAAAACAATTTAAGCCAAGCAATTTACCTCCAATAAAAAGTTACACTTGTTGCATGAAAATACATTTTTTTTCTTCACTTTCCAGTTGCCGTAAGACAAATAGAACACACATGGATGCTGGAATTTTCAAGGAAAAATCAGTAAAATTTCAAGTTTATAAGTTCACAGTTGACAATTAAGAAACAGATAAAATGCTCACCTCCGTCCAAAACACCATGAATGCTGAGGGCTCAGCAGTACTAAGAAGTTACTAATGCTAGAAACCTTCACAGAATTATCTGCTCTGTGCTTTGTGTTCACCTCACCTACATCAAATTCAGTTTCAGACAAACTGTAGTTCAACATAGGTTTTAAGCTGCCACAGTACTAAAAGAAGAGATGCTAACCTTCCTCTTTTCTGAGGCTAATCCCATCCAAATCTCACATGAGCTTAGAGGAAAATAGACCTGAAAACTAACCAGTATTCAGGATAGCGACAACAATACTACTACTACTACTACTACTACTACTACTACTACTACTACTACTACTAATTTTCAATCGGATCAATTAATTTTTTTTAGTACACAATTGCATAGATGTTTCAACAAGGAAAAGGGATTGTAAGGACCACACAGCAATGGGAAGAGTGAAATAATGTTCTGCAATAACAACCCAACTACAATTTAGTGAACATAATTTTACTAGAAGCTACATAAAATGAAATTATTAGACTGTTGCCATGGGATAAGAGTACAAATAAGAGCAGCTACTGCAGCTCTACTAATGCTTGGTAACTCCTTAAATTGAACTAATTTAACAGCGGGTCTAAGCCTTGAGAAAAGAATTTGAAAAGAATTGGTCTTAATTATCACAATAGCACCAAGTGTAAAGCACTTCACATTTCCATAGTGCTTTACCTTCACCAGCCCATTAATCAATTCAGCTCCCAATGGCTAACTGAGATTATTAGTAATTTCAATGTATTTTGCTTAAGGCTGGGAGAAAATGCTGCTAAATCTTCGTCCAATTCATAGAAACCTCTCTGGAACCAGAAGCATGAAAGTATCTGAATGCTCACAGCCTCTTAGTGTACTGCTGGCTGAAAAGGCAGGGTGTGCCCATCCCAGGGGAAGATTTCAAGGTATTCTAAAGGACAAAGTCTGCAGAAATAAGGGCATTGCAAGAATGTGGAGAGACCTGGTAAGAGTTAATATTCCAGGAATCTAAGGGCTATGGAAAAATAGACACAAAACACATTTTGGATTGTTGCTGAGGTACTTTTTTGTTTGCTAAGTGTACATGTGGTTAGTACATGAGAAGATAGATGCATTAAGACAGGAGAGAAGCACTGAAACACCAGGAAGAATGAGTAAAGCAATGCTGTAATTATAAAATCTTCAGAAACGTTTCTCTAAGCAATAGGAGAAGGTGTTACAGAAGGTGTTATAGGGGAAGGTTTTACACATATTGTGTTTTCTTGGAGTCCAGAAATAACTGAAAATGGTCCAGCCCTTGCAGAATTTAATCCTCAGAGACTAATTTAGCATTAGATATATACATTTCAGAAAAAAAAACCCGGCATAGACATCCATGCTACCGTATTAATTTTGAATCAGAGGGAGGAATTATGCTTTGAGTTAATCTGATGTGGAAAAAGAAGACCACAGGAGGTCCACAGGGGCAGGTTGAAACTGGTGAAACCTGGATTTTCCTAGATGGTGTTATGAGTTGGGCCTTCTGGCAAGATTTGAGGAATGTTTTTTCTCTGTTTAACAACTGAATTATATTAGCAAACAGATTGTAATGGAAATGAGAACAAACTCTCTATCTGCAGTCATGTCATTGTGTTACACTGAAAAATAAATTATGTTCTATATGAGCTTTTCTTATTCTCTAATATTTCATCCTATCCCTTCATTAGTGTAGTAATCTCCTCCTCCATTCAATCTCCCTTGTTTTTACTTGCATTTAGATATGGCAATGTGCAAAGAGAAAATGTGGTGAGGGTTTATTAATTTATTTTTCCTGAATACATTTGTTATTGGTATCAGATACTGCATTAAAGGAACTCAAAGACTTTTTTTGTTACATTGTCCACAAGTATTCTGTTTCTATGCTCTTTTGTATTGCTGTTTCCCTTCCCAGTACACTGCTAAGGGGAAACTTCCCTTAGTCTGGTATGTGCAATGTAGTTAAATTAACTTTCCAGGGTAAGCAGACTTTGATGGTAATGATTCTTACCAGAGACAGGACCATCAAAAAATTGTGGTGTAAAATACCTCAGTTGAACTGAGTCAGAGAAAAAGGGGAAAGACTGCTCAATTTAAATGAATTTATTGACTTACTTTATCTATGGTAATATTTTAATGTGTGTAAGACATGAAGAAGGGCATCTGTAAAAGCACTGAACTTTCAAGCAACCTGTACATTATCAACTAAGAAAAATTTAACTGGAAAACTCAAGGAAGAGGCTTGTAGAACTGAGTCCAGACCAGAAGTCTCACTCTCTTCTTCACATATACCATTTCTTCACTGGAACAACTGCAGTGGCTGTCCACCAACTTAAACAAAGTTACACTTGATTTAATAGTCCTGGACCTACCAGGCAACTCAAACTCTTCGGCTAAATTATGGATCAAAGCTTTGTTGGAGATGGAATAAATCTACACATTAAAGCCAAAGCTTAACAATTACAGACTGAGTGACAATTAAGGAAATGAAACTGTAACTCTGACTTGTCAGTCCCAAGAACAAAGACCTTTATCTCCTGGATGAAAGGAGTTACCTTATAAGTATTCTTGGCAACTATTCTCATATTACAGGTCAAGTACTGGAAGATGGACACCCATACTTCCAGAGCTACTATTTTACAGCAATTAATTCAACTAGGGATCAGTTTGAAAAATTGCAAAGCTTCTGCATCTGTTCATGAGTCATTTTCATATGGAAGAGAGGAATAGTGTGTGATTATAAAAGTCAGAGGGGGGACAGAAAGCTCAAGAACAAAAAATGACCTTGCAATAACATGTGAAAACTTGTGCAAACAGCTAATTCTGTAAGCGTTCAGTAGAATCAGATAAGACAAGGGCAGGACATGTGATATATGCCATCATATCCATTTGGCTCAGCTCTGATGAGATGGTGAAGTTGCTCTTGCTGCTGACTGTTGCCCTTGGTCTTGCCTGAGACTCTCAGAAAAACAGAATGTTTGAGGTTGGATGGGATCTTAAAGCTCATCTAATCCCTCCTGCCTAAGGCAGGGATACCTTACACTCACACAGACTCAGAGAATCAGAGAACCACAGAACCCTTCTTTGTAGACCTGCTAGACCAGCTTTCCCAAGGTCCCATCCAACCTGGTCTTTGGACTTCCTTTTTGTGTTTGAGTTTGTCCATGAGCTACTTAGTCACCCACACAGGCCTCCTAGTGTCTTTGCCTGACTTCCTCTTTGTTGGGTTGTGTTGCTACAGGTCTCTATCCCGCGGCACTCTACCAACAAGATCCTTGAAGAGGCCAAAGTCTGCTATCCTGAAGTCCAGACCCTGTTGCATTCTCTCCTTGTGCTGCCACCTCCGGGACTGCCTGCAACCTGCTGTCTTATCCCTCAAACAGACACCAGGTTCCTTGAAATCCCATGTGAAAACCAGGTATTGTGAATGTGGAGCTGCTGCCCCATGTCTGGAAAGGCCCTCAGCCATTCAGTCTTCCTGGCTGGGCAACCTGCTGTCTTATCCCTCAAACAGACACCAGGTTCCTTGAAATCCCATGTGAAAACCAGGTATTGTGAATGTGGAGCTGCTGCCCCATGTCTGGAAAGGCCCTCAGCCATTCAGTCTTCCTGGCTGGGCAACCTGCTGTCTTATCCCTCAAACAGACACCAGGTTCCTTGAAATCCCATGTGAAAACCAGGTATTGTGAATGTGGAGCTGCTGCCCCATGTCTGGAAAGGCCCTCAGCCATTCAGTCTTCCTGGCTGGGCAACCTGCACCAGACCCCCATTTTAAGATCACTTGTCCCGGCCCACCCTTCCATCCTGATCCAAGAGCCCCTCTTCCATCCCCAGGGGAAGCTCTATGCGCTCCAGCTGGTCACTGACACTGTGCTGCCCCTCCTCATCTCCCTGCCTGTTCTTCCTAGAGCCCCTGTTGTTTCCCACCACAGTCTTCCATAGTCCAGTCATTGCAGCCATGGCATCACATCTCCATAGTATCCATAAATTCACAGCCCTGCAGGCATGTGCACAGCTCTAACGTTCCTTGTTTATTCCCTGGCCCCATGCATGTGATAATGGTACCTCATCTGGGCCCCCAGTGACACCAACTCACTGGCTGGAGTGGCTGGAATTCCTTTGCTCTGCCCACCAGGTGCTCTCCTGCTGACCTTTGATCGCTCTCCAGGTTCTGGGCATCCCTTGCTGGCCCGTGTGTCAAGCTGGGAGGAGTTGAAAGGACTGAGATTACCCTCCCTAACTGTGCTTTATATAACAAAATGAAACCTAGAAGTCTTGGCATGATTCTTAAGAAAGAAAGCATCAATACTGAGCTGTATTAGTTAACATAATAAGAATTATGGCCTTAAAATCTAGTACTAATACTTTGTTATAATTTAGAGCCTTTTTTTGTTTTTGTTAATTAACATCTTATTTTTCAAGACAAAATATTTAATCAGATTATATTTATTTGCTGTTTTCTAGTGAACATGGCAGCTTTGTCTTATAGAAAACATTAACCATCTGAAAGATTAATTTCTTCTTTTCCAGAAAAAAAAGTTATAATTAAGTTCTTAGTGAAAGAGATGGACAATCCTACCCACAAAATAGAGGTATTTATGAAAATATCACTGAACTAATTGGTGCTCCATTACGTCAAAAAGAAGCATATAAGATGCTTTCATGGTGTCAACATTTCTGACTATGATTTACTACGTTAATGATGTCTTACAGTGAGCCATTTTCCTGAGGGAGAACAAAACCTCTAACTCCTGGACACAATTAATTTTCTTGATCAGTGCAGTTGCATGAGAAGAAAATGCATTATGTTAGCCTAGTAAATGACACATCCATAAGAAGGTGTTAATCGAGTGTGCTTGGACTTTGTTTCATAAAGAAGTCATGTAAAAAATACAGATTCATTCAGGATTGTCTGTATTGTATAATTTTAGAAATAATATGCATTCAAAATTATCTATTCATAATTAATTGCCATTCAGTTAATTTATAGCCCCTGAGGAAAGAGCCAGACATGAACACCTCATTAATTTCAGTTAATCAACAATAAAACCTTCAGAAGGTTCACATGCTTTAATTCCTTCTTTATTAGAGACCATTATCAAATAACTGTGTACAAACCCCTCTCAAACTGTAGGGCAGTTCACATTTTCCACAACCCCTAAGGCTAAAACCCTTAAAAACAGCTGTAAAAGGGAACATGCATGCTTTGTAAAATGTTGATGGGACTCATACCAGTTTTTCTTTGATATGTGTTGTTCCCCTGTAGATATAGAGATCCTATATGTAAAAGCCCCAGAATATAAAGCAAAGTGGGGCTAATCCATAAACCTTTAACTTGAAATTAGCTCTACTCCTTTAACTGCTCACCTGGAATCAAGAAATGCATGGCTTGGAGATATGTCTGATGATTTCAACAAGAGTTTGTAAAGTAGAGAGGGAAGACATCTGTGTCTGAAGGGTTTACTGTATGTAGGAAAATTATGAGCATGGCTTCTTTTACCTCCTGGGAAAGGGTAACAGTAAATAAATCTAATTCCTTTACATCCAGTAGACTCATTATAACGTCCGTCACCACTGAAACAGATGGACAATTGCACCAAATAAATAAAATATTAGTGTAAATATCACTGAGCTAATTGATTTTCATCTAAATCAAAAGAAGGAAAACAAGATACTTAAATGTTGCTAACAGCTGTGAGTATATCATTAATGACTCCTTATGTTAAGCCATTATCATGGGCCTAAAGATTCTGGAATCTAATTTAATTTCTTGATCAGTGAGATGAATGCAAAGATAGAACACAGGGATTGTTATAGAGTAAATCACATCTCTATGCTCTATGGCAATAAAATGTAGACCCACTCAAATATATTTTTTTTCTGAGGAGGTTTTATTTTTCAACTGTTCTTAGTTATGTAAAAGACAATATTTTCTTTAAAGTTTTTCTTTTATTTATTTTTCAGATATTTCCTCTCTAGAGAAAAGTACAAAAGTCTATCTATTACCCATCTGAAAAACCTGACAAGTTTGTGAAATTTCTCATATTTACCTCATTACCACTGAGAATAGGTTTTATTATTTTTGGTGAAAATATGCCATAGTTTCATTGAGTCCACAATTATGAGGACAAATTTCTTGCTTGAAGCTGAATAACAAGCATGTAATATCATACTGCTGGAGATAAAGCACAAAATCTGGATGTTCTCCTTATACACTGATTTTAAATGTGGGTAAACCCAATACCTGTTGGCATGAGAGCAATAAAAAAAAATTCAAAGAATTCTGTCACTCTAAATCTCCTAAGCCTTTGCAACATTTCCCAGTACAGGAAAATGTCCAGGCTCACGAAATTAAAAGTGCACAAAGTGGGATGGGAATTGTCCTAATAATTAATTATAGTTTCCACAAGACTTGTTCTTGTCCTTGATTCTGAAATTCTAGAAGTACAGTACTTTTATTTTGAAGATAAGGCCATTTTGATGTTTTTTTCAACTCATTAGGTTAAGGGCTTGAAAAAATGCATGTCAAATTTTAACAGCCTGAAAAAAAATCCATCCAGAATATACGTAGGAGTTTTTCCTCTTAAACACCCCTAGAAATCTAAATCTCTGGGCCCTGCATAGCAATTCAAGCTATAAATAGTTTGCATATTTCAAATGCACATTGACTACTACATTTCTTGTCACAATCCAACCATCAGAATTATTTTCCCCTCGTTTTTCATAACATGTTGGGTTTTTTAAAAAAACAATGACAGAAAAAAAGTACAGCTGGTGGATGCAGTGCTGACTCAAGTAGTCTGTGATAGCTCTAACAGATAACACATCTTGCTACGCTGCAGAGGCACATTCAGACAGATAATGTGCAATTCTAATTCAAAAAGTGTTTGAACATAATGTTTCTGTCTTGCTGCCTGGTCTTTCAACTTCTGTTTCTCAGCAGTGTTAATTCTATTATAGTCCATTGATTCTCCCAAAATTAGTTTTTCTCAGACTGCGTTAGAGAACTTTTTAGTCATGAGGTTTTTTGCTTTATATTTTGTCAGGTTTTTTCCCTCTTTCCAGCCTTACCCATTCTGTGACTCAGGTTTACCTTTGACATATTGCAGAAATTTTACAGAAAATCTTTTAATGGAAACTAACTGTGGAACATGATCTGAGTGACCATTTATTGACGATGCCACAGAAAAAGAGTATATGATGCCAGGTGAGTTACTTCTACTAAAGTTACGGAATTTATAATTTGACAGTCCAAGGCACTGATGAAACATCGTCTGCAATATTGTGGAACATTCACATCCCTGGGTCATCAGGGAAATGGAAAAACTACCTAAGGACAGGAGGCTGATGAACCTGAGCATATCAGAAACAAAGGTTGTGAGGAGATCTGATTGCTGAGTACAAATGCATCAGAACTTCCACATCTGGGAAGGAGAGGAGCTGTTTAAGCTAAAGGCCAGTGCNAGGAAAATGTGGTGCTGTTTAAGAATCCCATTGGCCTCAGTTGCCCATCAGAGTTATGTAAAAAGCCTGGCTCTTACCAGTTCAAGGGTCTGAAGAGGAAAGGTTGAGCATCTTCAGTGCACAGTTTTAGTGCCTTCAATTGCCTCTGACTCACTAAGACAAATGCAGTATCATTTTAGAAATCACACGTTTTCTTCTAGTCTTGAAGGTATTTAATTTCTTTCCCCAAAATCACTTATAATCATTAATTATCTTAAAAGCTTAGCTAGGAGGTCTTGTTAGGAAGCCCGAGGAAAACTTCTTTACTCTCATTCTGAAAAACAGTGAGGGATAAGTGCTGAGACATTTATTCATGCCTCCGTGGCTTGGCAAATGCAGATTTTCTAAGTGTAGTAGTTCAGATACAGATATTAANTGCCACATCTAGTCTTTTCTTAAATACATCCAGAGATGGTGAATCCACCACCTCCCCAGGTAAACAATTCCAGTACTTTATTACCCTTTCTGTATTTTTTTTCTAACATCCAACCTGTATTTCCCTTGGTGCACCTTGAGACAGTGTCCCGTAGTTCTGTCAGTTGCCGCCTGGAGAAAGAGACCAAACCCACCTGACTACAGCCACCCTTCCAGGAAGGTTGCTAGTTCTGTAACAAATGCTCACATGAATGCTTTGTGAGTAGGACACATTCACTCATCAGAATGGAGTTCTGGAAAAAAACCATAAAGTAATAGTAGAACAAAAAAAAAAAAACCTGTATTTTTAAGAAGGTGTTTATTCTTCTTGTGCCAAGGAGTAACATCTGGAGTTTACCCTCACTGCAAGTGAGAGAGAGGGAACAAGAAAATATAGGACACTGGAATCCAACCACAACTCTTTATTAGTGCCCTGTCCAGAAATTCCTTTGCCAAAAATAAAAGATTGCAGAAGGAAAATGTGGTGCTGTTTAAGAATCCCGTTGGCCTCAGTTGCCCATCAGAGTTATGTAAAAAGCCTGGCTCTTACCAGTTCAAGGGTCAGAAGAGGAAAGGTTGAGCATCTTCAGTGCACAGTTTTAGTGCCTTCAATTGCCTCTGACTCACTAAGACAAATGCAGTATCATTTTAGAAATCACACGTTTTCTTCTAGTCTTGAAGGTATTTAATTTCTTTCCCCAAAATCACTTATAATCATTAATTATCTTAAAAGCTTAGCTAGGAGGTCTTGTTAGGAAGCCCGAGGAAAACTTCTTTACTCTCATTCTGAAAAACAGTGAGGGATAAGTGCTGAGACATTTATTCATGCCTCCGTGGCTTGGCAAATGCAGATTTTCTAAGTGTAGTAGTTCAGATACAGATATTAAAGGTGGTCCAGCGTATGGCAGAAGAAAAAAATGCAATAAAATTATTGCTATAAGGAATGTAAAATTCCAAGAATGCAGGAGAGATTAAATTCTCTAAGGTAAGTTTCTTCTGTAGAACATAAGGATGTGTCTGCTTGTTTCATTTTAGGATGGGAAGAAGAGCAAGACAGGACATTTCATGTTCAAGGAAAAAAAAAAATAGACAAATGTAACACCAGTGTTTCCTACTTGCTGAAGACTAATAAATAAAACCAGACAGTATATTTTTCCAAGCTGCATCCCCTCCCTTCTGCTAACTACAGAAACATTTCAAGCTTTTCACCCTACTTTATTTGTTTTTCAGCAGATACTGTCTTCACAATTCCCCTCCACATATCTGATAATTTCCATTTTGTGCTTCACATAATGAATCACAGCTTTGTTTCAAGAGCTCCTCATCTCCTGATCCCCTTTGGGATCAAAAGCATGAAATTTGATACATTAGCCATTCTATCCCATTACATTAATTAGGAATGAAGATCATGTTTTGACAAATTGCTTGAACTTTAAGAAGCATTTATTGAAATCATTGCCTTTTAAATATATACAATTGCAGATCTTCTTATTAAAAAAAACCCAAAAACCAACCAAACAAAGAACAAAAACATATGGGGAAAGCAGAAAAAGCTAGAAATCAAACAGACATGACAGGACCACAAATAATTACCCTAAAATTATTGTCTCAAGTTGTACCTTCCTCACAGGCAAAAATGCCAAAGGTAAATACCAAAATGCTCCTCTTTTCAACTTGAAAGAGCAGGTATAATGTCCTGTAGTTATGACGAAGGGGTTTTTATTGTTTTTATTAGGAGTAGTGTGAAATCAACAGCAAAAGTTGAGAAATATCACTTTGGGGAGTAAATTTTTGATCATGTTTCTTCTGGGAGAGGTTTTTTATCAGAATTTGATGCCTCTGTGAATGGAAAATAGGACACCTCTCTTTCTTCTGTATCTTTAAATGTTTTAGCTCTTTGTCCTTTCAATTTCTAAATATTACAGCACCTCAGTTAAAAGAAGGAGTTTGCAAAAAGCCAGGGACACCACTCTGAGACACAAATAAACCCTCTCTCTCCCTGCTTCTGCCCCTGCCTATGTCAGAGCAGAGCTGCCTTGGAGCTGGCTCAGAAGTGATATTATGGCACTGAAATGGAGCTGGATGTCCCAGGGACAAATCCAGATCCACCCTCATGGCACAGGCACTGCTTTGCAGGACTTTTGAAAGAGAACAGGATGGAGAGGAGGGGAGAGGAGCACGGTGGGGAGAAGGCGGCTCACCTTCTCTCGTCTCCACTTGGACAGCAGATCCATCTGTTGAATCTGGCAGTTTAGAGGCAATGTCAGGCAGGAAAGTTGTGTGAAATTCCCTCTGTCTGCCTACTCCAGCAACACAATCAAGACCTTGGAGTCTGGATCTCATGGTAATTCCATGATGAGTGAAGTACATGCTCCAGCCCACAGCAGTGCAACTCTCTAAACATGAGTTAAATACAGTTGAAATTAATGATATTTGGTTGGTTGAAATAGCTTATAGACAAGCTTTAATTCAAAGACAGGAATGGAGGCTTCTCTGGGTCTGAATTTCAAACATTCTTTGGGATTGTGAGATAACATACTCAGCTACGAATGATCAGATATGTACCTTCAGTTTTTTCCCTGCTGTGAAAGGGTTCTCTGCTCTTGGCATTATTTCTAAAGAGAGAGAATAATACCTCCCTTCAGCCAAGGGATTTCTGAAAGCCTGTGAAGATTATTCATGCTCTCTACTGACTTGGGGGAGAGAAATTTGTCCAAAAGTCCTCTCTGAACTGTTTTGTTCTACAGCTTCTGGAGAGGCATTTTCTCCCTCTAAACACCTCAGAGAAGCAAAGCCCAGGAGCCAAAGCCGACACAAAGAAGTTTTAAAAAAAACATTTTGAGTGCAGCACAGGCCAATCCACTCAGCTGGCTCAGAGAAGTTTTGGCAGAGCAGCTGAACTCTTGAGTGCTCAGTAGCACAAAATACAAAAAAAAATTACATCCCTACCTCTGACTCCGTATAATTTTCTTTATGTCTCTATGTCTGTACCTTTACTGTCCTTTTGTTTCCATTCTTTCCTTTGGTATTTTTGTCTTCCTAAATAGCAGTGGTAAGTATATTTATGCAGATCTCTTAGTAGGCAAATGCATTCTTGTATGTGTTCTAATGTGCTTCCTGTCATGTTGTTCATTATTCCTTCAGACTTTAATAATGTTCTCAGCTTGATATGGTTAAGAATAATGAGGCATTTATTCCTATTCAAGAAGCTAATTAAAAGACTCAGTTTTGCTTCTCTTAGGTGGGTTGATAGCTTAATTATAGATGTAAGAGTCACAAAAAAATCCCCTTTCTATGCTGGGTAGCCCTATATAAGCACACCATGTCTTGCTTTCCATTTTCTTCATGACATTGTATATTACAGTTCCGTGGAAAAAGAACAATACAATGAAGTTTGAAACAAAATACTTCTGTTAACGAGCTGCAAAGTTATGATGAGCAATTACTATGTGAAAGCTAAAGTGAGCATTATTTGGAGATGGAACTGAGGTTGCCATTGTATGTCTGAAAAGAAAATAGGGCATGGCTATTGTCTTCACTTGTCACCTCCAGCTCAGATCATAAGTAATGGCACATGAGTGATGCATGGCTGCGTGCCCATACAGGGCTTAATTCTTCAAAGTGGAGAAGTCTATGCAAAGCCAGAGACATGCAGAGCTTCCTGGGGTTTTGCCTTTGTTACACTGTATGTCAGGAGTGATTTAGAGCTACACTGTGGTGCCTTCCCAATAGTTTTCTAGATTTATATTTTACTTGTATTGTTTTCTTGTTATAACTTGCTGTTAAATACCATGAATTGTGAAATAAAGAATGAAGACTTAAAGGAGCTCTCTGAGTTAGCCCAGCAGCACCACAGTGCAAACAGAAATTATGGTAGATCCTCAATTCTGTAAACTCCCCAATCCTGCAGACCTTTGGGATCCACAAGAAAAGCAGAGAGACCACTAGACTAACTCGCATTGGAAGAGAGGCAGAACTCTGTGGGGTACTCCAGCCAGGAGACGGAGGTTGTGGAACAAGGCAAAAACCTGGAGAAAGAACCAGCCTCTGCCAGGGGCCCAGCAGGGTTATATGGGAATGACTGTCCTCAGAAACTCTGGAAGGGATCTTCGGGTCTCCTACTGTAGGATCTGTCCAGGTATCTGCCTGCAGTACTGCTGTAAATTGGACTCTGCCAAGTGGTTTATTTGAGTAGACAACTGTTGGATACCTTGCTGTGTTCAACATTTTTTTATCACGTACGTTCAAATCTTGAGAGGATCATAAAGGGGCACTGTGGAAGAAGCCCTGTGTTTTCATTCTGTGGGAGTAGATTGGGAACAAGGAGGAGGTCAAAAACCTTGTCTGCCCTGTGTGAAACCTCCCTTGTTAAAGAAATTCAAGAAAGAGTTGGGTTAGCCTAAAGTGACATTTCTACTGTGTTTTATTGAAACTTGTTGGGATATAGACAGCTGCAGATCCTGGGAGTCACACCATGGCATAGATCAATGTTTAGATGCTCCTGAGTTAATTTACTTGAAGAGGTTTTGTCTTTAAAAAATAAACACACTTTTTATCTTGCTTTGAAGCAACACTTTACCCACCTATCATGGATAGCAGAGAAGCATCTGATGATGGTAACCTTTCCAGTCATGATCTCCCACCAGTGTTTCCTGGAGCCTCAGACTGGGGAGGAGTTTTTCCTCCTGCTGGGCATGGCATATATATCTGACTATACTGACTATTCACTGGTTATTAAGTCTGCATCAGGGACTAGTCCCCTCTGTCTATTTTAGACAACAGTCTTAATTTCAGACNTGTTCAGAGATATTAGACTGCAACTTTGAAAGCTTGTAATAAAAATGCTAAGAAAAGATTTAAATACATATTTACAGTAATGCACCAGCACTAATATGTTGGCTCCTTTCCTGGAAAGTTATAGGAGCCTGTGTTAACTTTTAGACAGTCAGAAAATCTTAGAGGAGAGAGAAATGAAAAACCATTGAAATAGGAGGCAAATAATTTAGCAGTGGAGGTGGAAGGAAGGTTTTCTTACTCTTGAAATGATTTAAGATAGAGTATTAAAGCCCCGATGAGGGAAAGGAATTCAGTGTATATGAACACATACCTCAGGGAAAGAGTAGGACCTCAAGGAAGAGTATTAAAATAAGAACAGCCAGTGGTTTTGAATTGGTGGGTACTTTCTTGTACTGTCCTGATTTAATGGAGTTAGACAACCCAGTGATGGGTTTGAAGATTTCTGATCTTTTGGACCAAACACAGTGATCCAAGTTACCTAATGATGGAGAGTTCAAACACATACACCACTGAAAAAACCTAAATTACTGGGCATAAACAATAATTTTGATTCTAGATGAACTTTTTTCAGTGTTTCTATCAGATTTGGCTTCAATCTGAAGTCATTGTGTGACGAAAGTATATATTAAGTAAACCTAGATATATTGCCCTTACTGGAAAAATCCACAGCTCAGTTTCAGGGTCATTTCATAATATATATTTCAATAGCAACTTAATTGCAATGTAGAATCCAGGATTACTCCTTAAATATGTGTGACCAGTATGACTTAGATTAAATATTTGTCTCCCTTTCTGATGGAAATCAAATACAAAAATTCTCTGCTAACATTTAAGAAGTGTCACTGTCTAAGCTGTAATGACCATTTAAATGGCAACCTGATGGCTTTTTAGCAAAACTTAGAATCATAGAATCATAAAATTGTCTGGATTGGAAGGGACCTTAAAGATCATCTATTTCCAACCCTCTTCCCCGGTCAGGGCACATTCTACTAGATCAGGTTGCTCAGTGCCCCATCCAACCTAGCTTTGAACCCTTCCAGGGATGAGGGGATCCACAGCTTCTCTGGGCAGCCTTTTACCAGGGTCTCACCACCCTCGCATTAAAGAATTTCTTCATAATATCCAATCTAATCTGCCATCTTTCAGTTTAAATCCATTGCCCCTTGTCCTGTCACTAGATGTCCTTCTCCAGCTCTCTGGTAGTCCCTTCAGGTATTGAAAGGCTGCCCTAGAGTCTCCCTGGAGCGTTTTCTTCTCCAAGCTGAACACCCTCAATTCCCTCAGCCTTTGCTCATTTGTGCTCCATCCCTTGCTCCTTACGAGTCCATAAGGACTCTGAACTGGAATCATCAGAGCTTCTAAGGTTTAGACTGTGATAATTAATGAAGCAACAGTGATTAATTATACCTAGGGAATGAATATCATTAAAAACTGTGAATGCGTGTGCAGGAACTGAAGGCACAGGGGCTCCTTAAAAAAAGCTTGAAAATTCAATTTAGAACTTTTGTTAGAACAGCTATTTGGAACCCATTTTAACAGATGTGAAATATAACAATACATCCTGTAAAGGCTGGTCTAAGGAGGGGCAAACTGTAGTTCCACGATCACATTCTTAGATCTTTCAGACTTCAAAAAGGGCCAGCCACTTCAAGGGAGACTTCTCAGGATGTGAAAGCTTCCTGTCCTTCTATATGCCACACCCTTGCTGTTTCAAAGACAGGTAAAGGTGATCCACTCCATGAAAAGCCTCCTCAAGAAAAGTAAGGCAAATTTCACCCGTTTAATGTAGTGTTTAAGTGTTGGACTTTGCACAGTCAACAAAATAAAATTTATCTATTGTTTTCTTCTTAAAGTGAGATTTCTCCCTTGAGCCAAGGACTGAATTTGAACCTCTTTGTTTTCATGGATACCAGATTTCTCATGTAAGGCTGAAACTTATGATGATCCATTGCAATTAAATCTAATAAACCTGACAGCTGAAGGACTCTGCTGTCCTATAACAACAACTTGAAACCAACATAGAGCACTGTGTTGCCTGCTCACTGAGTATGAGATAGCCTTGAAGAAAACAAAGAAACTGCCTGGGTACCACCACTGAATGGTGTTAATGGCACTGTGTGCCAGGATCTTCATTCTCCAAGTACACCAACAGCTCCAGCTGACACTGTACTTGAAGCATAAAAATAGCCAAATCTAAGAATTTTGTGTTTTTCTGATAGCTGATGCCTGTTGGCACTGGCACATTCTCTCTTCCACCCCCTCTGTCCTGAGGAACACAAAAGATGATGGAAAGTCTCCCCCATATCTGGGGGACGTTGTTCACTTTTGCACACAGCAGTCTGGTCATAGAGAGATGCTGTGTCTGATTGTCTTTGTTATCCAAAGCTGAATGAAATTTTTTATGATCAAAGAAGACTAAAATGGTGCCAGCCTACAGCTGATACACCAGAGGATTTCAAAGAGCTTCAGTGAGTGGGAGATCAAACTCGGGTTTTTCCTGAAACCCAGCACTTGGCTAATACACATGGGAAGATTCCCCACAGGAATTCTCTCAAGGTTATCAATATATTTTATGGTATATTGCTCAATATTCGCATAGAAATCTCAGTTTCACTTTAAGTTGCATAAGATGCAGTTGCTTGGAATTCACAGTGAATGTTCTGAAAGCTAATGTATTTTAAATTAAAAGCTATTGCTTCTTAAGATATATGCCATATAAGATAGAAAATTGATCATGATGTCTTCCAAAGGGATTAATGGGACAATCCAGCCAGGCAGTAATTTTCCCTGGAAAGGTCTGTTTTGCCTATGACAGTAACTGAAGGATCTCTCCCTGTCTTTACCACTACATATGAACCTTTCATAGTATTTTCTCCCTGCCCTGTCCAGCTGAGGAGGGGAGTAACAGAGTGACTCTGGGGGCACAGGGCATCCAGTCACCACAACCAGTTTCCTAAATAAACGGACAAGACAAGCCAACTATGGAGGCTTCAGTAAGAACTGAATGAAAAATATCTCCCTGCATACTGGGCCACAGTGAGTGAGTAAATCATGGTGGATAAACATGTGCAGCACATGTTGCTTAGAGACACTCTGGAAAATGTTAGAGAATGAGGAGAATGTCTTAGGACCGTGGAAGGTCACTTCAAACTCCCCACAAAACATGAGAGAGAGGGCTCTCCAAGCTGTTAGCTGCTCTTCAAAAGAGCAATATTTTTAGGAACTGTAAGTGCTTATGTCTATAGCTTTTATTTACTTTAGGAGTTTCTTTTAGTCACTAAGAGTTCTTTATAAATGGGGAAGGTCTATTCTCTAGATAAATTCAAAACAGTAAATGTAATTCAAGTGTATGTTATCTCACTGAGGAACTATAGGCAGTTTTGTGTGCTTTGTTTGCCTTCAGTTTGAACATCAGTTTTTCATTTTGAGCAGATCAGAGCCCAGAGGAGATTAAGGGAAAACTTCTCTTTAAAGCACATGAGTTTGTATGTACTCCTAGGCCATAAATTCCCTTTTTTATGGACAAATATGATTCAAAAATGTCGATATCTCCTTATGCCTGGAACAATCATGCCCCTGAGTCCTCACCATACAGGCTTTCCCATGGAAACACCTGCTTTGTCCCAGTGTGTCACCATTTACATAGGTCAGTCAACAAGGGTAGCAAGACAGACAGATACACAGCGTTCACAACCTGACTCTGAAAACACATTCTATTGCTGCATGTCCTTCCTTTATCCTTCCTTATCCTTGTTCGACACAAAGACACACACAAACACACACAGGTGAGAAGGCATGAACTGTTTATTAAAAAATCTGACTCCACTTTATATAGTATTTCTACACAGGCCAGGGATTGGGGGAGAAGGTTGACACCTCTCCCCATCCCATTGGTCAAGACAACTTTCCATCAGCTGTCCATATCTCTAATACAAAGAATGTAAACTACCTAAGCTAAGGAAAACATTGCTTCTATTTATAACACCCATGTGTGAGAAACTACCTAAGAACTATGAAAACTGTGAGACACAAGAGAAGGCTGAAAAATCAGGGTGACACTTCCTCTCTTTACACTTTTTGTATTGGCAAGCTCATCTCTGGGGCAAACATTGGCTTTTACCATCTGTTTCTGTGTATCCAGGGCAACTCTGACCCTCATTATTTATGACAGCAGAGCTAATATAATACAATTTGCCTCCTCCAGATCCCTTTTTTTCTTTCAGATATCAAATGTTCTTTTCTAAACTTGGAAAAAGCCAGCACTATTTTGACTCAAATGTGATTGAAACCCTTACATTTTACTTCCTTTACATGAATCCATGTCCTCTAAATTCCAGGTAACCACAGTCCCACATAATCCTCAAACTCATTATCTCACATATCTTACAAAGTAAGAAACCATCCTCATCCGAGATCCCACACTCTATTCCACATATTAGACAAGACTGCCCTGCTTTTGCTTCAGTATTTCACCAGCTTTATTTACTGCTCCCAGAAACTTATGCATCTCCACAGCCATCAGCTCCCCTCTTTTCTCTCTCCTTTTAAACCCACAATACTTGGTGGTGGGCAGATCATCTTCTCTTTGACAATTTTTAGTAATTTAATATTGTCTTCCCACTTTATCCAGTTCCCCAGCAATAAGAGCTAGAGAAGTGAAGGAAAGGTAGGGAAAAAGCAAGAAAGATGCAATGATTGATATANATTTATGCTAAACCAATACAAATAATAATGCAGACCTCTAAAGCAAATATAAGTTATATTTCACTAGTTTTCATCAGTTTTGGAAAATAGATTTTCATCCTCACAAAAAACCAAAACATAGTATCAGAGATAAATACAGCACAACAGCATGGCCAGGCTAATCTCCTCATCATTGAACTACAGATTTTAAAAACCTCCCAAAAGACTGTGTGTTCTTGTATCAGTCATGAGGTCATTTTCTCCTTTTATTTCTGCAAATATATCTATAATTATAAATGCTCTCTGAAGAACTGTTACAATTGAGTATATTCCTTCTAATTGCTGACTAGCAATTGTCAAAATAAATGAGCATCAGAAATGTGACAGCTTTTCTTTTTTTTTTTTTTCCATTCTGTTTACTTCTATACTCATTAATTTGAGAAAATAAGCAAATTTCAACAATTTGGAAAAACACTGAGGTCTTAATTTGTTGATGTTTATCCTGCCCTCAGAGGACCAACATAATCCATGCATCACTTCAGATGCATATAGGACTTCTTTTCAGGTTTAAGGGGTGCACACTCTGTTCCTAGCCACCTCACTGGGATCAGAGGTGATTTCCATCTTGCTGAAGTAATTTGACACTCAGTAAATTTCCAGCTAAATACTCTAGTTTTCATAAATGAATTTTTTTCAGGATACAGTGCTGTTGCATGACTACTTATTTTACTGGTGCTGAAAGTCAATATATTAATTACTGTCAAGGAAGGTAAGAAATTGGTTTGCGCAGGATCTCATTCAGACTAATGTTAAAAATTGCAATTTCTATTTGATTTTGATTCACTACCTTCTCTCCAAATAGTGGCCACTGTCCAAACCACAACAGATGAAGGACCACATAGCAAAACCTAGGTCACAAATAGAAGAAGCTTCAGACAAATAAGAAGAAATAGTTTATAAATACTTTTGGACTTTTTTCTTTGGTAAGTTATAGGAAAGTTAATTTAGAACTCCAGGAAAGCTTCAGCTTAATTTTAATAAGCAGCTATAATTTATATGTAGACACTCAAGATGGCAATAAAACAGTCATTATTTTTTAACTATAATTGAAAATAACAATTTTATTAGATTGCAATTGGTATATAAACATTATGAGTTTAAAGTGTATAAATAGAAACCTGATTATTTGAGTCAAATAAGAACTGTTTTGAAGATGATTACATTAAAATGAAAGTGTGACTGATTAACCTAATCTCTATTTCATTCTCAATCTGCAATATTAACTTTGTATTAGTTTAAGATAAAACAGGTGTTGTTACCTGCAGGGAAGAGGTATGAACATCTGTCAATCTAAATTTCTATAAAATCTCAATCTGGCATACCAAGATCTGTATTCTCAAATATTTCAGCAGCTTCAAACATATTTAGAAGCCTAAATTTCCTGTTAATTCAAACAATGGCGGCTGCATAAATTCTATTGGATGTTGGATCTTTTTAATAATTTTGGAAAAATGTAGGTCTTTAGCCACCCAGGTCATTTGGATAGCTTTAAGTCTTAATTGTAGTGAGCAAATCAACATCAAAAATAAAGTGGCTCAGTTCTATCAGTGATTCACTGAGTGTGCCCAGGCAGAGGTGCACAGGTGCCACATGGAAGAAAGTGAATTTCCTGGTTTTGCAAGGTCAGTGTTAAACCTGACTACTGCACAGAGATGCTGCTGCCATGGGAAAGCTTTGGGTGCTAAAAGAGGGTGTGAAGGACGGGAGGTCTGACACAAGGGCAGGAATATCAGATGTTTTGCAAAGCCTCTGTAGATCCTGAGGTGTTCTTGAGATTCATGATATACCATTTTGTTCTCGATTCAGAACATCCTTTTCTTCTCTCAGGTACCACTTGAAGAGATCCAGTCCCAGCCCATCCCAAAGGGTTCCAGGACAGCTTCAACCATCCTAGCCAGGGTTCAGCAAAAAAGAAATAGTATGCTAGGAATTATCAGTAGTTAATAGGCAAAAGGTCAGCACAATGCTGAAGACCTTCCCAAAACAAAAATTTAGGGGACTGCCAAAGGAAGAGGATTAGTCGCTGCCTGTTTTGACTCAGTGAGGTACAGTGGGACTCAGTGCTCTTGGAGGTGTTTTCCAACATTGATGATTTAATGGTTTGACAATTCCATGAGCAAAGCACAGAAGGAAATGCTTGGGTGCAATCTGCTCTTTATGCAGCTTCACAATTCAGTCTGGACAAGTTATTTGTTGTTTGTTGACTCCAAAGGAATAGCTTGACAGATTGTGCTGCAGATGTCATTGTCTAAGGGATTTTGTTTTTCCCATCAGTTTTGCTTTTGGGGAAGAAAAATTAAAGAGGCAAACAACATTTATTGTTGGTAGTTACCAGAGTTGTTCCTGGAAGAAAAAAGTGTTAAGAAGTTATGAGCTGGATAATAGAACTGCATGCATTTTTAATGCAGTGCTATTTCGTTTCATGGGGTAATAGATCTGCAAATGGGAATAAGAGGGCATTGTAGTCAGGAGCCTTAAAACACATTTAATTGGGAAACACTGAAATTATATATTGGTTTTGTAAGCTCTTCTCAGGGAAAACAGTTATTTTTACTACTAACTTTTCAAAATGCAGAAAAATTTAGAGAATATATAAAAATCATAGGAATGCCATAAATTTCAATACATCCACACTGGAATACAACTTTTTCACATTTTAATATATCACCATAGACATACCTGTTGGAAACACGTGTTTATATGGAATTTAAATCAAAACCCCTCTGTATAAAGCAGATACAGATTTTCAGCAATGGAGAGCTTTGTTCCACTCCAACTGAGGTCAGCTGTGGAGCTACTGTTCACTCTGCTGGAAGTAAAATCAGCCATTTTACTTGAAACTGGAGCTGCAATTCCCAGTAAACACAATAAAATCTAACTTTTTTTGATGAAAATATTAATGGCTGGTGATCCAGTGAAGAAGAGTAAACTGAAAAAGAGAATCAGGCAAAAGATAGAAAAAGAATGAGAGGAAACTTCTCAGAGGTGCTTGAAATAAGTGTAATGAAAACTTTGATCTCCTCTCCTCTCCTCTCC
>WBMY01003447.1:149-22809 GCA_013397315.1 Donacobius atricapilla | reverse complement strand
TCTCCTCTCCTCTCCTCTCCTCTCCTCTCCTCTCCTCCCCTCCCCTTTTCCTCTCTCTGCACTGGATATGGGACTGTAAGTGGATGAGCAGAGCCTACAGACCAGGGAATGCTGAGTGAACAGAGAAATTTTTACTCCTGCAGCCTGTGACCACACCGTCTAGAGAAAGCCTCTGAGATAAACGCTGCAGCTTGATTGATATATTAAAAGGGTTTGCTAAACACTGCCTTTTCATGCTTCCCCTCACCCCCAAAAAGTCGTTATCAAAGTCTAGAATGTGTCAGAATTCTGCAGTCAAGAAGGGCACCAAGAGCTGAGCACCGAGCTGCTAATTAATGTGTGCACCTCCTGCTAGCAGGTCTCTGGAGGTTGAGATGGAGTCAGTTTGCCTTTCTCACCTTCCCTTCCACATTCTCGGGATTCAGAGACAATTTGAACTCTCCATTAAGTACCATTAATGAATATGAGATTAAGAGATGGAGACTTTTTTTTTAATATATGTTGTTAGTTTAAAACAAATCATTTCATGTACTTCATAAAACTTTCCAAAAGGAATACATCTCTGTGATTAAATTAGTTTAAGAATTAGCTTAATAATTTATATGCCACAGTTTCATATTAAAACTGTTTATCTTTGAGTAATAATCACTCTTTGAGTCAAAACAGAGCACAGCTGTGGGAAAGTACCTAATAAACCCTGAATTTCCGTATTAATAGATTTCCTCTAAATATATTTAATTAAAACTTGAGATTTAGTTACAGAAAACTCCAACACTTTTTTAAATCCACATTCTTTTGAGGAAGCATATTTTCAATTTCCCAAGAAACTCATTGCTAACCAAGGCAAATCATTTCATCAATGTTAAATTATTACAGTTTTCCCTACAACATAACTGGATGTTCACTTGTTTTAGAAATTTCAAGAATAATTCATGAATTGCCACATCTTTAGGTTAAGGATGGGATATCATGGTTCATAGTACCTTAAAGATCCATATGACATATATTTGAGCCAAACATGTTCTTGGCTGTAATGACATGGTTGGACTTAGGCCTTACAGTGTTTTGCAGCCTGAGCAATAGGCTCTCCTGAATTTATGAATATCTATTCTCCTCCTAGAGGAATTACAGTTGCTTCTAGCATACAAAGCAAGCCTGCAACTGTCTAATATTTAAGTACTTTGTTAATCCAACTCTCAGTACCTCTGGACTGACTCACAGCCTCTTTCTGCTGAAAGCCGTCTGTCGCATGTGTGATATTATTAAATTGTCTTGTTATCTGTTTTTTCTACTCAATCTCAGAGAAAATCTTCAACAGTTGTCTCGACCAAAATTATCAGAGTTTTACACTCACACATACTTCGGTGATCTTGTCTGGAGTTCTTGCCTTTTTTTTTTTTTTTTTTTTTTTAATTAAGGTCCCTTCTACATCTTCCACATCACACCATGAACAAGCCTTTGCTTTGCATTTCCTCAGACATGGTCCTGGGCAGCCTGCCTGACACTGCTTGAGCAGGGGTTTTGACAAGATGATTACAAGAAGATCCCTTCCAACCTTGATGATTCAGTGATTCTGCACCATTTGGTTAATATTTTTAAAAGCTTCTGTTTCTAAATGATATGCCATTCCATAAGTCAACCAAGTTCATGTTTCTCATCACTATGCTGATATCTTCACTGGGTTTGCATTAATAAACTTGTTGCGTGCCTAATTACTCTTATGCTGGTCACACTGCCGTGGTTGGCTGGGACATGCACTGTGACAGCCACAGTGGTACAATTGATTTTGTAGGTGCAGTCTAATGAATCTACTTTTCCCAACAGCTGTGATCTTCCCCATTCAAAGCTTGGACTCAGCTGTGTCTTCAGATACTGCAAATACATCTGTAAATTTGTACTGCAGTGTTTGTCATAGAGTCCAGCTTTAGATTTCATGGCTCAGCCATGAAAACAAGGTTGCTACTGAGGCCAGAAGAGATCCCAGTAATAAGAATTTCTCTGAAGTTTGACATTGTACTGGAAATAATGATGCAGCTGAGCAACCAACTCCATGGCTGAATCAAGTGCCTGATTTGAATAATGTAGGCTGAATTCCAGTCTCAATAACACCCGGGAAAGCAACAATATAAATAAATATGGAATATAAAATATTTTAGTTTGTGTATGGGAGAGACTTAATTGACTTTTTACAACCATAGACATAATTTGTCAGCATGGGAAAAGACGTTATAATATTTCATGAGCCCAGGTCTTTTCTGATCATCTAGATGACCTTAACGATGGTGATTGGCAAGAGATCTGGGCCTAAAGGTTGATCCCATATTCAGAAAATATTGCAGTGTTTTACAGAAATAAAAGAAGTGAAGAGAGTAGAATCAATACCTGGAAGCACAAGAAACACTTCAGATTTAGTAGCATTGATTAAAGCATGATTATTCAATAGCACACACAGGGGAAGCATAACTTTTCAGGAAAAATAAAATATACTATGTAATATCTGAGAAACAAGACAGGAAAACAAAACTGTTAAAATAAATGTTGGGAAATAGACAGAAATTTTTACAACTGGAGCATATAAAGTACAGAAGATTAGAGAGAGGATAGTTAAAGCTGATTCCTCATTACAGCATACAAATTGCAATAGTAGTCACTGCCTTTAGTCTGGAAGTCTTGTTCTTGGATATGACACAGACAGACTATTATACACTCTGGGATCTGTTCATGAGTCTGATTAACTTAAGTACCATGTGTGTTAATTTTTCCTAGATATATCAAGAGTTAGGACCAGAGTGGTTGTAGCTTACAGATGGCTCCTGTACTCTTCTGACAGAGATTTACAGGGTCACAATTGACAACAGCTCTAGTACTGGTTAAGAAGTTACCGAATTACATGTTTTATAGAAAAGCAAGAAGAACCCCACAACCCTGTTCTCTTTAATATGCTCAGTTACAGCGTGCAGCATTTCCTCAGTCAGTTCAAGAGTTCCTCAGCTTTCTCTTTGAGGGAATGCTGTATCTATCTTACAAAGGATGGAGAAGCTTGTAGGTATCCCTCCGAATACATTACTGGAGTCCAAAATCTTTTGTTTCTTCTGCTAAGTGAACCTATGGAATAAGTCGAATCCAGGTCTCCTTCACATCTCTCTGCATGCACAGGCATTTATTACAGGAACATGACTGTATGCCTCCAGATCCCTAAGCCTCTGTGTAGACCTGCCCTAGGACAAAGCTTGACCCTTGGGTGTGTGTGGTTGTACAGCAGCGTCCAGGGTTCTGGAAGAGATCTGAAATCTTGGTGAGAAAGACGTGTTCAAAATGTCCATTTTAGACCTCTAACTGATGTCAATTTTTTTGTAGATGCTTCCTTTTTTTTTTTTCTTTCAATGACATAAAATCATAGAATTGTCATGGTTGGAAAAGATATTCAAGATCATCAAGGCCAACCAGCAACTAAGTGCTACCAGTGTAACTCCTAAATCACTAAACCACATTACCCAGTGCCAGGCCCAGATGCCTTTTAAACCATCAGAGAATGTCCTGATTTGGAAGGGATTCACAAGAATCATCCAAGTCCAGCTCCTGGATCGGCACAAGACAATCCCTAGAATCCCACCATGTGCCTGAGAGCCTTGTCCAAATGCTTCTTGAGCTCTGTCAGGTCTGACTCTTGACCACTCCCCTGGGCACTGTGTTCCAGTGCCCAGGCACCCTGTGGATGAAAGACCTTTTCCTGATATCCATCCTAAACATCCCCTGAGTCATCTTCAGGCCACCAGCTGGGTTCTGTCACTGATCACCAGAGAGGAGATTTGTACCTGCCCCTCTGTTTCCAGTCATGAGGAAGTTGAAGATTGCAGTGAGGTCTCCCCTCAGACTCCTCCAGGCTGAACAGACCAAGTGACCTCAGCTGCTCCAGGGATGATTTCTCGTCCAGTCTCTTCCTCATCTTTGTAGCCCTTCAGCAACTGAAAAGTCCCTCACTGAGGGGAAACATTACTTAGCAACAATTAAGACATTAGTGTTATCAAGCTTATTCACATACCAAATCTAAAACATAGTGCTGTTCCAGCTACAAGGAAGAAAATTATCTCTATCCCAGCTGAAATCAGGGCAACCTTGGAGCTGCACTCTTCCACGCAGACTTTCTGTATTAGAGGAAATAAAAAAATCAAGGAGGTAAAAATCCAAGGAAGAGTTACCCTTTCAAAATGAACAACTGGTGTTGTTCATTTTACTTTACCAATTTCATTTGCTGACAGTAGTTTGCTACCAGTCATAACAAGCCTTTTCAGATAATACTATCATAATATTCTTCTAAGTGCCATGTGGAGTATTACAAAATCAAAGATGGACATTTCTTAGTATTTATGTTTTTAGTTGTGAACCTGTCAGGTACTTCTGAACTGTTTTTGTAAGGAAAAATAACAATACTTAGCATTTATATAGCATAGCACTGTTCACTTGTACAGTGCCATCGAGTTATTACCTAATCAATCCTCTCAGTGTCCCTGTGCAGCAAAGATATATTCCTGTATCCATTTGACAAATTGTCTACCCTACAAGGAAATATGTACCCTTGAGATCTCTAACCAGCTGAGCCATACACAAAAAGTTTGGATAAACTACAGATGAAATTCTTTGCTCAAGCTAATGAGAGTTTTGGGACGGGAATCAGTGGCATCAGACCATCACACCCACACCCTGCACTGTTCGTGTGAGAAGAGCTAACACCACCTGCACTCTGTACAGGTTCCAGTTGTTATAAACTACATCTATATAGCCAATTTTATAGGGGGTGTAGCCTGTGAGGCAGGATTAGAGGAGCACTTAGGATCCAGGGAGCAAAATCTTGTCAGTGCTTCTGTTTGGGATGGGTCACTGAGACATAATAATGCTGATGAAAGTCCTTGTTGATGTGCAGCAAAACCACAGTGGGGATTATGCTGGCGTGGAGGCAGCAATGATGTCAAAGCTGTGAGTGGAACTGTTTTACCTAGTGGGATGGAAGCAGGTTGGCATACAGATTTTCTCATTCTTGGTTAAAAACAAAGACGGACCAAATACTAGAAACATATAATCATCGGGTGGTTTATGTTGAAAGGGATGTTAAGATCATGAAGTTCCAATCTCCCTGCCATGGGCACAGACACCTTTCACTAGCCCAGGTCACTCAAAACCCCATCCAACCTGGCCTTGATCACCTCCAGGGATGGGGCATCCACAGCTATTCTGGGTAACCTGTTCTAGTGCCTCACCACTCCCACATTAAGGAATTTCTTCCTTATATCTAGCCTAAACCTACTCTCTTTCATTTTAAAGTCATTCATCCTCATCCCATCACTACATGTCCTCGTAAAACAAGCACCTCTGCAGCTCTCTTGTAGACCCCTTAGGCACCAGAAATTTGCTAAAAGGTTTTCCCAGAGCCTTCCCTTCTGAAGAATGAATCCTGTCCAAAATTTAACATCCCTGAACTTTCCAATAAAACCCATGTGTTTGGAACCCATTAAACTATTCAGATTTGTTTTTTTTTTTTTTAATCAGACTTTTGCTAGTTCTCCAGACTTTGGATGTCTGGAGCTACATGTCTGATTTTATTCACTGAAGAAGACTAGAATATAGATTTTGAGGAAAATAAAATGTGTTGGAGGATTTTAGTATAAAGGAGAGACTTGATATCTTTGCATATTTATATTCCTGGTAAAAGACTTGCAATGACAACTTTGGATGCAAAAAAATATAGTGACTCTTAATGTAAATGACAACAAGGAAATACCCAAACCAGAGGCAAATGCGTTCTTTAATTAAGTTATATGTACCTGAGTTGTCAAAACAAGTTAAAAGCAGGAGAATGGAAGAAGACTCAGATGACGTTACATGAAACCATCAGAAAATGTTAACTTTCCTCCATTCTTATTTTCCCTAAAGCATTTAACTCTCCCGCCAGTGGTGTGTTTAGGAAAGTTTTAGATATTTAGTTGTTACAGAATCACAGAGTGGTTGAGGTTGGAAGGAACCTCTGGAGGTCATCAATCCAACCACCTTGCCCAAAGAGGGACACCTGGAGCCAGTCACCCAGTACCCTGACCAGAAAGTTTTGTAATATCTCCTAGGATGGAGACTCCCTAAGCTCTCTGGGCCAGTTCCAGTGATCCATCACCTTTCAAGTGAAAAAGAATTTTCTGATGTCCTGTTGGAACATCCTGTGTTTGTTCCCATTGCCCCCTGTGCTGTCCCATTTACTGGGCCCCACTGTAAAGAGTTTGTATCCTGCTTGTGCCATGGCTATTACAGCCATAATGGTCAAAGGACATGGCAAAACGAAAATTAGAGGCAGCTATAATCTGTTTTACTAGACCAACTGGTATAGTTGAAAAACAAGAGAATAACTTTTTGGTAAACAAATGCTCCCAAAGGATTGAAAAAGATCTTTGCAGGCAAATGCAAAGTTGGCTGGCTGTTATTTACCCTCAGAGTGCTGCAGTTTTACTCCCCATGGACTTCCTTGGAGCTGCCTGAATAAAAGTAAAGATACAAAGACTGACTTATATGTACAAATCTTGCACATTCCCCCGTGAGCAGATGCCTGTTGGACTGTTGCTAATGCAAAGCAGAAAAATCAGGATGGAAAAGTGCCAAGTGTTCAACTCTTACTTTTGAAAAGTGCTCTACTTCTCATAATGGAAAAGTTTGAAATATTTTCTGGTTCAGAGACATTGAGGCAAATCACCAGTCTTCAAATAAACCTCAATTTTTGACCATCAGGACTGTGTATCTCTGCTTAACAAAAGCCTTTCTGTACTGCAACTGAAAGATACAAAATTGGTGTTATGAACTGAAATCTGTGAAGTAATTCCTGCTGTTGTCTTTGTACAATGACAAAGTTTAAATTCTAGAATTTTTTGCCTAATTAGAATCAATTCAGCACAATGCCACTGATTTCAATTGAGTTTTACTGAATTGTATCAGTGTCACTGAGAGAGTAATGTGACCCAAAGACCACAAGAATATCTTGTCATGAAAGCTATAACTCAACTGGGAATAATCTTTTAGGAAGAGAAAATCAAGGTAGTTCACATAAAAATGAGAAATTAAGTTTGTGCATTTGGCTTAATAAAGGATTAAATTTTTCATTTATTCATAAAAGATTAATTTAGAAAAGAATCTTTTTCATAAGTTATGCAAGATACATTGAGGGTTTTTTTGTTTGCTTTCGTTAACAATTCAAATAATGATTAAATTCTGCTATTGTCCTGAATACCATCGGTTCAGTCGGTTTCAGTGGTAGTCTTGCTAAGAGAGGAATTTTGTGTCTGTAAATTACTGTACTGACCTGTTGAGCTGTGTGAGTAGGTATTGTTAGAAAGGTATATTTTTTTTCCCCCAGAGGGACAATAGGATCTTAAAGAGACTTTCCTGTTTCAGAAGGCTAGATTTTTTTCTTGGATAAGTTGGTCTGGAATAGGACTAAAAAGAATTGAAATTAACCCAATGGTTAATTTCTAAATTTATAGGGTGTGCAATAAGCTGACTAAATTTTTTAAAAATCCACAAGTACTTGGAGTGTTTTGTTTTCACTTTTACACTGTGAATAATTTTACGAAAGGCTATACTGTTATTTACACCTTCCAATTAACTCAGAAAAAATAAATTCCATATTTTCCTGATACAAGATGCTGCTACAGATGACAACATTAAAAATCTTTATTGGATGAAATGAAGAACAACTGCTTATTCTAAGACCCTGGATCTGTTTGTTTGTTGTTAGTTTGCTTGGGCATTTTGTCCAGAGGATGTTAATAAATTTTACCTTTCTTCTTCTTTCTCTTCAATTCTTTAGCATGTTTCTGGAAGGTACTATAAACACTGCATATAATTCTGTTCAATTATTTTTCCTTCATAGTTGCAGGCCTTGCATAATTAATCTCTTTTTGGGAAACTTTCTATTTCTTAACCCAAATGAATGTCAGCACCAAAAATACAGATGTCTTGAGAGACAGGAGTCTCTGCAGTGGTTTAGGGGAATGAGTAAGTGATAAGGCAAATTTTCCATGTGAAGAAGGATGGGAATAAAAATATGTAGCACAGAAAAATGTAGGAATCTAATACTGAGAGAGTGGACACAGAAGCCTTCTAAAAACACCCATTGAAGAGGTGTACAGGGGCTCTTTCTTCCTGTGGTATGGCCCTGGCTCCAAGAATTTCCTGCAGATTAGATCAAGAAAAATTTATTCAATCCTTTCAGTCCTTGGTTTGACTTCTGGTACAATATGAGACTTTTGGGGATCCATTTACCTGAAGCCTGAGGAAGATGGTTATGTAATACCAGTGTCAATGCTTAAGCAGTTTCAGCCCATCCTCAGCTTTGTAAGTAACCTATAATCCTCTGTCTCTTCTATTTGCTAAGGAAAATGGTAGGATTAATTTCTCCTTATATTAGCCATTAGTAGCTAGTCTAAGCAGATCATGCAGTGCTCTCTCCAGTCAGAGGAGAGAGAGGGGTTTCTACAGAAAATAGGAATAAGCCACCCTTCACATGCCTACCAGTTACCAGTGATCCTAATGACTGTCTTTACCAGAGTAATTAACTATAAATGTCTCAGGTTCCAGTGATTCTTACCACAAACCCCCCACCCATTTTAATAAAATGAGTAAAATGTGCAGGACCACAGTCCGTGATAAAACTTGTTTTGTGGCTTTTCAGTCATTTCTCCAAGCATTCTAGGTCAGACAGTAATAGCATCATGTTCTCTTATAATTTACACTTCACAAATCTTTTCTTAGCTGTAAGTTTTGCAGGCAAAGTTCATTAGTTGATCACTGGCATCACTTCTCCTCTTCCCCCCGCCCTTGTCAAATAACATTGGGCTGTTGATAAACTCCTGGAGTACCCAGAAAGAAATAGCCTGAATATTTTCCTTTCAAAACCTGGATTTTTAACTTCCTGTGCTCTGTGTTTAATACCTAGAATGTCTCTCCTCTACTCTCACCAAATAAATTGGCTTTGATAAAATACTATGTAGTACTCATCCAAATGGTACAAAGAAATCTAGTCCCACCAGCTAACTTTATGGAACATACCAATAATTTTTTTTTTTATAAGAAGAAAATGGAGATGATGTTTGTTTGACCAACCCTGTTTTACAAGAAGTGACAGTAAGTGAGATGAATATTATCAATAAAGAGGGAGAAGGAAAAAAGAGCTGTTTATTACTTCTGGCATAATTTTAGTAGGGATTTCTATCTAATTGTCTAATCTCTGGCCTGTGAAATATTATATTATTATATTATAAAGATTATTATTATATTATACAGACCATCCTCCAGAATGTGGGAATTTCCTTGTTTCTAAAAATGGGTTCAGATAAACTCAGTTATGAAGGTGATTAAGTAATTATTTAAAAACATCATGAGGGGAAGTTACTTGAGTCTCCCTTTTGGAAAATATTTAATTTGAAGAGCCTATCCTTTGTTTTATTATTCTTTTATATTAAAATCCTGTGGGTTTTTTTATTATTCTACACTTACTACTTTAGATCCTGGATACTTCTTCACTATGTATAGTTTCATCTGTAATTCATTTGCAATTCTAATTCCCATCCATTCATTTTTCTTAAGATGGGTTTTTTATAATACCTTGCTATTTTCTTTAACCATACTATCATTGACTCATTTGTCTCTTCTATCAGTCACCGATAGATTTTAATTTGAAACTCATATTCACTGCCCTTTGTGCTCTCTTTTTCAGCCTCATCTATGTTTTCAAGTATTTTAACATTCAGGAGAATCTGTTTGTGGGAAAGCATAATTTACTCAGACAGACCCACAAAGAAAGGAGGAAAAAACTTTACATTTTTAGTTCCTTGTAACAAAATATTGATTAGACAGTATCAATTAGACAAATGAATTTATATCAGAAGAAATTGGCACTAAATTTCTAACTTCAGTTGAAACTAACTTCAAATGATAACTAGCATTTTCCATTAAAACCCCCATAATTTAATAAATATGACATTTTTTAATGAAAAAATGTTGTTGTACAAATTTCTCATATAAATGTTTTACCAAGTAACAGTGTTTACACCTCATCTTACACTGTGATTTTTCAGTGTTACTTTCACAAGACAGAGGCCCATGGCACGCATTTTGGAGAGTCTCAGAACTTCACATGGTGTCAGGGGCCTCTTGCAGATTCACCAGCAGTAGGTTGGCATCATGGACATGTCCATTTTGTGGTCAGGACATCAGACAGAGCTCTTATCTTTTTTTGAAATTATAATAATTAACCTTTTCAGCATCTAGCATCTCTCAGAATATCCTTTCTTCTGTGCTCTAAATACCAGTTGTTGCTAAATGAACATTATGCATGGAAATAAAGATTGGCTGTGCTTTTTGGAAAAAGTCCTGAATTGTCAAAGACTGCACATGAAGCCTGAGAGAAGTTGCTTGGGTGAGGTTCCTTCTGGGAAGGCAATCCATGCTGCAAATTTTCAGCTGGAGAGACAGAATTGCTCTCAACTAAGACAATAAATTAGATGACGATTCACATGCGGTGTTAATGGTAATATCTGTGGTGTCACAAGCATGCAGTAATTACAGCTGTGAAGATGAGCTCTGTTGTAGCTGGTACAACAGCTAATTATTTAGTGCTGCTGAAAATTCCTTCCAAAACACTGGAGCTGGGATCTCAAACGAGGAACTCTGAAACCTTCTTCTGTCTTTCTGCTTCATACTTGTTAACCTCTTTATTTTCTGTGCCAACGGGCACCTTATTTTGTACAGGAAAGAAGGAAGGAAGGAAGGAAGGAAGGAAGGAAGGAAGGAAGGAAGGAAGGAAGAAAGGGAGAGAGAGAGAGAGAGAAAGAAAGAAAGAAAAGAAGAAAGAAAGAAAGAAAGAAAGAAAGAAAGAAAGAAAGAAAAAAGAAAAGAAAGAAGAAAGAAAGAAAGAAGAAAGAAAAAAGAAAAGAAAGAAAAAGAAAAGAAAGAAAAAAGAAAAGAAAGGATGGCTGAATGGCTGACAACTTTGCTATCATTAATCTAGTCCCTGTATCCAGGACCAGTTCTGTTCTTGGGAATAGCCAAATGTGATTGGGAAAACTTTTAGTCCAAACACAGCATTTGAGTGAAATGTTACCAGAAGGTGTTTGCAGGATTATGATGGCACCTAAATATTCCTTTTATGAACTGCCAGTCACTCTTCTTTTACTGATAGTTCCTTTTCCTTCCTTTATTTATTTCTCTTTGTCTTTCAAGAATCATTAAAGCAGGACACAGATGCAATTCCCTGATGTTAAAATTACCAATGACAAAAAAAAACCCCGGCATGATTGTACATAGAAAAGGAATGACTTCATATTTCATGTGTAATCATAGAATCATGTAATGCTTTGGGTTCTAAGGGACCTTAAGGATCATCTATTTCAACACCCTGTCATGGTCATGGATGTCATCCACTAGTGTCATCCACTGCAGGAGCAGACAACCTTCTGTAAAATATGAAAAAAAAAAAACTATCTTGTGCACCTTCTTTTCATCCTCCTATCACACAGTTAAATATTACAGATCTCTTTGCCTGCACTGACATCAGTAGGCATTTGGACAGAAAAAACACAGAATTCCAGAGTGGGTGAGGGTCACCAGGAAGCACAGTGCAACAGTTGATGCATATTTAGGTAGCCTTCAGTCCAACAAACTCAGCTAGAGAAGGTCAGCTCCTTCTAGTGGGGAGCTCAAGTGTCAGTATAAGAAATCCTGCTGCCTAATGTGGCCTGGGATAGAGGTTCATTGTCTTCCCGGTGAGGTTTTTATTTCAGAACTGAAATGTCTGTCTCACCTGTGCTATCCACAAGTAGACAGCCCTTCCTCAGAGGGGTCTCTGCCAGAGCAAAGGGGCAGGGACACCACTGAGGGAACACAGCCTGTGCATGACTCTCCCCAGTGCAGTGACACAAAATACTGCAGTGGAAATACAGTAAGAGGCAGGCACCTGCAGGGCAAAACCAGCAGTTAGTAAAGTTTGGCAGAAAGAAACCAGTAAGAAGTAAAGGGTGGCAAACAGAAACTGATAAGAACATAAAGACAGAAAGAATCCCTTATGGACAAAGCCCCAACCTCCTGTGCCCTTTTGTCTCCCCAAAGGAGTTAAGACAGACCAAGTGAAACCTGTGATTTTGAAAAGGTATTTTGAGATTGGGAATGGGCAGAACATGGTAGTTAGGGCTTAAAATGAGATTGAAGAAAGAGAAAAAATGATATTTGCTGAAGTGGGTTTTTTTTTTAATATTGATTTTTTTTTCTTTTACTCCATACATGAATGAGTGATAAGAAATTGTTATTAATTTGCAGGTAATTAATTTTCTGAGTTATTACTGTTTTGTCTGCAACAAAGTAACTATATGGTAATTTTTATAATCTTCTTAGTGTCTTGTCTTCTAAGAAGCATTGAATCATTCCCTAGAAGGTCCTAGCATTGCATGGGAAGCACAAGGATGTTTGCTGCCTTAGCCAGCCCCCTCGGCGCAGTGTGGGGCTACGGCTGTTGTCAGCCATGTCACGTCCTGAAACCAGCCTGTTCAGCCAAGAGAGCAATGCAGTCACAGAGATCCATAAATTGACACTGAAAACAGGAGGTGGGGAAGAATAAGAATTTCCTCTCAAGTCAATTTGCTTTTTGAACTTTAACTACATTTTACAAATACAAAGTCTGTAATTACTACCTGCGGAATCATTTGACTCTTGAGCGCTGAACTCTGCAACAAATAAAGGCAGGAAATACTGAGGTAAATGTGCATTGCATTTATACTCTAGCACTTCCACATACGTCTAACAAAGAGGGAATTTCAGGCCAGCTGGTATGCTCATGAAAATTTTTCTGTGACCCACCCTTTAGATACTGCCTGGGATATCATTTACTGGGCTACAGTCTACTGGGCCAGTCTCTCACTGCCTCCTCTCTTGAGCCTCCCTCACAACACAATTGAACTGAAGCCCACCCTCCACAACCAGAACAAGCAGCTGGCCACGGTCCTGACCCTATTGCTGCTCTTTGGGAATCATTGTCCCTGGGCAAAAGCCTCCTCTACTGAACTGTGTTCCTATCAGCCAACTTCTTGGTGCAATAAGCTCTAGAACTGCCAAACCTCTTTGTAATCTGCTAAACTTCTTCTTGTAGGTCCAATATTTGCCTACCAGTCCAATTTTGACAGTAATCTCAAGGTGACCTCTGAGGACAAACTCAGTTATAGCCCATGGGTTTTTTCCTATACAAAACAAGGACAGGGATTCTGATTGTATTCTTACCATTAACTTATATTTCTGTTCTTAAACACACTCTCCAAGGAACTATCTTTCTTGCTTATGCTATGCCACCACATCTGGATAATGATATCATCAGGAGCTGAACTTTAGCAGGGTTTCTTTGAATTAGGCTTGGATTTCTTTGAACCAAGGAAAAGGTTTCTGGATTCAAAATCAGACTGGGTACACACAACAGCAATAACACCCTCAAAATGTCACAACAACAAAACTTTCTTTATAGGATTGTCAACACTCTGACTCAAACACTATTTGGAAGTCAAGACGTTCAGCCACCTCCTCTGGGTGCTCCTTTCCAGCAATGGGAAAAGCATCCAGATCCCTTCTGAGTGCACATGAGGGTCAGATGCAATCTCAGTTGAAGCAAGCCCATGTTTACAGTCTTGCTCCAACTGTGTTAGTCAGGCTCAGTGCTGCCTCATGGGGAGCTGTGAATACACAATCTGGCTCTCAAAATTCCCTTTTTACCATGCAAGATCTTCCCCTTTACTACCCCCACCCCCTTCCAAACAAACAGCTCTTTTCTAGTTGCCATATCCCCATCAGCACCAGTTTCGCTGGTTTTGAATCCTTATTTGGTGGTCATGCTATAGTTTCCCTGATAACTTCTGACTTTGACAGCGATTTTGTCAAGCTATTGCCTATCCTGTTGTCTGTGACATCCTGCCATTTCTCATTTTGCTGTCTTGTTAGTGGCACCATGGGTCAGCATAGGCCATCTGCATGCACACTGCTTCCCTTTGTAATCTGCAGCATCCTGCAGCTCCTCGTGTCTTTATCTTGTCAGAGGCGCTGCAAGACTGAGTGCGCCATCTGTACATGCATCTCAACACATACCTGCCTGTGCCATCTGCTGCTGTATTAATAGGCAGAGGTGAATAAAATATACAGCTTCTGTACAGAAGATGAAACTGAAAAAAACACAGCCATTGTACTGAGGAGCCCAGAACTGGACACAGCACTCCAGAAATGGCCTCACTGGGGCTGAGTGAGAGGGAGAATCAGCTCACTCAACCTGCTGGCCACACTTCCGCCATGCACCCCAGGATAACATTGGCTTTCCTGGCCACAAGGACGCTGAACGCTCATGGTCAACCTGTCAGCCCCCAAGACTCCCAGGTCCTTCTCTACAGAGCTCCTCCCCAGGAGGTCAGCCCCCAACCCGTGCTGGTATGTGGGGTTATTCCTCCTGAGGTGCAGGGCCCAACACTTGTCCTTGTTGAACCCCATTAGTTGTCTCCACACCCAGCTCACCAGCCCGTCAAGATCAAGCAGAATGAATCCCAATAGCTACAGCTGTGTTCTACTGGATCTTGACTTGCCTTTGTGGTCATGTTTGGCCATCTTGTAATGACGTTTTGTGATCATGTTTGGCCATCTTGTAATGATGTTTTGCTGAAGGGAAGTTACAGCGTACCTTGAGTTTCCCATTCAGTTCCAGCCCCAGTTCCCACAACACCCTAAAAACTCAGTCCCAGACCTACAGTGGAATACAAAAGAGCCAAAAAGGCAGGTGCTATCCAAGTGGGTACGTTTTTCTGTGTGGAATTATAGAGACATCATAAGCGTCCCTTTCCACAGAATGGTAAGTCCTTCATAAAAGCTGATCACCACAACCCCTAAACAGACATGCTGCACTAACACTGCAGCCAGTGCCCTCCTGAAATAAGGCTTCCACCAACTGGCTTTGCCAGGCTCTTTCAAAGCACATGATTTATTCAGGTTTTATTTAACATGTGCCACTAGCAAAACGATAATCTGTTTGTTTTCACTCAGTACACTTTAGTTATAGTTAACTTCCCAGAGACAAATTTAATTAGCAACCAATTCTCTCTCAATGCTGTAGACTTCAAAAAGCTTTTCCCCTCGCTGGGGCTGCACAATAAAGCACATTGTAATTAGAAGCAAACGTGAGATCCCTGTCTTTTCTTATTTAGAAAGAGTAAAAGAAAGGATTAAATTGCTTTCTCCTAGAATGAACTAAAAAACCACAGTAAATTGTCAAGACGTGATCACTCTTAATGCTTATATATTTATAATCATAACTTTCAGCCAAAATTGTTTTAGGAACCAGCCAAGAGGTCAGTAGTGGCTAAAAGATCAGTCCAGTAGTCAGGCAGAAATAAGCTGCTGAGGCAGAAGCAGAACACTTGAATCAGCTCCATGGATAAGTCAATATTTATCTCTCACCTTGATTTTTATCCTGCAGAAGAGCCATTGGGGTCTCTCCTTTTCAGTGTGTGCATTTATATTACCTAAAGCCACAGGTTTTTGGTCCTGCAGGTTCTTTCTTGCTAGAAAATCAAGCTTCTCCAGACACAAACTCTGAGGAGATGAACACTCCAGTTCCTCTGTCTGCCTGCTCTGCACCATGAGATCCCCTCTAGCTACAGGGATATGATCCAGGCTAATGTCAGGGGACATCTCATTATACAGGTTATTGCAGCCTCTGTCTGAGGTGGTTGTGCCTCTCTGATCCATAAAGAGACACATTTTCTAGAGAAATGATCCCTCTGTGCCCTTGGGGCAGTGCAGTAACTCACTGTCTTTTACACCACACACACACTGAAGCTGTGAAGTGCTGTAAAACCCAGGGTATGTATTTTTTTCAGCAGGTCTGTAGCCCTGAGTACGAATACTCTGATCCTGTAAAGCAGACTGTGTGCACAAGACTTTTTTTCCTGGTCTTGGTCAAACTGGCTGACAAAGGCTGCTGAGCTGTGCTCTGCAAGCAAAACTTCTGTGCACTGCATGCAACTTCGCCCGGGGAAATGCCATAAACCCTTAGCAAGAAATATTTCACTTGTGTGGGGATTGTATGTCAGAGATAATGGGCCTAGTTTGAGGATGGCCTTTTACCGAAAGTTTAATATCATGCACTGGGCTCCTGTGATGGTCTTTTGCCTTTTATGCTTGCAAACAGTACCCCTAGGCTATGCCATCAACTGAGATGCAGAGAATTGTTTGAGGCTGTCTCTGCCTGACAAAGTCATGATTTAATCTCCATCCATTACCTTGATAAGCCTGAAAATAAGCTGCAGACACTCCAGAATGTTCTGGGATGCTTCTGATGTGTATAATGTCAACCCCTTCTCTTTTTAAAAAAGGTGATGTGTTGCCTTGCTTAGATTGGATTTTTATTTAATATATTAGGACTAGAGCAGTATATAGAACTTGTATTTCTGCCAGTGGTTTGTTCAAATAAGAGGAAATACCATTTCTGGTAGTTTTAAATACTGCATTTATCAGGAAAAAAATATTTAGGGATTCTTACCAAACTATTCAAACAGTATTTTAAGCCTTAAACCAGTGCTTGGCTAGATCTGCTCTTCCACATACACACTACCAATCAATTCTTAGTGCAATTTAAGACCAAATCTTGCTCACTTTTACTACCATTCCATATCACTCATCTTTATGAAAGGCTTCCAGAAGCTGAGCTCATAATAGAGTGGACCATTTGCCTACAAAACCCTGTGCAAGCGTTTTCCACAGGTAGCCACTATCTGATATAGTCTCTTTCCCAGCTGCCTAGACGTGCTCAGCACCACAGGCTGTAACAAAAGTTAGGATGATTCCTCATGCCAGACACAGCTGGGTACAGACCTCTTTTCCATCCATTGTCAGACATGAAAGATGATGTGTTATTTGCTTCAACCTCAAAACTTAATTGTACTTCAAAAAAAAAAAAAAAGCCTCACATCACCATTTTATAGTCATGCAGATGAGGTCTGGAGGGTTCAGTCAATTCTCCTTGTTCACCAGCAGGAGGTTTTTCTTTGACCAGGAAGTTTCAGGGGCTGCCTTTACTCAATTCATGACAGGTATCATCAGATGTTCCTTAGTCAAGGTACAAAAGCTTACAATCACAACAGTATCCAGTACTTGAGGAATGTGTAACAGGACATAAGAGAAGTTAATTTTTACAAAGCAGGGCAGTGAATTTTGCAGGGACACAGCAGAGCAGTCACAGGGTTCAAATAGCACATTTCTCTTCCCACGTAGTCATTTAGATATGCAGAGAGAAAAGTTCTTCAGAGACAGTGTTCACATAAAATATAGTATTTGTAAAAGATGGCCCTGACTAAGCAGCTGACCTTTTTGGGTAGGATTACAAGGATAGGGACCTTGGCTCTGAAATAAGCATCTGACTGCTGTCAGAACTGGCTTTTGATGCTTTTTGACTTCTCCAGACTGACTTTGGAAATGTGAAGTTACAAAAGCAGCATGAGTAGTTTTTGACATACAAAAATTCACTCTTTGATTAGAGGGAGAAAAGAATAAGCTTTATGAATGCCTTTCGTTTCTACTTTTTTTTTTTTTTAATCAAGTATTCCTTACAATAAGTATGTATTATAGTAGTTTTCAAACTTTTCTTGTTTGTGAAGTCAGAGAACATTTCTTGCTGCAGAGATATGTGTGGAGTCCTAATGTCATGTTTTTCCCTGTGGCCAAGCCCTAGTGAGCAGCCTACAATTGCAAATTTGACATCATAATTCCTCAGAACTCATTAGGAAATGCACAACTGAGAATGCTGAGAGATTAAATGTTTTTTGTCTTTGAGTTCTTTCCATCATTACTTTTTTCCTTTAAAAACACCCTCAGACACCTTATTTTTATCAGCTTTTTTTCCTCCCCCCAAACTCATTTCATTTACAGCAAAATAAGTTTGTTAATCCCTTGATCTGAAAAGCTGACAGCTCATGTATTGATTAGCCACTCAACTATGCTGCTGCAGTGTTTTCAGCTCACAGCCCTGTCTCAAGTTGCTACAAGTTTGCTTAAAACATTAGTGTTCAGAGTCACTTCATTTGAAAACTGATTTGAACAGAGGGCAGAGCTGGACAACACTGTGAATTACACAGCACAGAAGAACACACATGGTGGTTTTGTAGAGAGGGGAGAAAAGAGAGGCCAGCCCAATGTGCCAAGAATGCAGATGGAAGGCACAATATCTCTTCTTAAGTTAGGGCTCAAATGCTTCGCTGTCATTGCAGTGCAACTGAAGCATGAGAATCTTATCAACTGCATAGCTTGGAGGCTGAGCTGCAACTAATAACAGACTGACTAGTCTTCACACCTTATATTGGAATTTCTGACAGGCCTTCCTCCATCCTTCATGCTAATTCTGTGTCCAAGTTCTCCCCGCTAATTTTAATTCAGTCATGTCTGTGAAGGATGTGGCTGTTGCATCCCCAGCAGCAGTCAGTACGTGCAGGAGCCTTGGTTCTGCTGATGGGATACAGAGCTATAAAAGCCTGTTAGTTTTGCTTGTACCTGTGATATGAGGAGAGGCTGAGAGATCTTGGACTCTTCAGTCTAGAGAAGAGAAAGCTGGGAGAGAACCTTATCAATGTGTACAAAACAGTATAAATATCTGATGGAAAGGGATGAAGAAGAAAATGAAGAAGCAGCAGCAGACACACTCCTCTAAATAGTGTCTATTGAGAGGGCAGGAGGAGGTGGGAACAAATTCCCATGAGAAGTTCCATTTGAACAAAAGAAAACACTTTTGTTACCATGCTGATAGTCAGAATCTGAAGTCTCAAATAATGAAATCAATATGAAACAAACACAGCACTAATCACAGTTCATGGCCAAGTAAAAGTAAAGTTCTACAAGACAGGGAAATGCTAAAGAAAAAAAAATAAACCAGAATGAGAAGTGAGTTATGTACACAAAACAGCAAAGTGAATGTATGTGTACAGCAGGAAGGACAATGACCTATTGCTGTGGTTTTGAGTCCAGCTGGAGATAAAAAATCACGTCCCCCCTCCCCCAGTTTGAAATCATTGTTCCTCCTGGTCACTTGATAGAGAACTGATACAGTCAGAAGAAAGTTAACTCTACCCTAGCCAAAACGAGCACATCCACCCTGCTGATTGCAGCAAGCATTTGAAAATGTTGTTACTTTTAATGAGAAACAACTTATTAGGAATCAGAGCAGGGCATCAGGAGATTACTTATTTTCTGCCCCATCTTTTCTGGAACAATGTGAAAACCATTCAGAATCAGAGAAAACAGGGCTGGGAGGGGCTGTGAGAAGGTGTCCAGTCCATGCTCACTGTGGTGTTAACTATACCAAACCAGATGGCAGCATGTTGGGCTCTCCATCCCTCGTGTAGATTGTGCCAGGGCTTAGCTTCCATACTCATCAGAAAGATTTTCCTAAAGTCTGGTGGATTCCTCTTTTGTTTCAATTTAAGATAAACTTTGTCCATCTCATTGGGCAGGGACAATATATCTGCTGTTATTTATCAAAATTTCTCTTTAAATGTAAAAGTTTCTAGGAAAAAAAGAGATACAATTACTTTGATTATTTTGTACTGATTTTGTACTTATTTTGTACCCTGGATAAATTTCTTCACAGTGGCTATTGTGGGTCTGTATTTTGTGCTGGAAATAGTGTTGTTTACACCCTGATGTTTCAGCTCCTGCTGACCAGCACTTGCATGGCATCAAGGCCTTTCTGCCTCCAACATTGTCCCAGTAGTGAATAAGCTGGAGGTGCACAAGAGGATGGGAGAGGACACAGCTGGGACAGCTTACCCCAACGGACCAATTTCCATATGACGTGATGCCATGCTTAGCAATAGAACTAGGAAGGAAGTTTGTTTGTGGGAGAAGGGGGCAGTTCTTGTGGACTGGATGAGCATCAGGTGGCTGGTGGCGAGCAATTGTTTCCATTGGTATCACTTGTCTTTCTTGGGATTTGTTTTCCTCTCTCTGCTTTTTTTTTTTTAATCTCTTTCCCCTTACTTAAAAATTATTATTATTATCATTATTATTAATTATTATTATTATTTTAATTATCAAACTGCTTTTAGCTCAAGCCATGTGTTTGTTTTCACTTTTGCTCTTCCAATTAATTCCCCCATCCTGAGGTGGAGTGGAAGGGGTTCTGAGTGAGTAAATGTGCGGTACTTAGTTGTCAGCTGCTGTCAAACCAAGACAGTTTTTTTTCTTGATCATTTTATTTACAGGTGTTTCCATTCTTGTCAGGCAATACTGGCATCCTGTCCCACAGAATAGTTGATGAAATGCTTGAAAGGTACATCTTCCCAAAGGATATTCATTACATGTCATTCTTAAGGAAGGAATGGAGCATGCTCTTGCTTCAACAATATGGTCACCTGAAATGGGGCTCAGTTGACTAAAATACGTTGTCTAGATCTGCTTTAGAATGGGGTAAATCTGACCTTCCTCCTTAGGTCAAAATGAGTCGGGCTTCATGGACTAGGCTGAGGTGTATAGTAATGACAAGGAGATCCTGAAGTCCTGGGCCAATATCACAGATATTTCCAAATTATTTAGCTCACATATGTCCTCAACACATGTGACACTTAGCCCATAAATAGAGCTGTCACTGCTCTGGTACAGAATCTTGGTTGGACGTACACCCATCATTCTCCTACCCTGGGAATAAATACCTTTTCTTTCCAATTCAGTTACATCTCCCTCAGAAGGCTCCCATTATTAATCAGCTGCACAATTTTCCATGCACACTGTTGAGATTGTGAAACACATAACCTTGGGGGTTAAAAAAGTTTTGAATGAGTTGACAGTAGTCTTGAAACACCTCCACCTCTGTGTATTATTTTGGAGCTATTTACCCTGGCCTTACCCTGGTGTAATTCATGGCAGAATTTGCTTCTGTGTAAATAGTGTTTATTGAAAGCAGAAAGTAGCACATGGAAATCATGTACTATATTCACTATCATTTGTTAATCATTTGAATTCCAGCTGTACTAAGATCAGCTTCTCCAAGTAAAAACAGCATGAGAATAACCGGATAGAAATCGACCTATTATTTTATTTCCTGCAAATTCTCTACATCGTATCCCTGAGGAGGCTCTCAAAGCACTTCACAAACATTTCCTGAGCCTTAGTGACAGGCTGCAAGAGAGATAAAAGTTCATACAAGTGAACATAACATATTTTTGCAAAAGAAATCCTGTCTTTCACTCACAAGTTGTGGTCCAGTGCAGGGAATACTAAGTTAAACCTTATGCCAGTTATGGGGGCGAACAAGACATTGATGATAGTCTTTGTTGGTATAAAATTTATGACTCATCATCTCCTTGTGGAGTTCCAGGACACAAACATATTGACATTTTAAAATGGTAGGGCCTCTGGGCATATTTCAAAGTTCTGGCCTGCTCCTTTAGGAAGGGCTGTTTTAGAAAGAAGTGTTTTGGGGGTTTTACTTCTGATTGGAAAGGGAGGTGGCTTCATAGCTTTAGATATTTGAGTGGGTTTCTGGTTAAGGACTGCACTCCCAGGAGTGTCAGCAGAGAAACTGTTTTAGGTAGTTTCAACTGGCTCCTTGACTCTTCAGAGATGAGTGGTAGACGTTGTGACTCTCAGTTTTGTGTGTTTATACACAACTTTTAACTCTTATGTGGAAAAAAATGAAACTGTCCCTTCTATTGCGGGAAAAAATAATTAGATTAAACTTAATGTGATATTTCTTGTTGCTTAACTTGATCTTATGTAAACTGATGTTTCCTTTCACTCATTATAAAGATATGGTTGTGATTAATGGAAAATTATTTTTGGTGCAAAAAGGTTAGTGAGCAGGCTAATGGGCTGTTGGGGCTTAGGTTTCTTTCCTTTTGTTCCTTTTTAATTACAGATTTCTTTCCCCATAAGTTGCTAGGAAACACTAACAACTGGGTACTTAAGAAAAACAAGAGAAGTGACCAGGCTCAGGGGAGGAGGGCATGCGGTTGCACTTCTCTTACCTGGTAGTTTCTCTCCAAGGGACAGAGATACGAGGATTGGGCAGGTGAAGGACGGGGCTGGGGCAGCTGCTGGCTCTCTCTCTCTCACTCTTGGTTTTGGAGGAGGTCGGTCAGAGCTGCTGCTTGGGGAAGGGAATTCGCTGCTGCTGCTGGAGCCCAGCCCAGAGCTGCTTCTGCTGCCCTAGGGTGAGCCTCTGCTCGTGAGAGCAGCCACTGACCCGGGACCTTATTGTCACCTGCCTCACTGAAAAAGGGACCTATCACCATCTGCTTGGGTGCCTGGGATCCTGAGCTCAGGGCTGCTGATACGGAGTGAATGGTTTCCACATCTCAGCTAGGAGTAAAATTGTCTAAAGTGATTTTATGTTGCTTGTATCCCCAATCGTCTGCTCTCTTTGCGCTGTATATTGACTTCTGTACTTTTAAGACTGGCTCTGAGAACAAAGCAGGGAAAGAAGAAGCAGAGTTTGGTTTGAAAACAGCTCTCACTCCTCTGCATTCTTCTTCAGATGGTTGTTTGTCTGAGGTACAGACAGCGGTGGGACAGAGATCTGTGCTTTTAGTTAGGTTTAGCTAGCTAAGGCAGAGAAGTTCCCTGGACT
>WBMY01003444.1:269700-292130 GCA_013397315.1 Donacobius atricapilla | reverse complement strand
GTGATAAAAGGCTCGGCGGTGGCCGCGGCGGCCACGAGTGACCCGGCGAGGAGCGGGAGCCTCTCTCTCTGCCCGACGCGCGGAGCCCGCAGCCAGCCCAGGTAAGCCCCGGCCCCGCCGCCACCGCCCGCGGCTGCCGGCCGGCCGTGAGGCTCAGCCCCGGCGCACTGTGCCCCCGCAGACGCAGCCGAGACCATGTGTGACGAGGACGAGACCACCGCGCTCGTGTGCGACAACGGCTCCGGCCTGGTGAAGGCTGGCTTCGCCGGGGACGATGCCCCCAGGGCCGTGTTCCCCTCCATCGTTGGCCGCCCCCGCCATCAGGTACGACGCTCTCCCCCTCCGAGCCTCCCCGCACGCCCTGCCACGGCCGTGCTTGTGGATCCCTGCTGCCTTCCAGCCCTCCGCATCCTCCTGTCTTGCTGGGGAGCCCCGTGCTGCTGCCCGTGGAGAGGTTGCTGAGCCCCTGCTTTCCTCCCCTGCAGGGCGTCATGGTGGGTATGGGTCAGAAGGACTCCTACGTAGGAGATGAAGCCCAGAGCAAGAGAGGTATCCTGACCCTGAAGTACCCCATTGAACATGGCATCATCACAAACTGGGACGACATGGAGAAGATCTGGCATCACACCTTCTACAATGAGCTGCGTGTCGCCCCAGAGGAGCACCCCACTCTGCTCACTGAGGCCCCCCTTAACCCCAAAGCCAACCGTGAAAAGATGACCCAAATCATGTTTGAGACCTTCAACGTCCCTGCCATGTATGTGGCCATCCAGGCTGTGCTGTCCCTGTACGCCTCTGGCCGTACCACTGGTGAGTGCCAAGTCCTGCTGGCCCCTCTTCCCCAAGCGAGGACACCCAGGACCAGTCCCCTACATCTGAGAAGCGCTCTGCCCCCAGGGCAGGACCCTCTGTGGGATGCATCCCTCAGATGTCTGCTTCTTGTTTCCCCAGGTATCGTGCTGGACTCCGGTGATGGTGTGACACACAACGTCCCCATCTATGAAGGGTATGCCCTACCCCATGCCATCATGCGCTTGGATCTGGCCGGCCGGGACCTCACGGACTACCTGATGAAGATCCTGACTGAGCGTGGCTATTCCTTTGTCACCACAGGTGAGCACCATTGCCTCCTCCAGAAAATTCCCTCTTGCTTCCAACCCTCGCAATTCTAGAGATGCTCTCACCCCATTGCAAGCCCCAGGATAAGTCCCCAGTGTGAGCTTATGTGTGGTGGGGAGCTTGGAGTCCCAGCAGACCTATGGAGGCAGTGCAAGTGCTCCCTGTTCCTCCTCTGCAAGCACTGATGCCTTTGCTTCCCCCTGACAGCTGAACGTGAGATTGTCCGTGACATCAAGGAGAAGCTGTGCTATGTGGCACTGGACTTTGAGAACGAGATGGCCACCGCTGCCTCTTCCTCCTCCCTTGAAAAGAGCTACGAGCTGCCTGATGGGCAGGTCATCACCATCGGCAACGAGCGTTTCCGCTGCCCAGAAACCCTCTTCCAGCCTTCCTTCATTGGTGTGTGGCCCCCTCCCTCTCTCTTCCCTTGGCAGCTCTCCCCTCTCTCCAGAGTCTCACGTGGAGCTCTTGCTTTGCGCGTAACTTGTGCCTGCCCGTTTCCCCCCGCTGCCCCCAGGTATGGAGTCCGCAGGTATCCATGAGACCACCTACAACAGCATCATGAAGTGCGACATTGACATCAGGAAGGACCTGTACGCCAACAACGTCATGTCCGGGGGTACCACCATGTACCCAGGTATTGCTGACCGCATGCAAAAGGAGATCACAGCCCTGGCCCCCAGCACAATGAAGATCAAGGTAAGGCCGGAGCAGGAGGGTCCCGGGCGCGTGGGGCAGTGCGCAGCCCCGTGCCTGTCACCTGCAGCAGAGCCGTGTTTACTGATCTCAGCTCTCTTGGTGTTTTCCAGATCATTGCCCCACCTGAGCGTAAGTACTCTGTCTGGATCGGTGGCTCCATCCTGGCCTCCCTGTCCACCTTCCAGCAGATGTGGATCACAAAGCAGGAATACGATGAAGCTGGCCCATCCATTGTCCACCGTAAATGCTTCTAAACACGTTTACATGATCACTTTGCCAACCACGCTCAGGATGACAACCTCCAAGGTTGCAGGCGGCCGAGGGCCTGCAACAGCCATGTAACTTTCTATTTTGTAACAATTTCTGGTTACCGTTGCTGCAAAGCTCCAGGTGACACAGTGTATGTAAAGTGTACATAAATTAATTTATTTTAGCTCGTTTTGTTTGTTTTTAAAACCAATGCCCTGTGGAAGGAAACAAAAAACTTCAAGAAGCATTAAATCACTGGTCATTCTGTCACACCCCAAACCCTGTTGTTTGTCGTCATTTGCTCGGGTTCTTCCATCACTTGCGCACAAACCGATAACGAGGGCAGCGGGCGGTGGGGCCGAACTCCCCCGATGGGAGCGGGACTGGGGAGGCGACAGGACCCCAGCCCGAGGAGCCAGCTCTGTGACTCCCTTGGGGCGCAGGCTGCTCGGGGGCGGCTGCGTGTTGCATCACGCTGCTGCGAGGGAGCTGCCCCGAGACTGCAGTGCGATAGTCGCAGGCGGGAAAGGGTTACCTGCAGCCTTTGCTTGCAAAATATTTCTTTTGGCTCAGCCTGCCAAAAAAGTAGCCCTGGCACGCTCCCGAGGAAGGCAAGGCTGGGGCTGAGGGCAGGTGGCGGGTGCAGGTTAAATAAAGAGCTTTCCACTCCACTTATGGGAAACCCACCTGCCACCGTGTTGTCCCTGGGGGGCTGAGGGCAGCCAGGGCCACTTCCTCACCCTGCCTGACACGCTTGCCCTTGCCAGTGGTCATGCATGAGGAGCTGCCTGCAAAGGGATCACCCCCTCCTCTGCCCCCTTGAACCACCCTCCCCTTCCCGGGATCACATCCTGTACTCAGGAACCCCCCGGGAGCCCGAAGGAAAATCCCAGGGGCTTCCCCTTGCTTGCCGCGGGCCTTTGCCTGCCCTCTTTGCCCATGAGGAGGCAGAGCAGAACGGGAGGAAGGAAATATGCTCCTGGCCTGTCTCATTTCTCTCTTACTGGGGCAAGGGGGCTCAGGGGACCCTCCTTTATTTCCAGCATTCACACACACCCCCCAGGTGTTCCATCTGGGAGCTCCACTCCGAGAGCCATCCTAAAGCTCTGCCAGGCTTGGCACATGTTCCTGCGTCAGGGCACATGTGCAGGAGCCATCAGCCTTTGAAGGAAGAGGACTCCTGGAGCACAGGACCCTGTCATGAAAGCAGTGCCTGAGTTTTGGGAGTTTCTTTTGTTGTAGGGGACAGCAGTACTCGGGAAAAAAAGATGATTTTCAGATAAACTTCCAGCCCAGAAAGATTTTTTGCATTCCTGTGGCTATGCTAAGGGTGCATTTGTTTTGTGTTTTTGCTGGTTTTGCTGGCATTAAAGTGAGACCGGTACATGAGTTCACTTTTTTTGTTTAGCATTATCCCAAAGCAAAAACCTGTGGGAGGAGCTGCCCTGGTCCTTCCCTGGTATCTGAGGGCAGAGAGGGACACAGGGCAGCCCTAAGGGCTCTCAGTGACTGGGGATAGACTGGAAACTAGTTGCTTCTCAAAAAAGAGTTGCTTCTCAAAAAGCAAACACAAACTTCTATTGCTATTTGTGTAGGGGCACATACTCCATCTGTCAGTTCCCTGTTGGGATTTTGGGATGTGCTTAACATTAAGTCCTCAGTACTTGACCCCTGATCTCAGTTTCAGTTGTAGCTTAGATGGTGTTATGAGATGGATTTTAGGACCAGCTTCCATTATTTAATTAAAAGACTATTTCAGAAGCACTGATAAAAGTTAGCTTAGAATAGTGGCCTTATGAGTTCAGCATTCACACACTCCACTTTTTCACCTGTAATATTAATTTATGATCCTAAACCCACAATGGAACAGGCTGATTTTTGAAAGGCGGAGTGGTGCTGAACCAGCCACTCTCTCCAGCCTGATCAAAATCAAAGAGATCAGGAGATACTTACTCCTTCTCAATGAAGACCTATATTTTTCAGTGCCAAACTTGGGTTTAGGACCCCTCATGAGCACAGCTGTGGGCAGAGGTGAGTCCTTCAGCACTCAGGACGCTGCACAGGTGTTGCCTTGCACCCAGAGGCTGATGCTGCCACTGGCATGTCATGATCTGCTGCCTCTAACTGCAGAATTTGGTCTCACTCTCACCCACAGCATCAGGTATTCTCACCAGGCTCAGTGCCAATTTCATCCAGAAAGAAAGATAAATGCCATAAAGGTCATTCTTATAGCTGTGAAAAAAAAAAAGAAAAAAAAAAAGAAGAAGAAGAAAAAAAGACTGTTTTGTTGTTTTTATGCTTAATCCATGAACAGGGATGCCCTGAGTCTCAAGCCTATGAAAGTACCCTGCTCAGGTTCTAATTTCAAACTTAAACAGTCTGTTTATTCTGAAACCAGCCTTTTATTTGGGCTTGGGGTTTTCCTTAATATTTTTAGCAACTGAAGACACAGATTGTTTGGAAACAGGTGAGTTGGATTTTCATATGGCTCACAAGCCCTGATGCTGGGAAGGTGTTTTGGAAAATTTTGCTTGTGCACAATGATCCGGGTTTGGTCTTTATTGTGCAGTTCTCAATAATTTCATTACCCTCCCTGCACCTCTAGCAGCGTTGCTGGCAGCAGGGCTAGGATCCCCAGGACCCTAAGGATCCCCAGGGCCAGCATCCTCTGTTTTGAGAAAGGCAAAGGGATAAATGGGGCATCAGAGGAGTAAAAGGAGGTGGAAGGAAGGATGAAGGACACTCACATACCGTGGAGGGAAGATAACAAAGGGGAATGACTCTTCCCTGCACCAAAAACATCCTCTGGGCCTGCAGCTCACTGCTTGCTCCACAGTCATCTGGATCCAGGGCTGAACCAATGCTGGACCACCCTCCACAAGTTAAGTCTACATCCAGTGGGCAACACAAGAAGCTGCCCTCGGTCCAAATATCACCGAGGGATGGAAAATCTTGGGAGAGGAGGAGTCCTTGAAAGAACAAAAATTATGTGGAGTGGTTTAGATGAGCTTGGGAGACGCAGCCTTGACTGGGTTTTGATGTGAGCTTCCCCCAGACCTGCAGATGCCTGGGCCATTACCTCAGTGATATAAGGAGCCAAGGGAAAACCTGGGCTCTGAGGGAAATTCTTGAGGGAGCCTCTGAAAAAAAGAGCAAAGGAAATCCTGGAGAAGAAGAGCACACTGGAGGAGTGTGCTAATCTTATTTTGATATAGATTTTGCAAAAGTGGAAATCTGCAGTTGCACAGAGAGCAGAATGTGGCCTAGGATGGGCTACCCTCCCACAAAGGTGATATCTTTGTGCAAAGGGAACTGGCACCCCAACATTCTTCTCCCCTTGTGTTCCAGAACCACAGAAACAAAAAGCACTTTGACCCACAGCATTTACTGGGCTTGGCTTTGCTGAGAGGACCTGAACACCCCCTCAGACCTGACACCAACGCAGCTCCACTGTGTATGCTGCTGGCTGTGTGTCTCCCATGGACACTTGGCCAGTAATATTTATTCAATGAGTTTTACTAAAGGGACAAAATGGAGGCCCCTTGAAAATTATCATCACTTTTCACAGGAAACTCCTAAGCAAAAAATTCTGTGGCGATCTTTATGTCTGAAAGTGAGGCATTAAAATGAAGATCGTCAAAGATTCAAACAACTTTATTTTATGGGAAAATTTGGTCCTGCTTCTATTTCATTAATCCACAGGAAAAAAATAATTTGAATGGAACATTTCTTATTAGGGTTTACTTGTTTATTCATTTTTTTAACCAAACAGACATTTTTCTTAAACAAACAAACAAAAAATTAAAGAGTTATGCAGTTGTATGGATCCTCATGGCTCATCTCCTGGGGCTGGAAAATGGAGAGCATAAGGGTGACTGTAACCTATTGATCAGCCAGTGGATAACTGCAGGCAGTGCTGGTGTGCAGGACTCCCATGTGGGACAGATGCCAGTCAGCATGGGCTGCTTTAGCAACAGGAACATTCAGAATATCCCCCAGCCTTGCACATTTTCCTGGGAATTGCTGGCAGCTTCGGAGCTCCTCTTCAGACCCTCATGGCCAGAACATATTTTGGAGGGACCAGAAGGTTCTGGCTGCAGGCTTTGGGGGGTATTTGCAGCTTGCAGAGACTCTGTTTTTCATTTGTTTGGGATCTGAAAATTAAAGCAGCTGCTGATTGCTGTGCTGTAGGGAAAGCTGGAGCATTGCTGGCTCCCACTAGGGCTGTGCGCTGTGTGTGATGGGGATGAGCAGATGTTGGAGAAATCTTTCATTTCCTCACTTGTCCCCATCTTCCCCCCTCCAGGGTACCCTGTCAACCTTGAATCCACACTGCCCTGTGCAGAGCTGGGGCCAGCAGTGTGCACAACCCCGCAGTGTGGGGACTCTGGGCAGCTCATCTTCTGTGCTTGCAGGGACCACGGCCAAACCCCGTCTTGTCTTGGCTGCTCAAGGCCACGCTCTGAAAATAAAGCTGCAGCTTGGAGGCAGTTCTGGCTGTTGATGTTCAGGGAGTGCCACAGGCAGCCCGGGAATGAGCCTCTATGTAACCCCACCTCAGGGAGCTGCATATATATAGATCCCTGGAAGCAGTTTTCTTCCTTGGCACACCACTCCCACCCATAACTCACTCCAAACAAACACTCCCTGCTCCCCTGTGCCCTCACTGCTTGGCTTCCAGCAGCTTCTCTCTCTTCCAGGGTAAACAAGGTTTTAAAGTTGAGAAATCTGCTGGAGGGAGGAGGGAAAAGGGGGAAGATCGCCTTGTAAGAAGACTCTCACACATGCTCAGAGATGAGCAGCCCTAAGTCAGCATCAGCAGGCGTCAGCCCTTGAGCCTGGCTCTCAAAGGCACGAGGACCTGGGCCGTATTTGCAGTGGCAGTCACGCCCTGTCGCACTCCTGCTGGGTTGTCCTCTTTCCGAAGCAGGAGTGCTGTAAGGCTTCAGGTACAGGTGTGTAAGGAGACCTCTGTACGGATGTAGCTCTGTTCTTTTCCCAGGGGAAGAGCTGCCCTGGTGCCTGGTGCATGCAGGCAGGGACAACGGCGCTCCCAAGGCAGACTGATGGCGGTCACAGCAGAGTCACCCTTCATCTCACACCACTCGTTCCTCACACCCTCTGGACACAGACATGATCTAATCTATTTGAGTGCAAAACAATTCTTAAATGCCTTTTATGTGGCCGGTGCTGAGCTGCTGGTGTTGCACTGGGTAGATCAGTGTTGGGAAGGGGACAGCCAGAGAGCCAGGGGAGGGCAGGAGGCCGGAGCAGTGCAAGAACCACAGCACTGCCAGCCGTGCTGAGGGAGCAGGCAGTGACAGAACAGTCCTGCCTTCCCAAACCTCCCTGTGCCTGCAGGGAGAAGGCTGCCTGCACAGGGAAGGAGGGGACCATGCAAGCGGGAGGAGATCTGAAGCAGATCAACACAAAAGAAGCCCACTGGGTTTCCCACGGCAACTGTATCTGCTTCTGTAAGGCTTTTAATCACAAAGAAATAGTTACAGTAACAGAGGTTTAAGAGTCTAAATCGGTTTGAGCTTGCCAGTATTGATCAATGCTGTCACTGGGCTGCCTGCCTGCAGATCACAACCAAAGGGCACCATGGGGAGCTCTGCCTGTCCTGCTCTACATTCTGCCCTGAAAATCAGGAAGTTCAAGTGCTAAAGCTGCCCACTTTCTTGCCACAAGTTTTTTGGAGTGCTGTAAGGGAACTGAAGCACTTTTCCAAAGGCAGGGTACTTTAAGGATTTCTTTACCTGGAACCCCTTATCCTCATCACTAGAGAAATAAAATAATTTTTTTAAAAAAATCAACCAAGAGCTACCAGAAATTCCTTACCGCAATAATTTTGAAGTAGTGATGGAGTTATTCCTATTTAATCCCAGCAGCACTGCAGCAGGTGACAAGCCATGTTTCTGTGACTGTAGGAACCAAGTAGTTCACATTGCAAAGTTGGTTTCCTTTCTCCTTTCTATACCAAGCTACCATCACAGTTTTCCTCTGTGACCATGAGCAAGTCAACATTCATAGCTCTGTTTGTTCCCATCAAAGTGGCTATTCTATTTTCCATCTCAAAGGAAGATAAAGAGGAATAGCTAATGCTCATGAAGGGTTTTGAGATGTTGTCATAGAAGGTGTTTGGGGAATGTGAAATACTTGTGATCCTAAATTTAGCTCTGAAAGTCATGCAGCCTGGTTTCCTGGCACAAATACCAGAGAAAGTCTTGAAATCTGAACATTCTCCAATTGCAGCCATGAGCTGGAGGCTGCAGCAGCCACAGGTGGTTCTGGGGCTCTCTGGCTGTGCCTCCTGCAGGGCCTTTTGCCTTGCTGGGAGCCCAGACCTCCCACTTCCTCCCAAGCTTCTCCCACCAACAACTGAAAGCTCCAGCAGTTTCTGTCCTTGATGGGTTTGATGCCTCTACATTGGGTCTCTAAGAGCCCTTTGTGATAAGACTGTTCTTCAAACCTGTGAAGTGCCAAATTTAGGAGAATTACAGTATTTGAACCAGGCTACTCAGGGAGAATATGCAAAATCTTTCTTGGGATAAATCTTTTCGGAGAAACATGGTGATTGATTTTAGACCTTCTACTCTGAGATTTATTACCTCTTACCTTAATTTTTATTAGTCCACTGAAGACAGCCCATCTTGGTCAACACCACGGTCAAGGAGATATGATTCCTCTGTTCACATCTGATGGGTTAAATGCCAGACAGATTAATAAAGTAGATTGGTTCTGCTTAAACAGCAAAATATGCTATTAAGTGGAACTTCGAGCTAAATTCCAAAATCAACTTTAAAAGGATGTAATTTAATCCTTGAGTTACTTAGCTTCTGCTGACAGTTTTTCTTTTTTTTTTTTTTTTTTTTTTTTTTTTTTTTTTTGTGCCTGCTGCACAAGTTCCTCGGTGGAGAAGCAATTGTTTGACAGAAAGTTGTTGTAACTCCTTTTTACAAAATCCTGATCAGCATCCAAAAACCAGGTGTAGCTCTGCCCAAACTGAAGGCGCTTGGTTTCTTCACCAGTTGCAGCTTCCCATGGCAAAGGCTGCAGAAGGACTGTGGGCAGCCCAGGGAGTGCACCTGCTGAATGTGCATCACCGTTTAAAAATAAAAAGTGGAGAGAAAAGAATAACACGGAAAATATTGCAAGGTCAGCAGATGGCAGGGGAAGGGCTTGTGCCTGGGCAGGGGGGTTTGGGCAAGGACAGGACAAATACTGGGATGGAGGCATAGCCACGTAAAGAGGAGGCGTCTGGGATGTTCTGCAGCACAGAAGTAATGGAGAAGGCTCCAGGGTGCTATAGTGACATTACTCCAGTATTCATTTCTACTATTTGTGCATGTTAGATTGGCTCTATTTCAGCATTGCAGCAAAGTCTCAGCCTGTGTACCCAGTCTCAGATGCCCTCTGCTGCAATGCAAACGTGCTGGAGTTCATTCAGCCCCACTGAAGCTGGGAGGGGGGGGAGGGGGCAGCAGATTTGGTTAATTTTTAAGTGTTTGAATGATCAGGCCCCAGATTAAGTAAACAAGCCACAGCAATTAAAGCAATCACAAGAGGAAGCAGAGAGGAGAAAGAAGGAATAATTAATTTTTGCTGTTGTACGTCCAGAACCTGGCATGGCTTGAGGCCATGGAATGTATAAGATGTGTGCATTGAATCTGTTGCCTGTTCTGTAGAGATTTTATTGCTCATTTCATAATTCACATCTATTTCTCTCCATTTTCTGTGGAAGAATCTGTCTGAATTAAGGATCAGTTAAGCAAATGAGGGTATAGAGGAAAGCTGAAGTGCAGTAAGACCCAAGTCTGGGCCACAGGTGTTCTGTAGGAGTTGTAGTTTTGACAAATAAGATACATGGGTGGAAAAAAAAAAGCATTAGGAGAGAAAATGTTTTATCATCTAATTTTTATGCCATAGACTTTGTGCTGGGAAAGAGTGCTGAGTTGCAGTGCTGGAAGCAATGGTAGGCTCAAACTCCAAGGAGGTATTTTCCTTTCTGACTCTGGTTTATCTCTGACCAGTACAATGGTAAGTGGCTTTGGAAGAGTTTTGGAGAAAGTAACATAAATACATTGATTGCATATGGGAAGGGTGTTTTTATATGGTAGGTGTAACTGTAAGGAGGGCTTGCTATTGCTAAACATTTCAAGCAAATGTCTGATAAGTTCTTCACTGGCAGTTTGACTTGTGAGTCATGTTGCACAGTCCCCCGCCATGCCCCTCTCTATTTATAAAGTCATGCCTTGTTACATCTGACTCGCTAAATAAGCCTTTCAGGTTGTGGAGGGGATTCTAGCAGCACAGTGTGGGAACCGGGGAATAATTTGGAGGAGTAAGGGAAGTTAGAAAGGACACGACAAATCACTGCATGCTGACTGCCCTCTGAAATGTGCTGCTAGGCTTTTCCACCATGAAAAAGCCCAGGAGGCAGGGGTGGATGGCTTCAGTCTGCTGGGCACAAGGTGGAGAAAGAAGTGATGGTTAGTCTGAGCCGAGCCCCTGCAGGGGTTCCAGGGAGTGTGGAGGAGCAGGGGGAGGTAACTCCAGGGAAGCATGCCAACAAACCCAACAGCCCGTGGTTTTCTTCCTATGCACAGTGCCTGGAGGGAGGCTGCAGGGCTGCTGCAGCTGCTCCCTGCCGCAGCTATGGAGTGCAGTGGAGCCTCTGTGGGGGTCCCTCCTGGCATCTGCCCTGGTCCCTGCCACACACGGGAGCCCTTTCCGGGTCACTGGCCCCTGGCTGGCTGTGGCTGGGGGCAGCCTTGGTGCTGACAGGGCTTAGATGTGCAGGACAGGAGGGACATATCTCCAGGGCAGCATCCTCCTACCCAGGGCTCTGGCTGGTGCTGCAATAAAATGTGTTTCCAAATACTGATGACATAGTGGTTAGTGCAGGACAGGGGAGATGAGGCAAAAGGACATGAGGAATGCAGTGGAAATTGTACTGGGAAGCACAACAGGGGTGCCACAAAAGGCAGAAGGAAGAGTCCTGACCTGTTTTGTCCATCGCCTCTTCGAAGGCAACAGGGAGGGAGGGACAAACATGCAAATTGCTTTTAAAGGGTTGTTTGGATGAATGCATGATCTTGTTTTTTCTCTGTCAGTCATTTTTCCCTGGTGATCATCTGCAAATGACTGGGCAAATGAGAGATGAGGGCTGAATGTGGGACACACATAAATCCTGAGCCTTCTTCCACAGAAGCAGGGCCCCATCACATGTAATGGTTACCTGGGGAAACAAACGCCATCACTCCCAAAGTCCCGCCCTTCCTCCTTCTTCCTCCCACTTTATATAATGACATGATGTCATATGGTCTGGACCATCCATTTGGTCAGTTTGGGTCACCTGTGCTGGCTGTGTCTCCTCCCAGACTCCCATTCTCCCCCAGCTTCCTCACCAGTGTGGCAATAGAAACAACAGAAAAGGCCTTGGCTTTGTGTAAGCCCTGCTCTGCAATAACGAAAACATCTTGATATTGTCAACTCTGTGTTCTGCACAAATCCAAAACACAACCCCATACTGGCCACTGTGGAGAAAACTACCTCAGCCAAAACCAGCACCTTGGAAAGCAGATCAGTGGGGTTGCAGCATCCTGCGTTTCTGAGACTTTATTGACTGAAGGAACTGGTTTTGTTCCTGCTCACATTTCTGTGTGCAGGAGCTAACTGCTTTCTGCTGGACATGGTTTGGCTCTGAAGGACTTCACAGGAAGCCAGGTTCTTTCCTGTCCAGCTCAGCAAGGCAGCACTGCCATAGTGTTCATTCACCTATCCTGAGAGCCTTCTTCCAGCAAGGTTTTGGAGCAGACAACAGGTCTGGGCACCATTTGGAAGCAGTCACATAGGGCTGTACAACTACAAATGAATGAGTGTTTCATTCATTTGGACCAGAGGAATATGCTTCTCTGGTCTTGCAGGGCATGGGGAGCAGAATTGTGGGGTTGACAAGGATGCCCACACAGCTGTGGGAGTGCCAGGAGCACAGGCCAGAGACACAAACTCCCAGTCTTCTCTCTCAGGAGTAAAGCCAGCCACATCATCAGCCACTCCCATACTGGCCACTGTGGAGAAAAGCTTCTCCTGTGAGCTTGGCTCAGTGAAGCTTTTTTAGTTCTGTATCCCCCAAGTTTCCCTACCGTGCCCATAATCTCTGACCCAGGGCAAGTGGGGCAGCAGGTGAATGTCGGTGCTGGGGCAGGATCTGACAAGCTCCACAACCAGCTCCTTTTCTGCTCCAGAAACAGCCCCTTACATCACCCTTGGCCCCCTTCAGTGGCAAAATCAGCACATAATTTTCCAGAAGCGGCCTGGCTGATGCTTACAGTGGTGTTCCTGGACATGGACGGTTCATTTTGTGTGGGATGGCAGGGACAAGGGGTTCAGGGCACCATGGCGGGTTTTTGCAGGGAGAAATCTGATTCACAGGAGGCTCAGGCTGGATTCCCACCAGCAGGCTAGGGAGACGAAAGCCAGCCTAACACTGCTCTTCAGAGCCAATAGGTTCCCCGTGCTGAGTGGGTAATTCATTATAAACAATATATGCAGAAGTCAGCACCCTCTAGGGGAGCAGCTCACAAGTGGTTCACAGGTTCTTTTCAAGAGCATCCATTTGTCAAAACCATTCTCAAGATAATTTCTGGTGCCTCGGAGGGATGCTCTGTTTCAAGCTGGGGCTTCTCCCACTGGGCACAGGTTTTGTTTGCTCCCCATCCTCTGAGAACCGAAATCTGAGTGCCAAGCCTTGTGACAGCAGAACTGAGGTACCCTTCTTGTAGGGATGCTGCAGGATTCATAGCTACTTTTTGATTGCAGCTGGCCTTTTTGGTGACTGTCCTTGTGAGGAGGCTGCTTTGCTGGAGTGGGTTAGGATGGAGAGCACTAGAGGGGCCAAACAGGTGCCTGGAGACAAATGTATTAACATTTTAATCTGGAGAGACCTGGGGAAGTGGCTGTAGTGTTTGCTTTTCTGTATTTTGAATCAGTACTGGGTTTGCTGAACAGCTGGATTTCCTCCCCGGAAGTGATGAGGAAACCCTAAAGATGCAATGGGCGATTTTACAAAATGCTGTGTGATGTGAGGGGCTGCAGATACCCTGCTTCCTGCCAAGGTAGGCTGGTGCTTTAACTACACCACCCAAGGGGCTGGCGGGTGTGTGTCGCCTGCTGGCCATGCAGCAGGGGCCGGGGGTTGCAGGAAAATGCCAGAGCACAGGCCAGGAGGGCTGACATCCAGCTTGGATGGCTTCACAGTAGCGCTGACAGAAGCACTGAGCCCCTGCCGCAGGGCTGTCCTGCCGCCGGCAGCCACCAGCGGGTCACCGCGGGTGCCTCACCCTCCCCAGGGTGTCTTGCTTTTCCTTGCCTTGCAGCATCATTTCTTCCAGGTCCTTCCCACAGGCAGAGTCGAGGGGATGCCAAGGTTCTTTACCCAGGCCCAGAAAGTCCTTTTCCAAAAAGAAAACTGCAAAGCTGGTGAGTGTTTGGTAGTGCTTAGCACGTATGTGCGCAGGCTGCTGGCCGGGGTTGCTACCAAGGCAAAGGAAGGGGCACGATAAGACTTTAATCTCCCTTCTCACTGGGGGATAAGCGAACCCTGACTGCGGTGACATTTCCCAGCCCGGTAGCCAAAAGGCTGATCACACGCCTCTCTCTAGCTGCCGAGAGCTGCTCTCAGAGGGTTTGCACATCTGCAGGCTCCAAGGGGTTAAAAATAGATCCCACCCCACTGATGGCACATTTTATGTCCATTTAAAGGTGTGCCATGCATTTCCATCCCAACACTCCTCTGTGAGACCTGAGCAAATGCCTTCATAGTAATGACATTTTGTTCAAGGCTCTTTCTCTTTCCTAAGCCCATGGCTGCCTGGGCTGGCTCCCCGCTTTGAGTGCTATTTTGGGGGGCTGCGTTTGCCCCCGGCTGCCCTGTTCTGAACGAGCAACTGCACTGTGATTGCTGGCATGTTGGTGGTGCTCCTGTCACAGTCAGCAGATAATGGGTTTATATTTCTGAGCAGGTCAGGGAGTTGCTCTCTAAACAAGTAATTTTTTTTTTTTTTTAAGCCAGAGAATACCTGTTAGAAAAGCACCATCCTTTCTGCTACTTGTTCATGTTGGCCATGTGGGATGGTTGTGCTGCCTTTTGGGGTGGACATCCCAGCAGTGTGCCATCTGGCACACGTGTTCCTCCAAGCGTCCTCCACACGTGCTATAGCAAACATCGAGGGCTGGACCTCTGTTCTCCAGCCACCCCAGCCCGTGTGAGCCCCGGCCCTGGCCCGGCCCCCTCCCCGGCCCCTTTGGAGCAGCAGGGGTCGGTTCCCGCAGTGCTGCCACCTCCCTCCCGCCGGTGGCAGGGGGCTGGCCTGGGTACTGGGCACGCTGGTAGGGTCCGGCCCTGGTCAGCTCTGCAGGTCAGGGAATTTCCCGCACATGGCTCCTGGGGCCAGAGAGGCTGCTTAGGGTGTGGATGGGGTGATTGTAGCCCGCGGAAGGGCACCTGAGCATATTTGGAAGAAGCAAAAGCAAAGAGGAGCTGCTGCGCGTTCTGTTATGAAGAGCAGTGGTGAGGGCTGGTGCAGTGGCACTGGTCTGCAGGCTTTGAGGCATGTGCTGCTGCTGTGCTGGCTGGGAGAGGGGAGCAGGGAGCAAGGCAGGAGCCCATGGCAGGAGGATACCAGCAGATTTCCTTCCCAGAGTGATGCTGGCAGGAGCTGTGTGCTGCTTGAAAAGGGGCTTTCTCTGCTGGCATCCGCCAGGTCACGCACAGACCAGGCAACCACCTCATGCCATATGAAACCCAAGAAAGCTTGGATAATCTCCAAAGGGTGGATGAAATTCCCATATCAAGCAAGCTTCACTGTGGCTCTGCTGAAGTCCAGGGAGGTTTGCCTTTGTGGGAGGACCTGGGTACTTTTATAAGGGGCTCCATTCCTCCCCCAGGAGCCCCCAGCCAGTCAGCGTGGCTGAGACCATATTAGGGATGCCTCTCCATGAGTCTGAACTGCATGTTTCCACCACATTCCCCATAGGAAGGCTCCCTGCAAAGTTCTCCCCTGCACTGTGTTAAAGAGGCAGCAAAGGCAGCATCTTTGGGGTGAGAGGCAGGGACAAGAGACACCATTGCTCATCCTCCAAGCCAGCACTCATCCCAGATGGGTATAAGTGAGGACAAGCCAAGGTGCCAGCAGGGAGAAGGGGCAGCTGTCAGCCTGTGCCCAGCCTACTGCTTGTGATTTTCCAGCTCGCCTTTGCCTTCCTCACCACGATTTCCCTTTTTTTTTTTTTTTTTTTTTTTTTTTTTTTTNTTTTTTTTTTTTTTTTCTGCTGGCTCTGTGCAAATTTGGTCTCAGCAGCTTAGACCTCTTCAGAGCTGAATCGCTGATGTGACTGTATTTATTTGGGATGAAATTTTGCAGGCCCTCATCCAGAGGCTGGGACTCCTGCTCACCCTCAGGGTACTGCTGAGGGCAGGTAAACCCCTCTCAGGAGCTCCCTGCATAGTTTTCCTCTTGTCCCCATTGTGGCATCCTCCTCCACCCCGTGTGCTTATCAGGATCTGGGGGGTCCTTTGGGACTGCTGCTCTAGAAGGTCTGGGGAAGAACTTCAAAAACATTAGTTTTTCTGAGCTGGTGCTGGAGGTGCTTCAGAAAAAAATGAGATAGCTGTGGCAACCTTCAGTGAACGATGTCAAAGCACTGGGATCCCTAAAAGGAGTTTATGTTCAGATGAGGGGTGTTTTTGTGTTGAAGACCCACTGGTTTCCAGAGAGAGGAACAATGAGATTAGGTTACAAAGCTTTCACAAACCGACAGTGAAATCAGTCCAGAGTTAGCACTGAGCTGCCAATAATTTCTGATGTTTAAAATCAGATTTGGTAATATGAACTTGTGCCAGCCTTGTTCCCAAGCCCTCCCATTGCAAATTCTGTGAAGTTTTTTCAAGCATTAAATTGTTTTCTACAGATCATTTGTTATTAACCACCAATTTACTGCTTGGGAAACTGATCCATCACTGTGCAGGCTGCTGTTAGACGCAGGACTGGCGCTGGGCCACCATATGGGGAGTTGTGAGGTGTGTGGGTTCCTATGCTGGAAGAAATATCCCAAAGCCACAGAAACAGCTTCTGTCTCCATCACCCAGAGGCTGACTCTAGCCCAGCAGTGATGGTCTGAAGGACTGACCTTTCAGAGCTCATCATTTCAGCAGCACTCCCTTACTGAAGTGAGATAGGGAGCAAGTTACAGCACAGATGTCTCTGTTCTACCCCAAAAATTTATGTTCTCTCAGTGACGGATAGGGTCTCAGATGTAGCCTTTAAGTGGTGGAGATTTTAAATCCCTTGCTTGTGGCAAATGCTGTACCAGCCTCTTGAGTGTCATCCAGGGTCAAAAGAAGGAGAAAAAGATGTGCCCAGGATTAAAAAAGGAGTATGAGCAGAGACAACAGCAAAAAAAGTAATCCTGACCAGTGGCCAGATGGCTGCTCCAGAGCTCCAGAGGGGAGTATGAGCCAAGAGCAGCTTTGGGCAGCCATGAGCTTGAGATAAGACTGAAGGAGAGTGTGTGGGCTCAGATACTTCTCCACTGCCTGTCTCTCCCTGAGTGGGTGCACCCAGGCTGCCTCCTGCCTTGACTCGTGGAGGTGGCACCCCGCAGGCGAGGCCACGAACTCAACAATGCCTTTGTTGAGCGCACATTGCAAGTGACTGTGTTGGACTCTGCCACTTGGAGTATGATGCAGGTCTGCCTTGATGACCTTTTTGGGAGCGAGATCCCACCACAGGGTGAACTGCCTCAATCCCTGTTTATCCTTTCTTTCAGGGGAATTTCATAAATGACATGAGTTATTCCTGACATTCAAAACCCAGGCATTTTCAGACTGGGTTTCTTTGTTTTGAACTATCCCCTTTAAGCATGGTGAAGGAGAGGTGGATGCAGGTGCCCACAGTGGCCCCAAGCCTTTAGCAGAGCCTTTCGGTTGGAGGGAATACATGTAGATTTTGAGAGAACAGACAACTCTGGACTTAATCCCCATTCACTAGCCTCTTGGGAAAGAGACATGTGGTGAGTAGTCACCTCCACATGTGCCCACACACCACTGCTTGTAAGGAGCTGTGGGAAACCCACATCATCATAAAAACACTCAGGCTATGGCTGGGACTGGGGTTCCTGCACTGCCCATGGAGCTGAACATCTGGAAGCCTGCTCCTTGTCTTGGTCAGGAGCTGCCTTGGCAGGCAGCTGCTGAGCAGAGATTTAGGGGTCATTAGTGAACCTGCTAGTCACTGGAACTGCTCAAGCAGGAGATAAAAAGGGACAGGTAGGAAAGGTCTCCCAGTTCTCCTGCCTCTTACTCAGCCGGCATGTAAACTTGGATTTTTCTTAGACTGAGTAGGCAGCCTGCAAATGTGTTGCTGGGGGCAGTGCCTTGACAAGCGCCTCATTACTGCAGGCTGTAAGATCTGTTCCCTTGATAGGAACCACTTGACCAGTCAACAGTGGTGTGCAACCTTGCAACCTTAAGGGGCCAGAAAAAAAAACAGGGAAAAGAAGAGCTGATACCAGATGGACTTTATTCTTTGCCACTGTAGCAATTTAAAACTGGGAGCTGAGCTGTGTTCACACCATGTGGTATGAACGGCCAGCCTCACTGGGTGCCCAGCCCAAGACTCAGGATTACAGAAGCCAGAAGACACTCAGGGGTGGGAAATGCCTCTGCCTGCTCCTGGCCACATTCCTAGCACACAGCCCAAGGAGCTACATCTCTCTTTTCATCTTTTAGCAAGGTGGGTGGAAAGCGTGGACCTTTGACAAAATTTGGAGGAGCTGCTAAAGGTTGCTGTGAACTCTGCTGCTGTGGGTGCTTCGGGGCACAGCCACTCAGGTGCAACAGGAAAAAGCTTGAAGCTGCTCCAAGAAAAATGTGACACATGCAAAAATAACAGGATTTGTGATCAGAGCTGCCAGAGAGGGGTTGCAGGGCTTCCCCAGCAGGTTGCAACTCACAACAGCCGTGGTCAAGTTTCCCATCAGGACCAGGCGGTTCTGGGAGACTTCTGCAGCCATGTGCACTACTGCTGACTAACCTGCCCCTAAGAGCATTTGAACCAGCTCTTCTGATCCTGCTCCCGTGACAGCTTTACCCTGTGGGCAGCTGGTGTAGACATAAAAAGGATAATACCCCATGAAACCAAAGAACCTGCATCTGCAGGATTAACCAGGCTACAGTTAACAGTGTGATGGCTTGTTTTATGAGGTGATTGGGACAGCTACCTCCAGTATTTGGCAAAGATTCACTGATCTAGGTGAAAGCAGAGTTTGCAGGTCTGGAAAGGTTGTGTTTTTCCATATCTGGCAAAATCTTCTTGCTGATTTGGAGTTTATGCTGTTAAATACTTTAAAAACATATTTCTCTTTAAGAAGCAGCTCATTTCTTTTCCCTGGTTTCTCTCTCCTCCAGACTCTACCCAAGCAAATCAGCAACCCAGTTTTAGACTCTGACAGTTCCTCATTCAGCTGGAAGACAGTCTGTGGATCTGAAAGATGTGTTGACATGTAATTTTTCCACTCCTACTGCATATAAACTGTCCACTATTCCCCTTATTGCCTGAAGCTGGGGAGAGGTGCAACGGCAAAAGACTACAGATCAAAACCATGTGTAAACTACCCTTGTGATTACCCAGTGTTTTTCTGGACCATACTCTGCAAAATAACATCCATGCTTGTTTTTCATTGCCTGCTACATTTTGCATAAAACTCAGGATATCTCTCTGCTCTTGACTTTGCTGTGGTTATTTCAGACAGAAATAAGGCTGTTCCCCAGCCCAGGCTGCTGTCCTCCCTGGTGGTCCCATTCAAATGGGGGTACTGGAGGAAACTGTGGCTCGTGGGTTTTGGCATCAATCAGACATCTGTCATGGATCTGGTCAGAAACTCTTGACCCACCTAGCCACCTGGTTTGTTATGTGTAGAAGAGCAATAATAGGGATTAAGAGGCATAAATAAGATCCTCAGGGGAAAAGTGCTTTAAAGGGGGAAAGCATGTCTAGAATTTCAGTGTTATGATTCAAATGGTATCTTTATTCCATTTTTTTTAATGAAGGCAAAAATACAGCAAAATATGCAAGCGAGGAAATTCTAGTGTTAGTGTCAGCCCCATAAATGCTGTACATCCTCATTTAGGAATCATTTAATAACTGCCTATTCTCAGTACATGGAAGTCTCTGCCATGAGGTATTGAAGCCAAAACTCATCAGGATTAAATTAATAATAATGTTTATACAGCTACACTGAGAATATCCAGAGCTGCTGTGTCGAGGACGGGGAAGGATTCTTGTCTGGCACATCCAGAGCAGCTTGGCTGTAGCTGGAGAGGTGAGGAAGGACTTCATCCGGGACTGTCTCAGCATCCTGCCCTGGAGCTGCCAAGCGTCTCTGGAGCTGGTTTGGGATGCTGGGCCCTTTTGTCTGGCAGTTGCTGCACTGTACGTGTCAAGATTAGATTGTGGCAGGGCATGGGGAAGGTGCCAGGCAGCCCCATCCAGGCTTTTGCTTGCATCAGCCTCAGGTAATGCGTGAGGCCCAATATCAGCTCTGCTGGGTGTCTCTGCACACTTCCGTCACAACTCTTCCTACACAAGTGGTACCCAGTCGGTTTCCAAGCCTTGCAGCTGCCCCTTCCCCTGGCATCATGGGATGTACATGCAAACCGTTGGATTGGGAGGGTTGCACCATGAAGGAGAAACTTGAGCAGGAGTGTGAAGGTGCAGCTCACTCCATTCCACACGGGCAGCTAGGTGCTCCTTGTCGCGTCAGCAAGAGTACTGATCCTGCGCGTACAGTGGAGGGGATGGGTGGAGGCAGCTGCTGACAACACTCTGTTAATCATGAGACATTGACACCTTGCAGGCTGTTGTGAAGATTAGGTACCTCCTCTAAAGAGTGCAGAGTTTAGGGGGGACAAAATGCAGAAAATTCGAACTCACAGACCGTGTGCCAGAATCTGGAGCCTGTCATACTGTCATTTCCTGTGTGATGGACGAGACATGGGTTAATGACTGGGCAGTAGGTTTATGAGCACCCCAGGAGAAGTTTGGTTCTGCAAAAGGCAATCCCTTCCTGATGGAGAAACCATCAGAGAGTATCCATATACCTCTGATGCAGCTGTGTCTTTTTTAACTGGTGTCATGGTTCAACCCCAGCTGGCAACTCTGGGCTCAATCCCCTCACTCCTTGGTAGGATGGGGAGGAGAAACAGGAGAAAAGAAACCTGTGGGTTGAGATAAGAACAGCTCAATAATTGAATAAAGTAAAATATAATAACACCAATTATAATAATAACAATAATAACATATAATGATAGCAATAAAAATGAGAGGAAGAGAGATAAAAACCAGGAGAAACCAGTGCTGCACAGTGCAATTGCTCACCATCCACTGACTGATGTTCAGCCTGCCCACAAGCAGTGATCAGTGGCTCCTGGGCAATTCCCCCCAGTTTATTTACTGGGCATGATGTTCTGTGGTGTGGAATATCCCTTTAGCCAGCTTGGGTCAGCTGTCCTGACCGTGTTGCCTCTCGGCTTCTGGTGCACCTGCTCCCTGGCAGAGCATGGGAAACGGAAAAGTCCTTGATTTAGAGTAATCAGTGTATCACCAACATTATTGTCATATTGAATCCAACACACAGCACTGCACTAGTTACTAAGAAGAGAATTATCTCAGCTGAAACCAGGACAACAGAGAACAGAAGTCCTTTGGGAGAGAAAAAATTGATAGTATAAAATATGTGGAAAGAACAGCAGTTGTGAAAACTTGTGGTTTTCATAACCACAAGTGATCAGCTAAAATTGTGCAGGTTGGTTCAACATGACATTTTGCACAAAATAGCATTTTATAAAAGGAAAGGAAATTCTGCAACCCCTAGACCTTGCCTGTTTATGTGAAATCCACTTATGTCATCTGCTCATGTAGACTGATCACAGTATCAGAGTAAAGAAACCAGGGTCCAGGTTAATTGGGGAGCAATCTGCTCTCCTCTCTAGATAGCACTGCTACAGCTGCTTTCTCTACTGCTGTCTTCAGTTACAGGCGTTTTGAAACCTATTATTCCCTGTTATTTTCCAAGAAATACCCTCTGTTACAGCAGGTGGTGCTGAGGACATGGCTGGACCCCAGTGGGACCACTAAGGGCAAAAGGAGAAGGCACCAGGGATAACCCAGATGCCACTGGAGCCCTCAGTAGGGAAAATAAATGAGGGAGGCCACTCCTAAATACAATCCTCAGGATAGCACTGGGTGGGGGGAGAAAACTGCTGCATCTGCCTGGTTTTATTCCAGTGAAGTATGCGGGCAAGGGTCCTGCATGCCTGCCTTGGGCAGGGCGCCGTGAGTGTCCCGGCACGGAGACAAGGAGCTCTCAGGAGCTCCTCTCTCGTTTTTGAGGCTGTTGAGTGGAGGTAGGTGCCCTGCTATTTTCTGTGCCTCTCTTCCCGGAAAATACACTGCCCAGACTCTCCTCCCTAGTGGCCCTATCACCCCACACCCCTGAGAGCAGCAGGTAGGGCTGAAGGGAGCCAGGGAAGTTCGGATGGGTTTTAAAATGGGAACTTAACAGGTTTATGGATGCAGATCTGCAATGTGTCTGCCTGCAGCACCAGGCGCTGGGTGCCACTGTAATTGGCCTCTCCTGACTGCATTTTCCTGAATCGCAGAGAGACACACTGGATTCCTCCGACAGCCTGCTGCCACGGGGCTGTTGACATAACTGCAAGGGATGGGGGCTGTGAGGGCTGGAGGGAGATATCCAGGTGCTTCTGCATAGGGCAGGCAACATCTCTCTCCCCCTCACTCATGCCAGGGCACCTCGGGTTTGGAAAGCCTGAGCCATTATACGCAAAAACAGGGCTAAACACTGCTCGATCGATTAAACAAAGTCAGTTTGGTTATGTTAGCTGTATCGAGGATTGCATCACTCCGCCGCGCAGGCAGAGGGGTTGCGTGTAACACCCACCCCCTCACCTTAAAGCCATCAACACTTTTGTTTCACTGGAAGAATCTGGGCCAGCTTTTACTATCCCGGGAATTCGTGCCAGCTTGTTTTTATCATTTGTGTCAGTCAGGGGAGGCACAGGGCAAGACAAGAAAAAATACTGTTTGCTACCTTATTAGTAAAAGAAAAAAAAAAAAAAAAAGGAATCGTTTCCTGGAAGTGTTTCTGAAAATCCGTCAGTGCCCCCGTGTGTCGGAGCCGGGGCTGGCGGGGAGGCCGGAGCGCCTCTGTGCGGGGCCCGCGCCCGGCGGGGCAGTCCGGCCCGCAGGGGCCCGAGGCAGGGCGCTGGCAGCGGGCGGGCC
>WBMY01003444.1:142534-267467 GCA_013397315.1 Donacobius atricapilla | reverse complement strand
GTGCGCTGCTGAGTGTGGTCAACTTCGAAGTCTGAACGGGCGCTGAGCTGGTAGCATTTTGTTCTCTTCTAGCACAGAGTAATTCCCTTTTGAGGTCTCGTGCTCTAAGAGAGTGGTTAGGCAGATAATAACACGGTCAAGCTACCCAAGCTGGTATTTTTTTATCCCATAAGATATAGTTTCTTACCTGTGACAAAAGAATAATGTATTTGGCAGCCACTGATTGGTGTTTTGAAATGCCTTTTGAATCAGCTGTCTCTCTGTTGTACAGCAGCAGGGAAAATCCTTGAGAACTGTTCAGTTAAGCCTCATGCTGCCTGTTTGTTAGGCTTGCTTTTCTTTCTTCTTTTTTTTTTTTTCCCCTTTTTTTTCTGCCTGGTGTTAGATGTACTTGTTTGGGGTGGGAAAACAAATCTGATCCAATGCCCTTTGGGGCCTGAGCCTTTCCAGAATGATCTGTATTCTGATATTCAAGACTAAACTACATTCACTGACTTTAAGAATATCACATTACACAAAAGCTTTAACTGTGCTGTCATCTGTACCAGGGGCTCGGTGTTTCAGAGCATATTAGTGATGTGGGGTTCTGCAGTCATCTGGGTGGGCCTGTGGTACCCAGGTCTCACATGGGGTGCACACAGCTGCCAGGGTAATACACTCCACCGCCCTAAAGCTGTTCTGATTTCAGCTGGGATAATTTTATGCCTGGTAGCTGGTACAGTGCTGTATGTTGGATTGAGTATGAGAATAACATTGATAACACACTGATGTTTTTAGTAGTTGCTCAGCAGTACTTACCCTAAATCAAGGACTTTTCAGTTTCCCATGCTCTGCCAGGGAGCAGGTGCACTGGAAGCTGTGAGGAAGCACAGCCAGGACGGCTGACCCAAACTGGCCAAAGGGATAATCCATGACTTTCTTGTTATGCCCAGTGTATAAAATGGGCGGAGTTGCCCAGAAGCCACCAACTATGCATCACTGGTTTCTCTTGGGTATTATTCTTCCCTTTTCATTACTGTTATTATATTTTACTTTATTTAAGTTACTGAGCTGTTCTTACCTCAACCCATGAGTTTTCCTGATTCTTGTTCCATCCCGCTGAAGAGGGAGGGAGTGTGTGGCTATGCAACACTTCGTTACCGGCTGAGGCTAAACCACAACAGCTGTGCAGTGATGGAAGCACCCCAGCTCACCAGAATGTATACTCTGGTATTAGTGGGCATAGTTTTGCTTTCCTCAATCAGGATGTGAGGAAGTTAGACTGTGGGAGCATGTATGGAAGAACTACATAGTATCTCAGTGAGAAGAACCAAGGAATTGCAAAAGATCAGGGAGTGGTTGCATGGGAAAAGGCGATGCTCTCTAAAGGCTTGGCCTTTAGTGAGAGGAGGTGGAAGCTATTGAAGCTGCTCTCAGAACCTGACACTTTCAACTTTCTGATGCACTTTGAATATGTACAAGCCTGGGGCAGTTGTGTTAGGGACCTGAATTTCTTTTCATTCTTCCTGTTGAGCCAATGGATAGAGCACATAAACCTGCTACAATCTAATGGCACTGGCAGTTGCCAAGGCTAGAGACTGCTGGCCAGGGTGCTCTGCTCACTCATCAGCCTGCTCCCTGATTCCTTCCCTGACTCCTCTCTAGGGAAAGATCCAGCTGGAGTTGCTTGGTAGTCAGATTCTGGTAGGGATTTGGCAGGGAAGAACAGCTTGCTAGCTGCACAGGCACTGTCTGTGGTCAGTGATGGTGTGTGTGACTGTCCAGTGCATCCAGTTGTGTCCTCAGTCCTGCAGCAGTGCCAAAGGGGCTGTGGAGTACCAGTGGCCTGCCAGGCTGCAGGATTTTGGGCAACTGTGCTTCTGTAATTGATACTTCTTTGCCATGGATGCTGTGAAGGAATTCCTAAAGTTCTGCCAGGTCCTTGCTATTTTATACTTATAGTGGGAGAAAAATCTGTACTTCACCTTCACGTCTTTGCCAAATGGTTTAGGATAAACATTTTTTTAACTTCTGCAAGTATTTAAGAGCTTCGCTAAATCTTTAGCAAAAGGACTGAAAACAACTCTGCTTAGGCAGCTGGATTTAGTGGATATTTATTGTATCTCAAGGCACATATATAAGGAGGTGACTCATTTAGTATTGGACAATCATAAGGATGCATTTTTCTTCTGCCTAGTGGCTGGCTAATTAAGGCATATGGAGGAGATAACAGAAACTACAACTCTGAAGCTTCTACTATTAAACTGCCTTTTTTTTCCTTTTTTTTTTTTTTTCTTTTTTTACTCTGAAAACTTAATTACACTGAAGTGCTGTGGAGGTAGCTGAGTGTGCTCATGTTGATGACATCTTTTGTCTTCTCAATCTGACATCCACCCACATGCTGGAACATCCTAGCTGTTACCTGGCTACTGCTGCTTCCTGCTGTTTTGTGGGGAATCTGATTTCTGCGGGAGTGGTATTGACAGTGCTTGTTGCACTGGTCATGGCTGGTCAGCATTAATGTTGTTTAATATCTGAGGTAAATACAATTCATAATGGCATGTGCTGCCCTGGTTTCCTCTTTCTCTCATTGCAATGAGCCTCTGTGTGTAAAAGTTGTGAATGATTCTGGTGTGTGAAGAGGAAGAGGATGTAGGCAGCTTGGCTTTAATGTTCAGGGGTGTTGATCTAAAGCACTAGCAGTGTGAACCCCTGGGGCAGCACGTGGGACAAAGCTGCTTTGTCACTGGGTCTTGCACTGAAGCTATGGCTGAGTGATACCAAGGTGCTCTTGGAGGCAACTTTGGGTTAATTCCTCCTGGCCCTTCACTTGTGGCAGCTGTTTGTGGGATTGTTCTGTGGAACATGCCCAGGCACAGATGTGCTTTAAATATAATCCCACAAAATCTTGACCTAATTCAACTGGTGTCGTTGTGGTGTAGACACATCCTCAAAGCTGTCAACAGAACCCAGTGGGCTGATAAGTAGAAGACAGAAGCTCTTGGCAGCAGTGCTGCTGTCAGACCTGTTGCTTGTGAAATGACACTGCTGCATACACATGCAGGATGAAGGCATCTTTCAATCCTTATTGCCATTTTGCCTTCAGCGTTTTTGTGTGGTGGTCTTAAATGACAGCCGGGCTAAGCTGCCATCGAAGGAGTTGCCTCAACAGTATTTGGAAAGTGACTGATCTGGATTAGTGGAACTAAACAGAAGATCCAATTTCAAACTTGTTCCCTGATCTTGTCTGTCAATGTGTTGCAGGTGCATTTGCTGGCCCATGTACTTGGGAAGGAGCAGCTTGTGATGGGGAAGAAGGCAAGGGTATCAATTCAGGGGTTTATAGTACTGTTATTTAAAGTTTCTCCCATTTTTTTTTTCTTTAGAAACAAGCTTTGCTATCAAGCCAATCCAGTAATTACTTTCCAAACTCTGCTGCAGATGAAGCTTGTGTGAATCTAATCAGCTCTGAGCTGCGGTGTGGCTGCTAGCTCCAGTACTGCTTCACGCAAGATCTGCCTTGAAGAAATGATGTTGCAATCTGTTTCATCTGTGGTAACTTACTGTCAGCCCAGCTCTAGTTTGTTGATACCCACGACTGGTTATATAGCCCCTTCAGGAGGTGTAGGAGACCTGCCCCATTTTGGGGAGGTGTCAGTACAAAAGCAGGAAACGTCCAGGTCCACCTGCTGCAGTGCAAGCACAAGAGCGCTTCTCCTGATGCTGAGGTAGTGCTGTAAGGAGCCAGCATCGCTACTTAGAGATAATACTGCTGACCCCTGTGACCTGGCCCGTGGTTCTAATCAGAAGGCTGTTAATATCTGTAGTGACTCATCAGGGCCTTTTGAAATGGGGGTCCTGTCTGCCCCCTGAGAGTGCAGTGTTGTGGGAGAGAGCAGCTCCCCTGGAGTTCTTCCCGGCTGAGCCAGGAGCTGTTATGCAAGTGGGCCGATGCAGCAGGGTTTAAGTGACCTCTTCTGGGCAGGAGCTTTCAGCAGCCGTGTTGGGTGGGCCTGGCAGACTCGTTCTGCCTGTTAAGCACTTAATCCCCTCCTGTCCATCCAGCGTGCTCTGCTTAGCATCCATGATGCAGTTTTGAACGTTTCTAGCTTTTCCCCTCTCCTGTCTAATCCCTGTAATGCCTCAAGCCAGTCAGTTCTGAGTTTCCTGTGTCTGCTGGAGCTGGTGCTCTGCATGGGAAGGAGAAGATGGGTAGGAGTTGCTGGTGCCTGGACTTCCTCCTGAGCAGCTGGGTCTAAGTCCTGCTGTCAACTGCTGCTCTTCTGACTTCGTGTGAAAAGTGTTGCCTAAGAAAATGGCTTGGATATAAACTGTAGTTTTAAATAAATGGCTTAAATAACTGTTAGAGGTCTTGTGCCTTCACCAGCTGAGTTCTGAGTAAATGCACTGTAGCAGTGGGTTCATGGAAATACCTGCTCTAATAGCAGGTGCTTATAAGTGCTACAGTACACTCTGGGATACAGCATTTACTGTAAGGCTGTGCACAGGACGCCATGTGCCATTTACCCATATGCTTTTATTGCTATTTTGGGACAAGCTGGCTCGATCATTTCTGGACCAGCTGGAGCTATATCCTGGTGAGTAGCATCCCCAGGCATGGCTGTTGCCTTGTTTTTTAAAGCTGAACTATCCATGCAATTGCAGAGCCCCCACTTTCCTGTATTTTTAAGTCTCTAAATGCCACTTCTGCTGTTTATGAAGTCAGTGTTGCTCCATCCCCTTTTGCAGAGAAGGAAGATGCCATTTTCCCTTGAATGTAGGATGAAACAGCTTTCCAAAATGAAAGCACTGTTGTTGCAGAATTAACAGCAATATGTTCCCTTTCAGAGTTTGATTTTCTTAAAACAGTGCTTCCTTCTGATAATGGACCTAGGCATTCCCTCCTTTGGAGTGGCAGCATAGAGAGATGCTCAGATAATATTTTGTAAGGGGATAACTCTGTGCTGCCTGTTTGCAGCCATGATGAATGAGCTGCCTTGTTTCAGAGATGAAGCTAGGTGTCTCAGAGCCCAATGAAAACAAGCAAAACAAGTCTAGCACCACACTGAGCTCACTGATGCTTTTTCCAGCCTTTTCTATAATAACTGAAACCACATCCAGCCAATATTTAGGTATGTAAAATTCATCTAGCCATTTTTACTCTCAATATGCCGTTACTTTGGTCTTGACTAATTTTTTTGGTTGTTTTGTGGTGTCATTCAACTGAATTCTTAACAAATACAGCTCTAAATACTTTAACATTGCTGGCCACTCTTTACTGAGTCCTCAGCTGTACTGCAGTATCACCTGTAGATGAATACTACACCAGCACATCTTGGAAGAGGGGTACAGGCAAGCCTGAACAGGGCCCAGCACAAGAGGGTAGAAACCACGCTGACTAGGCTAATAGCTAGCAAGAGAGCATAAGTCTTGCCCTAGGGGACTTCTGGGGCATGGAACAAGCTTTGATCTCTTTACCCTGCAAATGTGAAGTGAGTGCTAGAGTAAATGGATGCTTAACCAGTGTGCCATGCAGGTAACTTCTATTTCATCAGAAGTGGATGGATACAGAATTGAGATTAAAGTGGTGTCACATTGGGCATGTACATGCTTGAAATCACAGCAATTATCAGGAATGGTTGCTATTTTGTCAGAGGACTGGCAAACCCATCTGCTTTTAATGATGAAGACACATGCACTACTTGTCCATGGCCAACCTGTCAATGTGTAAGCAAGTCCTAAAGCAGAACAACTCCCTATGACAGTGAAGGAATTCCTTCTGTCTGTACCAGTGTATGCTGGTGGTGGATGAATGTGCTGAGACTTGGAACAGAGGTGGCTTGGAGCTGGTCCCCACCAGAAGCAGAAATAGATGGTGTGGTAGAAAACCTGCAAATTTGGTGTGTTTATGTCCGCAGAGTTTGAGTGATCACTGTGTGAGACTAGCAGAAGACAACATCTAATGATCAGATTTGAAAGGAATTGGTTACTAGTGGACTCGTATGCTCTTAGGTGAATAAAAGGCTTTAGTTGCCTTATGCATAGAAAGCGTGGTTGGCCTAAAAGTCACAGAGTTGTCAGATCACAATGTCTCCTTGTGCCTGCCCACAATGTTTAGGGGCCATGTTCAATGCCTAGCATATACTTCCAGCTTGTCCACACTACTGCTGAAGACTTGCTGGATGGAGAATGAAAACAGGGTTCTTTGATTAACTTGCTCATTATAGAGTAATGGAATTGTTTTGGTTGGAAAGGACCTTTAAAATTGAATCCAACCATTAACGCAGCACTGCCAAATCCACCACTAAGCCATGTCTCAAAGTGACTCATCCACATGTCTTTAAATATCTCCATGTATGGGGACTCAACCACTTCCCTGTACAGCCTGTTCCAGTGCCTGACAAAGCTTTTAGTGAAGACATTTTTCCTCATATCTAGTGTTAACTTCCCCGATGCAACTTGAGGCCATTTCCTCTTATCCTGTCACTTCTTACCTGGAAGAAGAGACTCCCACTGTGCTACAACCTCCCTTCAGGAAGCTATAGAGAGAGACAAGGTGTCCTCTGAGCCTCCTTTTCTCCAGGCTAAACAACCCCAGCTCCCTCAGCGGCTCCACACAGGACTTGTTCTCCAGACCCTTCACCAACTCCATCACCCTTCTCTGGACATGTTCCAGCACCTCAATGTCTTTCTTGTAGTGGGGGGCCCAGAACTGAACACAGGATTTGAGGTGTGGCATCACTAGTGCCACAAGTGCTCCCTTGCACTTTAGGGCAAGAAGATTGGCTCTTACGGAACAGTTGTTTCTCTGTGTTTTTATTAATTAATTAATATTGTATATAATGCTGATTCAGCCTTCAGTGATGATCTAAAATTGCAGTGATTCAGCCTTTAAATTCTCTCTCACAGTCCCTACTTCCCACACCCAGTGCCTGGACAACTACTGCTGGCTCCTTGCTATGGAAGGCTTAAATGTGTGGGATAAATGAGCCTTGGAGAGTAATGCCTGCATGATGGAATTTCTACCCTGTCAATCCCCTAACTAGGGTTTTTTTCTTCTCCAAGTCCCATACCAGGGTTTAAAAGATGAGTGGAACCTGTAGTTTCAGTCTTCAAAGGTGTGGCACTTTAAACGTACGACGTAATTCACCGACCAGGTAGCAAAGGTGATGTCTATCGCTTTGTAGGTTTTTGTTTCACGCTCTTCTTCATAAGCAGAAAACTGTAACAGAGACACGTGTATTAACAGGGAGCTTGAAAATGAATCACCTTTTTCAGCGGAAGCTGATAATATGAAGGATTTAATATTGCACATACTCTTATCAGACTTCATCTCTGACTGGCTAGCAGCATCTATGTGGCATTCAGCACTCCATCTGTTTGCTGTCTGAGAGATGCAAGGATGAAATGGTGAAGACAGAAGATCACTGGATACAGTCTTTAAATTCTGCCTGGGGCTGTTGGTTATCTGTAACCTCACCAGTGAAAGGCGTTTTTAAGTATGTGAAAGCTGTATTGTAGTCACTAAAAGAATGAAGACATTTAAGCAAGGTATATGTCTGTTGCTAAGGAAGAAGTGACTTCTTGAATTTCTAAAAAAAGCACAGCTTTAATGATGTATTGAGAGGCTGTGCAAATCAGACATTAATATGTTGTCATTGGGAGCTTAAAGCATAACTCCTTTTTTTTCTATAGAGAAAGAAAAAGAAGATCAAGAAAAGCAGGAGAAAGAAGAGCAAGAGAAAACTGTAGAACACACTTCTGTAAAGGAAGCAGACAAAACCAGCCGTACAGGACGACGTCCAAGTCGAAGTGCCTTGTCCAGTCGTAATGATCGAAAATCAGCCAAAAGTCCCCAAAGGACAGATGCACCAAAGGAGAATAAACATCCATTTGCTCTATATGGGTGGGGAGAAAGACAGACGGATACTGGGAGCCAGAAAACTCACAATGTCTGTGCTTCTGCTTCAGTGAATGAAGTAAGTAGGAGCTTCTGTTTCATTCAAAGGCAGTGACTACTTAATGCCTACAGATGTCTTAATATCTCGGCTGAATGTCTCAGGGGTCGCTTTATTTGAATGTATGGAGATTCCAGCAGTAGATGCTAGCAATAAACCTGAAGAGCCTTGAGATGTCCAAATAAGAGGTCTTTAGTGTTTGTTTGGAAACTTCTCAGGTTTGATTAATACTTGCAAGTTCTAATTAAACTCTGGATGTTGTGTTTCTGGCTGTTACAGTGTTACCAGCAAAACTGGCTGTTATAAAGTGTTTCTGCATTCTGAACTCCATGAGAACAACAGAAAAGCAGGCAGTTAGCACCAGGCAGGCGTATGAACACTGGGAAAAGGCTTGTGCTGTGCTGGGGAAGTGCTTTTGCTGGGGCACTTCCTAAACTAGGAGCCTCACTGAGATGGTACAAGTGCTTTTCTGCTAACATGTCTTGTCTAGCAGCCTGTTTTGGTGGGTTGCCAGTAGGAAATGTTGCTCGCAGCAGAATGGTCTATCAGATGGCTGATGGATTACAGGGCTGGTGTAAATATTACCAAAATAGCACAAAGTAAATTCATGTGGTCATGGACAGCACCAGGATTCTGCTGTACTGGGGCTCTGTTTTCTAGCTTAGAAAACAGCAAGGGAGTGTTATAACAGATCCATTTATTTCTTCCCTATAACTCTCCTAGGCTGGTAAAACATAATCATTAATGCATCCCTGCCAGTGTCTTGTCCTTGTCTTATGACTAATGTAGAGTCTGAATCTGTGACACAAGATAGCTGAGGACTGAGGTGGGGGGTGGTTGTGGTGTGCAAGATGGAGCTGGCCTTTGATGGGCTGTTTTGGAAGGGGTTTGTAGCCCAGGCTTTTCCTTCCTGGACAGCTCAAACCTTTCAGCAAAAGGAGGAACTTGGAGCTTTGGAAAGAAGCTGCCTTTCCTGATAATGGACAGTAATGCTAAATTGTTAAGCTCTGGTGAGTGCCCAAAACAGCTGACTGGCACTTTATGTTGAAGCCTAGGAGAGGCTGAAGCCTGACTTGAGCAGATATATTTATAGTTAATCTTTGACTTCTAACATTTTTTACACTAGAAACAGTAGTGGAACACCTTAGCTTGGGTCTTGAGGTTGGACAGAACAGGCAGAATATTTCTGAAACACTCCCAATTATGTCGTCTTTTGTCACTGAGGATGTTTCTTTATGTAGAAACTGACTGCTTACTGCCTGCTGAGGTTACTTTTTCTTCCGTGTTTGAAAGGTGTTACTTTCCCCTAATTGAGATGGGACATAGAGTTTTCAATCTGGAGATAGAAGCAAGCAAACATAGAAACTGGCTCTTCATATTAAATTTTGGAGGAAATATGGTAATTTATTAAAATAAAAATGTAATTGTGTGTTCAGCACATTGTTCAAAATTAAGATCTTAAATCTCTAAGGAATCTCTAGGGTTTGGTCTTACTAATATGGCTTAGGTTTTAAGGGATGCCTGGGCATATTTTGGGGTGTTTAAGATTTTAAATGATAGAAATAGAGAATTGAAGTTTTTGGAATACATCTGAGTAAGACTATGAAACATTCAAGATTTTTGCAATCATTTAATAGTTGGAAGCATGAAAGATAATGCAGAGCAGAATTTGAAGCACTTTTCATGAAAAAAAAGAAATCTGTGTTCAGCTAGTGCTACAAATTAGAGAAGAAAATATAACCTCGCTCATAATCCCGTTTCCTTCAGGATGGGGACTGGGACAAATGAAAAGTGATCTTCGTCATTCTTGAGGGGTTCCTAAGCTGTTATCCTTCTGTAATACTAACTCTGGTCTTTTAGATTCACGAATCTGCTCTACGAGCAAAGAACAGGAGACAAGTGGAGAAAAGGAAGCTTTCTCAGAGGCGAGTGCGATCAGCAGAGACAGAAAACACCTGGCGAACAAAGCCCTCCCCAGCAGACAACCCCTGGATGACAGAGTACATGAGATGCTACTCAGCAAGAGCTCTCTGAACCTGGATTCCCTTAGGCATCCTCAGAAGAAGTTATGCATATCAGGACACTGGTGCAAGGAACCAAACCACTTATGCAAGGTTTTTATAGGGAGTTTCCAGCCGTTAAAGTATTTGTTACAATGTTTTTATCGTGGCTACCTACCTCACAGTGGGGTGTATTCTTGGAGCCATAACATTTGAAGAAGCTTTTAGATATAACTACCCAAACTTTTAAACAATTCCCCTTTTGGGAATTTTTCTAATGCTTCAGTTGATTTGTTTTGAGGGTGGGAAGGGGAACCTTAGCATACAGGGAGTCAAAGCAAACACCTTTTTGATCATGGTTACAAATAATCTGATTTCCCTTATTTAAAGTATAAGTCATGGGGAGATGGTATTGGGGAAAGACTTTAAAGAGTGATGGAGGTGCCTTTGTATTTATAAAACTATTTAACACTTTTATGAAAACAGGCAACAGGAAGCCAGTGTATCTGGTAATTAGCACTAATAAATGTAGATGCTTTAGACAAGCAAATATCAAGCATTGTCTGTACACAGAAACTTTAAAAACAGCAACAAAAAAAAAATCCCAAACAAAACCAACCTTGCTTGATTAGTGAATCTGCTGATGCTAACTTTTATCACTGTTTCTAAGATCATTAGAATTAACCCTCATTTTCAGGGCAAGAAACAGCTACAGGATGGTTTTGCTGTAGCTGTTCCTGTTGAACCAAATAACTAATGTAGACAATCATTATGTGATAGCTGCTGCTCACTAAGCAGTTACTTGTTCTACAAATATAGAGTTGTACCACTGTACTCACCTCGTGGTCACACTTAGTCTGTACTTAATCATGTAAATGCATTTATTGAAGGAGAGGGCTGGCTCCTTTCTGGTGAGGTCTATTTTTAACACTTCAGAGTATCTAATGTGCTCAGTGGGGGTCAGAGTGCAATATGCATTCGGCTTGGAGGTATTGTACAAGTATATTGTTAAAGGGTTTAAACTTGAAAATTGTGTTGATAAAACTTGTAGATGATGTCCTGAGAAACTTGCTGCTTCTCGAAATTGGTGCAGAACCCCTCACTTATGGGGGGATGGGGAAGGGGGTAAGGGCTAGGGAAAGGAGGGGTGTATCCTTTAGTAAACAAGAAGATGTAATGAAGTTTGAACATTTTTGTTTTGTAGATCCTACTTCTACATAGTAAGACAGTCATTGTGATTCCTTGGTGGTTTTGTTTTCCTCAGGTGACTGTAAATTATCTTTTTTTCAGTTTGCTGACTATGCTTTAGGCAGATGATTGCTGTAGTTGTGAGCTTCAAAGTTTTGTTCAGATGTGTTGTGTGTTAGTTACATATGTTGGGTTATCTCGGTTTGTTTTGAAGCTTGTGCTTTACAGGCTGGACACATTCTCACAGGATGCATAATTGCACTTCTGCAGCAGAAGCCTGCTCTAGTTTTAGCTTCATTCCACAATCTCATTGAGTAAGGAGGACTCCAGAATTACTATTGCAACAGAGTACACATGCTCAGTGAAAAGTCTGATTGGGTTCTTGAAAAAAGTCATTGTGCAAAGGGTCCAAGCACTGCTGCCTCCTGGTGTCTATTACATCGCTAAAGGTTTCATTACTCACAATTTTAATTTTGTTAAAATGTCCTAGAAACCATGAAATTACAATCTGTTTTTTTTGGGGTTTACCTGCCTTTTAAGCATAAAGCTATAGAAATACAGATGACTCTTGCGGAAGGCTACCTATTTAAGATCTTACAGCTTTTAAGTCTGGGAAACCACAGCATGATTAAGAATGTTTTATATGCAGCAAAATCCCTGTATTTCAACTGCTAATTAAACCACAGGCTAGAACTTCCTGAAACTATAGAACACTGCCCAGAACTGGGGAAAACTATCCCAGAGAATGCCTTTACTCCACATGAGATTCTTCTGATTTCCTTTTATGCTGTGTTTTCCTCTTAAACAACTGCTGTAAATATGCTTAGCCCGCTTCTGATGCAGTTGCAATTCCAGAAGCCACCCAAGCTTTGCGCAACAGTGTCAAAGCAGCAACTCAGTAGTGTTTAACAGCCTTATTCAATAAAAACTTGCCTGCTCCTGTTGCCCACAGGCTTTGTAGGCTTTATGTAACCACAGCAGATGGATTGTGCCCTCAGTGCATTTTGTCACCTTTAACAGTTTCCTTTACTGTGTGGGGCAGGACTCATCTTGCCATGCTTTTGAAGACAGCTTCTACAGTTCTCTCTCCCCACAGGGAATGGAGGAGCCAGGATGATTATGTGCCTGCCTTAAGTTACCCACGTTTGGATAAGATGTATCTCCCATTAGGTGTTGGTGTTTTCAATAATTATAGGAGCCCTAAGTGTCTTCTGCCTTGGATACTGGGAACCAAACTTAAAACATCTCCAACAGGCCTGTTCAGGTGTTCAAATGAGAAATTTTAACAGCATCAAGGCTGCTGTATACTGAGGAAGTTGTCTAGTGCTAATCCTTGTCCAGTAAAGAGCTGTTCCCCACAAAGATCGCTTACTAGAAGACAGCAGAGACACTATTAAGGTCTTGTGAGTCATAGTTGTGCATTTTCAAATGGTCTGTAGCCAAAACAATCCTGGGTGCTATGTTGGTCCTATCTGGGTTTAAGTAATACATACAATGCCTGAAGTGAGGGGTAAATTATTCTGCAAATCAGGTAGCCTTCCTGCATTTGGGCATTATTTGACTAAAAAGCTACTATTTTGCTTAGACCATATGAAATAGTATAGTTCTGATCACAGCAAGCTCTATGTATGAAGTATTTGGTCTGGAAAACTGCTGCTGTTTTGATATTAACAAATGAAAAGCCAGTTGAATTGTAAAGCAGAACTTTCCAGCTGTAAAAGCTTTAAGTGTATTCCATAGATTCCTATAGGAGGTGGCCGTTTGTTTCAAATTGGACTCACTGAAAAGTAGAAAACCTAGTGAATGTCTTCCTATCAATTAAGGAATTTCTAAACTTTGTCTTGCATGGACTCCTGAATTTAGCCAACTGGTGAACACTTCTCACTCCTGTTTTAGAAGTAAAACTTTTCGGTAAGAACACAGTAAATACTCAATTGTCCAAAGTCTTCATTAAAATGACTGTTTATTCCTTTGTCTCTGAAAGTACTTAGCTAAGTGAAGCCAGAATTTTACAATGTGTAATGCTGCAGTTTAACTATAGTGTTGTGAAGACTAGTGTTTACAGTGTAAAATGTTACCATGAAAACTGCATAAGAATGTCCTGTAAAATACAGTAGCATGCCTGTTCAGTCACTGCTGTCACATCTTTGCAACTATGAAATACAGACTTTTTCACAGGAAGCTGAGATAGTAGTCAAGGTGATAGCTAAACTTAGAGCCAACCTTAACAAAATCAAGGGACAGTTTCTGGTAAGAATCTTATCCAGGTAGTACATCCAAATTTAAATTGCATTTTAAACACATATGGAAAGGTATCTCTTCTGATTTTTTTATGGTATCATGTAGTGCCACTGAACTATAAAGGCCTCTCTGACTTTTTTTTTTTTTTTACTGTGATAGGGACCAAATGCTAGCAATCTGAGGGCCTAATGTATGGTAACGTGGATGTTCCAGTTTCTTTTCCAGCTCACTTAGTGCACTCAGCAGCAAAGCCATAAACGGAACCTGACTCAACACCTTGACAAGTAGCCCTATGAAATTAGGGATACAAGTGAATGGGAAGCTGCCTCAGCTATTGTTAGCACTGAATTCACTTTAAAAACAATAGGGAAATACCATCTAAGCTTGAAGCAATATGTGTTTTTTAAAGTTTTTAAACAGTATTTGTTTTTAATGCTTCTGTATTGTCTATTATTAATAGTGTAGTGTCAACTTGTACATGTGAATAAAATGAGTGACACAAAGTGCCTGGACTGCTTGTACTGCGCTTTTTGGGATCTCAGCTTTTTTTTTTCCCCTTACAGGGTACTTTAGTCCCTGCATGCAAACTGAGGCTTCTGCTTGTCCAGATACTCTCTCCTGGAATGTAAGTGGCAGGCTTCTGTAATGACAAAGGTTGGGTATGAAGTTAGATTATAGTTACCATTTCAGCCTCCTATGTTCCTCCTGTAACTCTCCCGGAGATCCTTAACATCCTTTCCCAACTTGAATCACTTTTTTCCCCTACTATGATAAGAAAAAACCCAGCTATACTAGCTATCTGAAATGCTATGCCTTTGAGAATATAAGTGTAAAGCTTTGGAGGAAAAAGGATAACAGAAAAAACCAGGAAGCTCATGCAAACAGGAAAAATTAGGCTTTTAAAAGCTGGCTACGCTGAAGTTATCTATGTCACGGGTTCTTCAGTAAATAAATGAAACTATTTTTACTCTGTGGATTTACAATGTATTTTGTGAGATTTTTATAGCATTAGTTTTTCCAGCTTATAAAATATAATGGAAATGAGGTGCACAGACTAATCAGGTTTTTCTATGGCATTCACTTTTTATAGGTCTTAAGGGAACTCTTGAGCCATACTGCATACCTATTTAAATACAAAGAATGGATAAGATGAGGCAACTGTGAATTCTATGTGAGTTGCTGAATAGTCATATTACTGACTTCACTTAACAGACAAAGCTTGGACAAGTAAACAGGATTTGCTGGAAGAAAATCAAGAAGATTCTTTATTTGGTGCTAGATACAAGCATTAAATGAAATAGTGTAGGCCAACAGACTCATTAAAAGGCAAGACACAGGCTTTAATAAGACATTTAAATCTCTTAATGGGCTGAACAGATAAAGCTCCAGCTCAAATGGAACCTCAGATATAGATACCTGGTGGTATTTAATGTAAAACTCCCACCCACCTTGCTTTGGTAAAGTAAGAATTTTACCCTAAAAACATACATAACCTATTTATGACTTACTGTTCAGGTGAGCTAGGTTTGGTTTGCTGTGTCAACTATAATGCTAAAGCTTGAAATCTACTCCAGGGCTGATATTGGCATGATGTTTATTTTTAGAAATAAGAGACCCTCAGAGGAACAACAGTAAACAATAGTTTGCACTGCTGAGAACTATTATTTCCAACAGTATTTCTCTAAGGAGCTGCAATTTTAGAAAAATTCTTTTTAGAATGTCAGCAAGATACGCAGCATAAAAGGTTGAGATACTATAAAACATGCACATTAACCAGGTTAATGTGTATACAGTGAGAGTATACATGTCCAAACTCATTATAATGACACTATTCTTTCCTTCCAGGGAGGAAGGGGACAGCTTTAAGACAGTTACTGAAAAAATAAAACTGCTTACTGCTTTTTAAACCAGAGGCATTTAACCAAAATGATCATAAGAACCAAGTATAAAAGAGGCCTTGTATGTAAAAGTGACAGAAAGAAGTAGAAGAAAATCCCTGTGAAACCCCTGAAATTTCTATTTATAAGCAACAGTCCTCTGCTCTTTTGCACTGCTACTGTAATAATGGAAGGAGGTTTTGATCAATAGCCAACACCCCTTCCACCACTCTTAAGTGACAAGAGAGCAACCTTTAGCTCTGCTTGTGCTCAGCTTTTGTCAGTGTGCCAGGAAACCTGACTGGGTTATGGAATGGTGTGTGGGGGAACAGACTACCCAGTACCTCATCTTTTCCCAGCATTCCAGAACTGGTTTGGGGTTTTGGAACAAACACCCTCCTCAGCTCTGGTGGACAACACATCCCAATTAATAAGTGGCTATTTGGACTGGTGGAGGAGACAGTTCCATCCAACTTCCTATTCCAGAGGACTTGGTTTTGGTAAGTAGTAGCAGTTCTGAAAGCCAAACTGAACTGAGTGAAGATTAAGACAGGTAAGTTTCTTTGGAGTTCTCTGATGTTCTTGAAAATAGTTATGCTGCTTCAAAAAACACTTCACACTCTCACCAGGAAGAGAATATCATTGGGAATAATTGTTACTAGTTCTGTAACAAATCCAATCCTAAATACGACAATCAGAGGGGTGACATAACATGAAAGTTTTGGACACACAGCCTTTTTAAACCTAAACCCAGGCTTTTCAAGTACAAAGCATGCTTAATTCCATTTAATTCAGAGACAGCCTAAGGTGCATACTTTTCAGATAAGCATCCATTTGAACCTAAACTGTCAGGACAAAAGGAATAAACAGAACCCTAATTTCATGGAAGATGGTATAGCTCAGTGTAGCATTCTTGCTCTGCTCTTGTGCTTTATCTTGCCTTTTCCAACTTGACATATCAGGATACCAGAAGTATGGGTCATAACCACATGTTAAGAATTGATCCTGTCAACAGCTTATTAGAATGTGGCAAACTGAGTAGGAAAAAATAAACCAACAACCTCTCACTGACAGTTGCCAGTGGTTTTATAGCTCAGGTTGTAAATACAAACTATTGTGCAACAAACAAACATGACAAAGCCTACCTCAGTTAAATTTGTTTATATGATAAAAAAATAAAATATTAAACTGCTTATAGTGCAACATTCTAATAGCATACATAAGTATACCATGCTTTGTAAATTTACTGTTACATTATTTACAGTACATTACAATGCTTTAAACTAGAGGTGAAAGAACAAAAACAAGTAATGGAAAACATTTACATACAGGTATGAGCCTTAATATTGTCCACCAAACTATCCAGTTTGCTTTGCAGACTTGTGTGTTGTGCACATTCCTGCCCCCTACCACAGGACACCTTTCTGTCAGCAGTGCTCTGCTTCGTCTGTAGATAGTGGAAAGATGTTTTTAAAAACTGCATAGCCTTCAAGCTTTTCTGTTTCTTCAAACACCATTTGCAAGGACAGCTGTAAAATACATAAGAACTCCGTTAATTATCCTTACCTGATCAATCTGAAAACCAAGCTCTTGAAATAAGATCAATAAATATTCATTTCTGTAGAGCCATACCAAAGCTGAACAAAATTAAGGCCCTTTTCTAGCAGTCTCTTAGTTGAAGAATGACACTTTATAGGAGGATAACAGTTCAAAGATTCCTATCCATTATTTAAAATTCTGGGCTTTAATTGGGAGCTAAGCTCCCAGAATACAGGAAAAAAAAAAAAAAGAGAATGCAGAATTATGTGCTGCCTTATTTAATGTTCCATAAAGCTTCTGCTGTGTGCACTGCTCGAGCTGATCAATGAATACAGTAAAAGTGATACAACAGCTATACCTGCAGTACTTATTTGATATCACTGTCCTTGTATTAGAGAAATAAGGATTAATTATTGCAGAATAATTAACTACACAGGGAGAAAGGACTGTCCTAAGAGCCACTGCATGGTGCAAGCAGTTATATAAAATCCAATGATTTACTGAGAAGTGTCTTAAGGACAACAGTTTATAAGAAAGACTAACCACAGAGCTGTTCTTAGGAGTTTGTGATCTTTATGTCTCTTCCCCTACAATTGCTAAAGGGAAAAATTATTTCCTCACTTTCTCCGACCAACATCTTTGGAAGAACTTCAGAACACTGCACACCTGTTTTCTAGGCTGCAACAGCCCCAGAAGAACTACTTTTAGATGACAAAACTGCTTAAGCAGCAAATACCACTATTCTCTTGTTTACATTTCTGCTAATAGTAGGCAGGAATCAGAATAACTTCAGGCTGCTTTTAGGTAGGGGTAAGAAAGCCAATGGAAATTTGAAATTTAGTGTTATCTTTAATTTTTGAGTCATGGGGTTTAAGCCTCATTTTCAGAAAAGACTTTATAATAGTTTAGGGCAAGATACTGTACCATACATTTTGTGAATGCTTACTTCTACTAACGTTTGTTCCCAATGCAACAGAACTGATTCACTTTCTCTACAGTGCATTAGGTGGCTATTAGGCCTATAATGCATTTCAGGAATAGAGAATTTGAAAATGTATTCCATAGAATTACTCAGAGTTAGCTAAGATTTAGAAATACTTCAGTAAGAGCACTAGTCTTCCCAGCAGATGACAGAAGAAAAACCGAAGTATAAAAACTCCAATCCATTCCACTGTGCATTATTTCAATAGATTCTCTGTAACTTTACAGGCTGTGAAAAAGCCAAGCACCCAATACAGCACATTGATGAAACAGGCTAAATTGCCCATCACCCCAAGATTTTTGTAGCCTTACCTTCTGTATCTAAAGTAAGTAGTTGGGATTTTGTGTTTTGTTTCTCTAACACCCACACTCTTGAGCACTTTGTGCTTGTGCTCTGCGTGGCGATCTCAGCTGTCTCAAGGCAGCATCTCCATACTGAATACCTGAGCCCATTCTTTCGGGATCCAATTCTCCTGATGAGAAACAAAACAGTCAAAAGAACATAGATCACGTGCAAATAATGTATTCCAAATAACCCATTAACATTAGATGAAAAAACAGAGAATAATTATATTCTAATCTATTTATGGAGAGATTGTCTCAATTCTGTCTACTTTTAGGCAATTTCAAACCTGAATCATTTCCTCCTCTAATTTAACCATATGCCCTTGATCATGATGACAAAGCAATCTGTCCCAGAGTTAGGCCACAAACAAGAAATACATTTGCACTACTTTGAACAAAAGAAAGGTCTAAAATGTTTTCTGTGAATACAGTTAAAAACATCCTGTTTTCAGATGCTTATAAGCGAAGAAAATAGTACTGTAGATACCAAGCCAAACAAAAATGGATCAGTCTGATAGAAGGGTTCCAAAAAAAACTGCCCCCCAGGGAAAATGATCAACCTTTCCAATGTCCGGTATCCATTTCTGCCTCCTTCATACCCTGTGCTTTCAGAAGTGTTCTTATGGCTGCGTATTGGTCTGGCCAAGAGAGACCTCCACAAGTTCCTAAGAGTCTCCATTTTCACATGATTCAAGGGGTGTGTGCTTGTGCAAAAAAGCCAGGAGTGGATGTGTGCTGGCACAGAAAAGCCAGGATCAGTTCACAGAAAATAAGATGTAATTCTGTGGTGGCAGTACCTCTTTAAAGCCATCATCAAACTACAGTATCAAGAGAAACCAGCTATACATTGTTTTTTCATTTGGGTTTTGGGTTTGTTTAGGTTCATTCTGTTTGTTTGTTTAAAATGAAAGCTGCTGTTTGGCATTGATTTGATGCAGTAATCAGAAAATTCCTATAAAAATATCAAATCATTTTCATCTAAAAATTTCTGTTTGGCACTGGAAACATGTAATTAGAAACTGAGACAGACTTTTCAATATGGCCAGTACTTAAAACTTTAAAGATATCAAGCAGCTAGAAAAGAGAAAAATTGGAATGCAAATTAGCTGTAATGACATCTAACACACAGAAGCCTGTCTCCAGCAGAAACCTGCCCACTTCTGTTGAGAAGCTTCTGGTATATTTCTAGATCTGTAAAAGTAAAAATGATTTCAACTGAGAGGCAGGAAGGTCACTTCAGAGAAACAGTTGCTAGGAAACATCCCTGAAATTTTTAGTATTACTGTTCATACTCTCTTGACTGTATTTCCTGTTATATATGAGAAGCAGGATTTAAAGTTATGGCTGCCCAGATACTAGGTTTTTATTCTGGACTACAAAAACTGTCTAATGTCAGGCTTGGTAGTTGTAGGGATGCCGCAACCCACAGAACATGGAACCTACACTCAGATCTGACTGTTAAGGGAAACATCACCCACAATTCGCACCACCAGCCCTTTTTGGATATACAGGTCTCACTTTGACATCCATTCCTATTAAAGCATAGGAGAAGCAGCTATAAAACAAACAGATTATTTTACCAGAATGAAATGTTGGGTTTTTCTTTGTTTAATTCTATTAGAGGACGTTGAATGGTGGTATTTCCATGTGCACTTTTACTCATTTTCAGATAAAATAAAGGATTTTATAAATATAAAGCTTAATTTACCTGATTCAATTTTATTGAGTATTTTTCTTGCACACTGTACAAAGGCCTCTTCAACATTTTCCCCCGTTAGAGCACTTGTTTCCAAGAACATCAGCTCTGCATTTGACACCAAAAAAATAAAATCCTCAAAACAAGTCTGGAATACCGGGTATAGTAGTTTAAAGCATGAAAGCTAGGAGCAATAAAAATATTTTTATAGAGACCTACAGTCAAAAAGCATGGTCCAGAAAAACTAACTTTTGATGGCAAAACCACAAAAAACATCCTCTAAATTTTACTAAGGGACCCTAGAAAGCTGGAATCCAAAGATAACCTGGGCTGTGCATGCAAAACTGCACTTGAAACCAAACTTCATACAGTTTCCCATTAAATAGAGGTTATATGCAAAAGCAAAGCTAGTATCCAGAGTTGGTAGAAAAGACTTCAATTGATTTATAAAAGCAAAACCAGATTTTACTGATGGCAAGACTGCAGCACAGACGCTCAGACCAAGACTGGCTTTAGCTGGCACAGGCTCATGTCCTCAAACTGGAAATTCTGAATACCACAGACCAGGTCATAGTTGTCTGGATCCATGCCCTGCACTGAACTCAGTTTTCAATGAGTAAAAACTCATTGCTTCAAACTGTAGCACACCCCTTACAACTTTGTCTATTATTTCCAGAGTCTTTAAGATGCTGAAAAATGGGAATTCATGTCCTTCCTTTTCTCCTCAGCTGTGTGGAGGCAACGCAATACCTGAAGTTGTATTACATTTCCCTACAGAATATATCTCCACATAGAGGGTATTCTTAAAGGAGCAGCTGTGAGTGGAAGAACCACTAGTAATGAGACTTAAGTAGTACATGCAGTTTTCACTGCAGGCACTGCCTCTCTGGGCCTCAGGTACTGACAGAACTCTTTTCTGTAGACATGGTACAAAGTACAGCCTAACTGCACAAAAACGTAAATGATTTGAAGTAGTATGCGTCTTTGAATGCTACATGAAGGTTTTGTACACTTACCATTTTCCTGTGCAAACCGGGATGCTTCTAAAAAAGTGACTTCACGATCTGCATCAAGATCCTTTTTGTTTCCACACAGTATTATCACAATATTTTGACTTGCTAACATTCTTGCATCTGTCAACCAATTAGTAAGTGCATTGTAGGTTTCCCGGCTGTGCAGGAAATGAAATCCTTTATTAGGACACACCCATTTCTCATGAACAGATCACTGAACCAAAACTCAGACAGCAAATCTGTGTTTGTGGCAAACAAACTGCTGGTAGTCGGGCAAGGCACCTACACATCTCAGTGCACCAGTGATGAACAGGGAAGATTATCAAATTCCTTCATGAAACTATTTAACAGCTCGAGTATTTAAAAATCAAAATTAAATTAATCACGATACGTAAACACACAATTATAAAATACTGTGTTAATGTGAAAAGCTAAGATTTTAAGCTCTTCTCTAGTCTCAAGTTTTGTGCATGACATTTTGGGACAACAGAATGAGCTATTGTTCCACATGGAATTTAACTGATACTTAAATTACCAGTGGGATTATAAGAATTTGCAAGGCTTGTGTAGATGTGCATGCCTGAACATTCACACTGGAGTCAGGACCTACACTGCAGGCAGTCACCCTGCACACACCACTTGCCATTGTAGCAGTGGTCAGGGAGAAAGCTCTCAAGCAGTACCACTGACAGATGACTCCGGCTGACCTTAAGCACAGAAGACAGATCTCAAAGCCTGCTGAGAGAACCATTCACTCACAGAGCAACAAGCAACAACCTAGTGAACCACCATTGACCAACCCAAAACTCATCTGACAAACAGCAGTCAATGGTGACAGGAAGAATGGGAACATGTGTAATGGTAAGGTGTCTTATTGGCTGCCTATAATATTAAAATATTGAAAGATGCAGAGATGAACAGAATTTTCACCTACAGTTAAAGTATGTGTAGGCAGAGCTAGATTCTCCAGAGGATGACCTTCTATCCCAGCATGCTAATCAGCAGTTTCCACAAGAAAGGGTGCACCACCTTGGTTAAGGGTGGCTGAAGTCTTCTCTTGTTTCTGTGGCAAGGCTTGCTGAGCTAGCAATGTAGTCCACCATTATTAGATCAGAACTGGGGGCCCAATCCCCACAAATTTGTGTAACCCTTTAGGACTGTTCACATTTGACATTCACAATATCTCATGTAAGCCAGTTCCAAAGCTTAAATATGCATTGAGACAGAAGTACTCCTTTTACTTTCTTTCTTTTCTTCCTGCCCAATCTCAATTAGAGCATTAGGTACTTGGGGAGGAATCACTGTGCATTAATTGGATATGGCAGTCTATGAGCAAAAGAGCTGCTGGCTTTCTTACCTGGTTATATCATAGACAAGCAAAGCACCCGCAGCCCCTCTGTAGTAACTCCTTGTTACAGATCTGAAATAGAATTACAAATGTATATTTCTGTGGTGCCTTCACAGTTTAAAATCTGGGTTAATATAACACAACCTGTATTATGAAACAGAATTCTTATTTACATATTTAAAACAAAACATGTTTTTTAGACAATGTTATCAGCTGTGCAGCAGCAGGCTAATTACAACCAGGATTTTGATGAAGTACTTTGATTAAATATAGCTGTACAAGGATTCTCAAAGTCCATTATGACCCGCACGGTGCTGAAGGTATACAAATCATCATAATACGTGACCAGATAAAGAACTAGAGGCTGACATGTGGCCAACACACTGAGGAGACCTCATTAATGAAGACTACACATCACAGCCCAGTTTTATTTAGTCAGAAGTATATCCAAAGACTCGTCCGATAGAAGACAATTACCTGGATTGCTGCCCATTACTCAGATTTATACCATCATACTCACCTTTGTTAACCAAGCCCTCTCCCAAAACAAAAAGACCTCAGACACACACTCCATCCCCCCAAAATATATAAAAAAAATGGATGTCCTAGTTGATGGTGAATGTACCCAGGAATCCATTAGATTTTCGCTAAGTTTGATCTAGGCCTCAGATGTAGAACACTGTTAAAATACAGCATTAAGAGCACACAGGTTGTTATAAGGTGACAAATTGATTGTTTTTTCTCTGAGAAACTTAGGATATCTCAGTCTTTCTAGAAATGTATTTACCCCAATGAATTTGACTGATTTTTTTCTTCTCTAATAAAACTGTATATTATTATACTCTGCAATTGTTTTCATGCAGATTTTGAACAGCTTACAGCTTCCTGACATTTACTTATTCCAACCAACAGAAGATCTCCTAAACACAGAGTTAAGTGCATACTCCTAGTTAAAAAACAATTATGAATTTGGCCAGTGAGCAAGATTTTAGCCATCTATTCCACTCATATACCTTAACAGAAAATACCCAAAGAAAGAAAGGGCAGAAACTCAGATGCTGCAACGCAGCATTGCTCTACCAAAATCGATGGATCTGTGTCGCTGTGTCCAGGTTGGATGGTTGATATGAAAACAGACAATTCCACTGACCAAAAAGCTTTGCCTACTTACAAGCAGAGATAAATAATATCCATCAATCACAGCAGCAATTATAACAACACTTAATAAAATGGCTGAAAAGCATACCTGAACCGCTCTTGTCCTGCTGTATCCCATATCTGCAGTTTTACATATTTACCACCAACATTTATGATCTTTGAACCGAATTCCACTCCTATAGTATGATTAGAGTCATCTTTGACTACAAAAAAACAAAAAAAAACAAAGAAAAAAAAAAACTTATCTGAAGAATATCTAGAGTGAATAGTTTTTACATAAAACAATTTAGGTATTATCAAAACTTCTCAGTGTTCAAATTACAAATTTCCTGAACCATGAAATGCAGTGCTGCTCATAAACTCACTGCCGCCACACAGAAATGAATGTTCTTTCAATTTTTGACAGCTTAGTCAATCCAAACTTACTACTAGAGAAATCTGCTTTAAATTATTTCCAGTTCACTTTAATAAGTAGCAAGATACTTTTTGTACATTTTTTTCCAACTGTGTTTTCTAATACTTTGATGCCATTTAAAATTAAAATTCATGGGAATGCACACAGTCTTGATCATGAATGTGCAAGAGCCAATTCTCCTTTAATGCACAAACTTAAGATCCTTGCTCTATGTATGCTCTTGATATGACAGAATCTCAGCAATTTACTGCTGCCCTTACTAGAAAAGCAAGGGCTTGTTCCAAGTTCACTCAGAATCAAGCCATGGTCCTTAGTGCTTACACATCATTATCCTCAAGTATTCCTCAAGAGAGAAGGTGAATTACTGTTTGGTTGAGAAAGACAATAGTCACCTTAGCTTTACAAAGGTTTCTAAAGGCATATTATTTTTGTTTAATCTTGATGCCAAATGTAGAATCCAACAGAAATTTTCCTTTTGTGTTATCTGCTCATCACTGAATAATATTCACAATTGAATCTCTATCAGTATTTATCATAGACCACAGTCCTTACAAAGAAAACAGAGTTACTGCTTATTTTGAAAGATGCTACAGGCTTTCTAAATCTACTCAAGCAATTCAACTTTTCTTTCATTATTTTTTCTAAAAGATCCAAGTCTCTACTATATATCTAGGGAATCTTGTAGCTGCAAATTATACCCCTCACAGAAAGTAAGTCTGTATTTTCACCAACATCTTGTTATATTTATTTGAGAGTAACAGAGAATAATGTTCCATATTAGGCTTTAGATTAAAGACAAACAAGGAGCAATAAGAATTTACAGCATGGTTCTGAACCATAATTCTTTACAAAAATCCTCACCTACACAAATAAGAGAATTAGGGGAGCTTCCAGACTAATAATAGGTACTCACGTAGGCAAAGACTTTACCTGTGGTACAAGGCAATGGAGAACTCTTACTGTCCTTCACATATACTTACATTTCTTCTCAATAAATTGGTGTAGCAAACAGGATTTTCCAGTTCCAGCATTTCCGATGACCAAGAACTTAAACAGGAAATCTGAAGATTGAAAGAAAAAAAAATTGCTAAATTCTTTTGTGTGAGTATGGCCTCACATTTTCATTACAAGACCAAGCTCACAAGCCAGCTATTCTCTTGTAGCTGTTATTTCAAAGGGAAGAGATGATGAAATTAGCAAAATAGCAATAAATCTGAAGAATTATCCAGTGTCTGCAATAGGGATGTAACACAGCACGAACAAAGAATTCTTCTTTATGGAGAGGCAAGAAAGACAAAACAAAGCAGAAACAGCTGAATCTGAGTTCAGTTAAAATAGGCTGAATCACAGGTAAATGGTTGGCTTGCAACCCAGTAACCTGTTTTAAAAGTGTGTAAGCTATTAACTGTAGTCAACATAAATATATAATGATACCTTTCTTCAAAATCTACAATTCCAGACAGAGTTGGTTGTTTTGGGGTCTTTTTTGGGGGGGCTTTGGTTGTTTGTGGTTTTTTTGCTGTGGTGATTTTTTTTTTTTTGGTTTAAAATTTACATTAATTTGACCTTCTCTATTAACAATTTAATACTCATACTTTGTTTTTAATCCTTGTACAGCTGGGACAACCACAGTATTTCTCTGCAAAATTTAGAGGGAAGAAATAATTTTTATTCTGGGATGCCTAGTTTGACATTTCCTTCACATGTTAAATTAATATACATAATAGATGTGTATTTCTGTTACCTATTTATGAGCCATTTATATCACTGTTCATTGATAATACACATTTTCAAGATTTATGGCCCATTTCTATTGTTTTAACATTTACATAAAATGCTTTAATGCTACCACCACAAATCTGCTTTCAGTTTTGCTGAAGACCAAAGAAAGCTTCCCTGTCTTAGTGCTCTCAAAAATGATAAACTGATTAGAAAGCTTACAACTGCTTCCCATAATATGTTGCCACCAAGGCAACCTTTACAGCTCATACAAGATTCCCTATTTGTTTTTCTACCAGCAGCAGATTTTTTACTCTTTATTGCACAGTTTCTCTAAGAAATAGAGCAGGTCTCCAGAAGACATCTGGTAAGCATGCAAGGAAAATGATTAAGCTTGCAATATCAACAAAAGTAAAAACATTAATTTTGTTAAGAGTGTTCAAAGCTGTCAAGTAGGTATTGGCCCAGGGGAAGGCAGAATAAAAAGAAAACTAGATTATGCTAAGTAATTTAAAGAACTGATAAAATCCTCTACCAGGACCTCATTTGAGTACTTAGTTTCAAAAATTAAATTTAAGATGCACACAAATCTATGTGCTCATTCCACTTCATGAAGGAGTTACCTGTTATATCATAAACACTCCCTAGCAATGGCAAAAGGAACAAGCAAATTTCTCAAATGCTAAGAAGATTCCCCCTGTTAAAAAGATAGGACTATGAGTCCTGGAAATGTCTACCATTCTTCATCTTTACTTGCCTTCTGGATTTTACTCATATTTAAAATGATGTAATGTTTTACTAAGGGTTTTTGCTTTTTTACGTTTTGCCCTTCTTGTTTCAAATGCTGTAACAGGTTCGGAATAGACTTTGAATTCTACCCTTCTCAGAAGATTGCTGTTTCTTGCTCACAAATATGACCATTTACATGCTCAAGACTTTCTGTTCCAAAATCTTCTCATTTGTCACGCCCCCACCCAGCTGCTCATCCTTTCTGGATTTAAAAAAATATATATAGCTACAAAAAGGGTTTTCCTTCAGATTGTGAAAATTTTGTGTTAACCTCTCTAAAGAAGGGCCCTTCATGTCATCTCAACTGTAAAACATGCTGAAGCTGAGAACCCTTCACTCTATCAAGTCTTCACTGTTAGTATGAAGTGTAGATATCATAAATAGCCCAAAGTGTTAGGTTAAGAAAAAAATTCATCCCAAAGAAAGCCAAATTTCAATTTTTATGGATCAAATATCACTGGTTAGCTGCCTTGTACCCATTTTGTATATTTAAACTACTCTGTCCGTGTGTGTGTTTATAATCTCACTGGTTTTACCACTTTCAAAATGCAAGATATTCTGAGACACAGATACAATTAAAATAATCTGTTTCTGATTCTGTCCTTTTTCCATACATAAATCTGACATCCAATCAAAACTGTTTCTACTTTGTATCTGGTGAATGCTGTTTGTCAGATTTTCTCCTTCAAAACAATTATAAAATTCAAGTTCACCTTCCTTTTTTTCCCCACGCAAGACTCCTGTTATTGACAGTAGTACAACAACTACCGCAAACCTAAACCAGGGAAAGACTAAAACCAAAACTTTATTCCCCGACTAATTTGCACTGTAACTGCAAGCACTGGTTGTCAAATGTGGCTCACGAAGGCGTATTTGTGCAAACCACAAACGCTCAGTGAGCAGCAAATTTAACACAGACAGGCTGCAGGCCAGTCAGGCCTTGGGACAACCACGTCGCTGCCAGGGACTCATCTGGAAGAGCATCAAAACAGCAGTGTATGTTTGCCTGAGGTGTTTTAAATTGAGGTGCTTTATATTTTGCTCTGAAAGTAACAGTGCTATTTGGGGATTTTATATTCATGTCTTTAAATTGATAATATATTTTAGCAGCGCTTCACAACAGACTCCTAATTCCTATCAAGATTCTATTGTGCCAGACAAATTTAAAAGGGAACCTCTCCTACAAAGACATAACTTGGATGCCAGTTCAATGCCTGTTTACTTAGTAGACAAAAAATAAATTTCCATCTGACAAAACAGCAAACAGGCTTTTTAAGATGAAACTTGAAACTAATTACAATTCACTTTTTCTACAGTACGAAAGTAAGAGAAATGTGTTTTATTCCACCAAACTAAGTGAAATGTGTTTTAGTCCACATAAAATGAAAATGTTAGTCTTCTAACAAAAAAAAGAGTAATCTTTCTGCACCAAAGGTAGCAATGTTTCCAAACACAGGTAGGCTCAAGGATACTGTTACATTCACAACTATAACAATGCTTCTACCATTTTAAACTCCAATTTTATGTAAATTATTCGAACTGCCAGAAAGCTTTTAGACTTATGTTATCAGTTTATCAATGAACACTGGATAACATTGTTCAGGACATATGGAATACTCTGCACATTCAATCGACTCCAAGGAAAAACAAGAAAAGGCTTTGCCAATACCAAATGTTAAAAATATCACGTTTTAACAAACTTTCAAGTTCACAGCCTAGTATATTAACAAATAAGGTAATACCAGGTAAGAACCGGGAGAACATTTTTCACCTTGTTACTCTGCAACTTCTTCCTTATAATGTCATTCTGTATGACAACTGGTACCACATCAACTACATTTTTATTCCTTATTTTAGCATATGATTTAGGACATGAAATGTTTTCTCTTTAATCTGTACAAATCTGAATGTAAAATTTAGCACACTTTGGAAGCACAGAAATCAAATGAAATTGGGCAGATGACTTCTTTTAGACCATCACTGTGGACTCAAACTATATATTCATTCTTAGCAACTTCAGCAAATGCAACTCATATTCCAGTGTTTGCACTACTGCTCAATTGCTCCAGTTTTTCTTTTTGGCGTCCTCTTCCCAGAGGATTTCACTTCATTTCATTGCTTTTTTTTAATCTCCTTTTTTTTTTTCCAATTGACAAAGCAGCTCAGAGCTCCAGCATTCCAGTCAGCTGCCAATGCTGTCACCCTAGAGAAACTTTTCTTTTGAATTCTGTTGTTCCTTCTTCATAGAAAAGCTGAAAACATCATTCAGATGTTACAAATGCTTGCTGCCATGCTGGCTACTGAAAAGGTCTAGAAAAGTTAAAGCACTTTGCCTTTAAATAAGATCATCTTTGTACAGAAGGGATTTAGGATCAAAACTGAACTCTGTGCTAAAGGGAAGAAAGGTTACAAAATATGCACTACAGAAATCATAAGGAGATGAAATGCAGCATAGGATGGCTGTTTAAGGAAATGAGGCATTATAAACAATCAGCTTCCTCCCCTCTGAGAGCTACATGCATCGCCTGATCCCAAACTGGGTAGGGGGTGAAGGAAATAAAACTTATTTTCTAGCACAGGCGAAAAGGAATAAAATTGTGGCTTCACCCTAAAGATGCACCAGCAGCACAAGCTGTTAAACTACATAAATTATGTCATGTCTTTTGTGTTTGCTTTTTTCTTCTGGGGGTGGTGGTTCAGTGTGAGCTGAGGGGAAAGGAGAAGAGAGACAATTGTGGGCTTTGACTCAAGCACCAGCAAAAACAGATGGTTGATGTGGCAACCACCCCCAGACATCCAACCTCCTCCTTTGACTGAAGCCTGCTCCTAGCAGAAGAAATAGTCAAACAGCTTCTGAGATGCTGTAGCTCAGTCTTTAAAACGCAACGAAAATGAAATTGTTTCCTTTATACTGCTAATACAGTAGGGTAGGGGGGAGACCAAATTGTATCCCCAACCTCAGTTTGAAATCCTCCCAACTCCTTGTTATAGAATAAAATTTATATCCACTAATGCTGACCCTTTGGAAACTCTCTCATTCATGGCACAGGCCAGGAGCAAAGAGCGCTCTCAAGCACTCCTACTAGCATATGCTGCCTCTAAATGAAAGGAGGAGCTATTCCCACTGCTTCCTCCTTTCTCTAGCAGAAAGTTAACATGATAAACAGGTAGAACAGATCAACTTGGCTTTATTCCAATCTGCAAAAAGAATGCTTCAAAGAGGGGAGTTCTGCTTCCTTGCAAGCAAAAGAGCTATGCTCTCTAAGAAATAAAATCAGGTTTGAAACAAACTGAAGAGCAGGGTGATAAATGCAAATACCATCAGGTAAATGGCAGGGGATGGGATGGCAAGAAAAGGATGAATCAAACTGTCCAGAACAAAAAGAATCATTTTCAAGTAGATGGAAAAACTATACATTCTCTGCCAATGGTAAACTTATGTGACCAGATTGGGATTTGTAGATGCTGGTGGAAAAAACCACAAGAAACTAAGGAGTGAAGAGATTTGACTTGAATCTTACACATTGCATGTATTCAATGCTCGTACAACTTCCATCCTTCTACCATGTAAAATCCAAAGGCTGCTTTGCATTTATTTATTAAGGATAAGTGACTTTCTGTCAGGCTGTATTTACCATAAAAACATGTATATTTTGCACTGGGAAGCAAGCTAAAACATGTATGTGTTGTTATATGGCAATTATCTACAGAAAGGCCATTACATCTCAGAAAACTTGAGTTAAAAGAGTTTTCCTATGAATAAAGAGATCTGTTTCCAATGTTAAATGTCAAACTTCTAATAGAATGACCCTTTTGTCCCAAAAGCAGCAGGAAAATGTTCTTTCTAAACCCAGCCTCACAATCCATGGAGTTATCTTGTATTCATGTTTGGTTTGGTTTTGGCACTTTGTACGGGAAATAAATTGAACACGTAAGAATTGGATAGATACTAAATTGAACACATAAATAATTGAACAGATAAGAAAGCTAAGAACAAAAGATACACAACTGATGTAATAGATCTGCAGGAGTGGAAATATGAATTGTATGCAAAATTTGGTGTCAAGACTCAGAAGTTGCAGAACTTTGTCTGAAAACAGGGAGGAGACAAGAATCTCAATAATGGACAGAACGAGTTCTGAAAAGTAAGTGAACAGAAAACCTTCAAAGAAGACAGAATTTGACACAGAGGAAGAAACTAAGGGAGGACAAAAACCCAGGAGACATGAAATTAACACTGGTGGCCAGAGGAAAGGTTCTTTATTCCCTATGGAGAAAAAATATTGAAAAAATAATTCCCCTTTCAATGGAAAGAGAAGCTGAAACCTTACAGTAAAACTAAGGTCATAGAAAAGTCAGACAGCAGAACAACTTTGGGAAGAAAAACACCAACCCAAGCACCAAGCAGTTTCCTGAGCCTATCTGTATAGGATAAAAAGCTTGAGGTTACATAATTATAATGGGTCATAATTCAGGTGACAAGAAAAATCTAATTCATGACTAAGCATTTACAAACTATATAGATTCCAGAAAGGGGATACAGTGACCCCTAGTCTCAGTCACCAGGGGGAAACTGACCTAATACTTCTCCCATCCTCCACGGTCATCACAACAGCTGGTCAGCAACAAACCACTCTTTGTTAGGACAGTGAGCACATTAAATCCAGAGAGTTCATCAAGCACAGAAGATCCATAATTTAATCACATGGTACTACTAACTTTGATTTGCCAATGAGGCTGCTAAATATATGGACAGAACATCGCAAAATTAGTTACTGACTACTGCTATGGTCAGAGATTGTAGAGCCATGTAGTTAAATTTTATGCTATAGCAGCTTTTATTCTTTTGTGTTCTCTAGAACTTGACACTCTCAAGCACTCTAGCTCCTAATTTTTTGTAGCCTGTGTGTGCACAGGACAAACACAGGAACTCCATAAGGGAATATATCCAACAAGAATTAAGCAAATAACACAAACTACCCACAACTACAAAGCTTCCATTTCAAGGGCTTGTTTTCTAGGATACCAAAATAATGAGAAAGTATCAACAGCTCCAGTGGGCTTACTATCCCTATTCGGCATCACTGGAACAATGCAAAAAAAGTTTAATTGTTCTAAGATACCAATCATATATTTGGCTTACCTAGTATTATAACATCAAAGGAGGGGCACCACTGAAATGCTGTCATCTCTGTTTTTCTACCAACTCTTTTGCTCAGACACCACCATTAGCATAGCCAAAGTGATCCCAGTTCTAGATCACAGGAGTACAGAGCATGAAGAACTTGTTTAAACTCAAATCTAGATGGACAAAGCATACCACTCTCGTTTCTACATGTAAGTTTTACATGTTTCTAGAACAGATGGACAAAAGAATCAGGGTTTGAGTATCCTACTGCTGGCACTTCAAGGGTTGCCCCACACTCTTGCCTCGTTTTGCCCTTGGTTCTGTGCTTTTGCTGTACACTGAAGCATTGACCAGTAGGATAGAACATCAAGCACTGATCACTACAGTATTGAAAATAAAATGACTTACACAGTAGAAACCATCAGGTCACTTGGCTTACTCCTGATGGACATCCCAGCCTTAAAAACGGTTTCCAGAGTTGTCATGTTCAATTTTGCTTTGACAATTCACTTATTCTGTATTCAATTCTGATCCTGCTCTCACGGACTATGACTATGAACCTATTACATGGCTTTAGAATATGTTTATATGTACAACAGCATCTTTATACTGGAAAATATTACAGAACTGTATGGTATGGAAAGGGTCGAAAAGAAATCTATTCAAAGCAGAGTTTCAAGTAAAATTATAAAGAAAAGAAATGAATTCTATTCAGTTGTTTCTCATCTCCTCCACCTAGCCAGCAATACCAGCTCTGCTTGCTTCTTTGACTCCTCACTTCTCTGATGCCTCGCAGCGACGCGCTGGACACACCCTGTCAGTGCCTGCACTCCCACTTACTCCATCGGATGTTTTCCTACCAGCAGCAGTCAGACACCCATGCCAACACAGGGACATACGAACATACCCACTGATCTTTTCCCCCCCAACGCACTCTCACTCAACTCTTTTTGACGTCTGGACGTCTAAGACAACAGGACCGACACCTGAACCTGACCCGCAGAAGCACCCGCCATCTCCAAGTGAAGGAACGGGCAGCTTCTCCCAGCGGACACCACCGCAAGTTTCCTTCTGGCTTGCAGCAGCAGCGCCCAGGGCGGTCCCTGCTCACCCCGAAGGATAACTCGGAGCGCTCCTGCCGGGCCGGCCGGGCAGCCACGGGCGGAGCGGCCTCTGGAGCTCCGGGCAGCGGCGGACAGAGGGCCCGGCCCGAGCCCGGGGAGCCCTCACNTGAGCACTCACGTCACACCAGCCCCTCCCCCGCTGCACGGGGGGCACTGCCCGGCCCCGGGCCCGCTGCTCCGGAGGGGAGGAGGGAGAGGGGGATCCCCTCACCCCGCCCCGGATCCTACCGTAGGTCTCGGACATGGCACTCTGCGACATCCCGGGAGGGCTGACCCCCGCCGCCGCTGCTCGCTGCCTGCCCCGCCCGGGGTCGGCGCTGACNCGCACCCAGTCCCCGCGCGCGCACCGCCTCCCCGCGCAGGCGCGGCCCCGCCCGCCAAACAGGGCGCACGTGCCCGGGATTGTCCTCCCGGCCCTCTCCCTTCCCGGGAAGGCGGCGGCTGGAGCGCGACCCTGGGAGTGGCGGTGCCGGCCCCGGCGCGGGCTCTATACCCCGAGAGCGGCGGTGCCGGGCCGGGCGCGGGCTCTATACCCCGAGCGAGGCGGTGCCGGCCCGGGTGCGGGCTCCTTACCCCGGGCGCAGCGCCAATTCACACACCGAGGCGCTGTTCCCGCAGTTCTCTGCCTTTTAGTTCAGTTCGCGCCAAGCAGGGAGCCGGACAATGGCCCACAAAAGGCTGGCTCTCCGGTCACCAGAACGTTTCGCTATTTATACATTTAACAAACAAAGGCGCCAGCATTACTTGGTTGCAAATTACATAACTTTTCCTTTAATTAGTAGTCAAGCTCCTATGTGCTCGTCATTCCTCTCGTTTCTCATGGTAATTATTCCGCAGGCGCAGTTCTGCTCCCCTTCCGAGTCTGGGGTCCGTTTTGAGTAGGTGGTCCATGAGTCGGTGGTTGTGATCTCCCGCTGCCGGAATGACTTTTTCCCCGGGTGCTGCTCAGTCCTCCTGACTTCACTCCTGGCGGCTGTCCTCTAGACAGCCCATCATTCATCCTGGGATTGTCTTCCCTTTTCCTTATAACAAAAGATTAGCCGAGAGCATACAATATCCACAGTACAATTGCTTAATCGTAACTATGCAGCTATAGCTACTGATACTAACAAAAAAAGTTGCAAAGTTTGCTTCAGATTTTCAGGGTCTTGATACCACCAATACCTGGCCTGTATTACTCTTTATGGGATCTCTTATCTCCCCTGCCAGCCCTGGTTAGTCTGACAGCAAAAGGCACTACAACAGCTTTTCTATCTATGCCATTCCTAAATGATACTTCCCGTGTATCCTCCACATTCTCCTTTCTTCCAGTCCTTAAAAAAATTCCTCTTCTATTATTTCCTCTTCTGTTATTTCTGGCCTTTTTTTTTTTTTTTTTTTAATCTCATTGCTCACAGCTCCACATCCTTTCCATTTTTCCTTCATCTCCCAGGCTGTAGGAAAAATTTGCTCTGTCTGTCCTAGCCACCTCCTTGCCACATCCTTAGCTGGTCAGAGGTCAGCTTTGAAGTTCCCATCTCTAATCAGTGGAACAACATGTGCTGAGCCAGCACCAAGGGCCCCTCAGAGAATCTGCTGATTGTTCTTGTTGTGGGTACATACAGACAAAGAAACTCGCCACAGTTTTCAAAGAACCAACTCCTTCGTGAGTTCATACTATTAACAGTAATTGGAGGTTGTATAAACAGGTCCCCAAAGTTAGCACAGCCCTGACGCACAGAGGATATTGAGGCCTAAAATGTCACATGTGAATGTTTCTCTGGGGTGTCTGCTCTCCAAAATGCTGTGGAAAGCTAAAGAGCCTTCACATGAGTTGTATGGACCCTAGCCTATCACAGATGGGAGCTTTGTGTCTGAAAGCTGTTCCCCAAAATGGTACATTTTGAGGCTAAGGCTGGGCTTTAAAGAAGTTTGTTCTAACACCACCAAATCCCTGATAGATGTTGGTTATTTTTGCCCAAATCCCCCTTTCCCTGCCCCCAGAAAACAAACCCAGTGAATCAAAAAGCCCCACCAAACCCAAAAAACAAACTGAATGTCTTGGCCAAAAAAATCCCCCCAATACTGAAGTAAACAGATTTTACTAGCTTACTAAAAATACGTCATGTTGTTTCCATGTTATATGTGAGAACAAGGAGACTTAGAGCACTTGTACTGTATAAACATTAGGTTAAGGGGTAATTTCGTCTTGTTTATTTTTTTTATTCTGTGTATCTTACAAGGTGACTTTGTTTTATGGAGTTTATATTTGACAAATGTGTCATTGTGTTAATACACATTCTTTTACTTCCAGTCACTCCTGTAAAGTTTATGTGTACCTACCAATAAAGCACATTAAAACTGTAAAGGTTTCCATAAAAGCTATTAGTTTACTACTGAAGAGGAAGGTGAAGATTGGAAGAATGATAAAACAAAGACAGAAGAATATGAGGTATGAATAGGATTTGCTATTTTAGAAATTTTGCCTTGTAGAATAAATTAGAACAAATAGTAAAATTCTGAAATAATAAAGACTGCACTGGGCTAGAAAATATATGCTGACACCTCAGTAATTTGAGAATGTTAAAATCATTCTTTCTAAGTGATAAACAATAAGTACCTAGAATTGGCCTTGTCAGTGTCTATCTTAAGTACAAAGGTGAAAAAAACCCACCAAAGCCAAACATTTAATTCACTTGCTTTATGATTTCTGTTGATTACAGCTGCTAGAAACTTTCGGCTTATGTAAAAAGAGATGTATTATGTCATATAGGATCTGCACGTCACGCACTTCCTTAAATTACTTTCACCACAGTTTTTATGCCTCTAATTGGTTGTTGTTGTAAAATTGCTGCTCAGAAGGTCATGCTAAGGTTTCTCTAAAAGTGCTAATCTAATTTTTTACCAGTTTTTACTGATCAGTGTACCATAATAGGAATGGAAGAGGAGCCAGACTCAAGGTGGGGTATTCTGTGAAATCTCGGCCAAGATAAAATAACAAGACCCAGAACTTTGCAGATTTGGACACAGCTTTTGATGGATGACCTATCACTGCAAAGGGCCAGATCATTTTTGTTTTCTTTTGCCTTTCCTTTACTTTTTTATGTAAGGGAACAAAGTTTGTAGCTGAAGCCAGACTCTGTTTTTGACTCGCCGTCACTGTAGGCTCCTGTCTGGGTCTGGAGCGCAGCTGCAGATGGGATGGGGAAAGGGATCCGTGAGGAAAGGCATGCCTCGCTCTGGTCTGAAGGTGGCACTACAAGGCTGCGTGTGGAAGGCGCTACAGGGGCTGCAAGCTGCTGCTGTCTCTGTTAGCAGTGGCTGTGCGGCACGCAGTCCAACCTGGCACGGTCAGGTGAAACGGGGAATGATGTATTCTGCTGCTCTTGCCTGTTCCTTGCGTGCTGAACACGGAAAGCAATCCAGCATATGTGGAAGCTGCTGGCATCAGCTTGATCTGAAGCAGCAGTGAATGTGACTCCAGCAACCCAAATGAAATCTGAAGACAAGTCATTGGTCCTCTGAGGAGCCTCTGAGATTGCCACGACCTCCTTGTATGCAGTGCTGTTGACCAACTGGCTTAATCTGAAAACTACTGGGATCATCCGAACATTGCCGTCTTCAGCTTCCACAGGAACTGCCCTCAGTCCATGAACACGTTCGTCAATGTGAGCATATGCAGCTCACACCTAAGAGCTACTAGCTCTGAAATCAGCGTTAGGCAGACATTGCTTCCCTCTCTTTCAAGTACAAAAGTGATATCCATATATTTTAAATAAAAAGAAATGTAGCAGTCCTTCTTGTTAGATAAGGACCTTGCATTTAGAAGGACCGCAACCCTCAACCCTCATGATGTGCAGGTAGTCTGAATTCCTGATCCTCATGGATCCAAGGAGAATCTGAGGATCCTCAAGGGACCAAGCACCTAAAGGTGTAAACTGGTTCAGTCCCACTTGCCACAGCAGTGCTGAGGGGATGGGCATTTACGCTGGCACCATGCCAGAGAGAGGGTTACCTCCCATTGTACCAAGGCTGTCACCTGCTCATGGCCATCCTGAGGCAGAGCAAGGGAATAATCAAACTAGTCCGATAGCAGGGAATCATCCTGCTGGGGTTACCACGGCAGTCTTTAATAACTTTTACCTACTCTTTGTTACACCACTAAAATTATCACAGCCAGAGAAATATGGTCTATAATTGTAGTTATGTGTGGAAATTTATGGGTTTGATGCTTCTAAAATCATGGGCTTATCCCTCCACTGCTAGGGCAGAGTGATGAGAGCTGATGAAAGAGACTGCAAAGGTACATTAGTGCTGTAATTGAGCTCATTTATCTTGCCCCATCGTGAGCTTTTCCAAGAGTAAATATGAAGACCACAAGCTATGCTACTGGAAGCTGGTGACAGCTATAGAATGCCATGCTGTATGCTAAACATCTGCTTTATTCTTTCACCAGGCTCTCTTCACCAGTAGGTGTAGGTGCCACACTGCACAATCTGATATTGTAAAAAATTACCACAAGATGGGATAAGCTCATTTTAAGATAGCTTTATGCTATAGCACAGAGATACAAATTTGGCCTGATGTTGGAACAAATACTATGTCTTTTTTTACTGTGCAGAACCTTGCTTTAGGTGTTGCATCCAGGGAGGCACTTTTACCAACATAAAGCTATATAGGTATGCTGTATTTAGAAAAGAAATGCACAGAATAGAAAAAAAAAAAAAATAAAGCAAATCAGATTATACGCCACAGCTTTTAAAAACAGTTAGTGATTTAATTTTTCAGGAATCATGTAGATAGAGTGAAGGGGCCTAAATACTTATTTCAGCATGTTGGGGGATGCACAGAAAAATAAAGACAACAGAAATTTGGGACATGTTATTAGCATACATAAGTCGTTGCCAGTGTCTAGAATTCAGGCAGACTGATTTGACACCCAGGTTTTATGAAGTTAGCCTCATGGTGTCACCAGTTAACTTTTCTGTTGGTGAAATTATGATAATGGGATGTAATTGGCTGCATATGTTCACTTTAAGCAATAGGAAATGGCTGAGGGGTTTGATATTTTTAATACCATACACTTGAACTAGAAGATTTGTAAGCAGATTTCTCAGGGACACATGAGGTCATGTTCATGTTGCCCCTCTCATGATCATATTGGTTCCCCCTGTTCAGAAGAACACATATATAAGGAATGGGAAAGGAAGGAAAAGGTCTCTCATTTGAGTCCTGTTTCTCAAGTGAATATCCTTGGAGATATCCAGCAGTCTGGATTCAATTCTGACCCTTTGGTTTCATGGGATACCTGCAGCACTAGGAAGCCGTCAATGCTTTCTGGGCACAGTCAGTATCAGTGCAGAATGAGAGGCACCTCTGGAGAGGTCTTCAGCCCATGGATCACCATTGTCTGTCTGAGGACAGAGTGGATCGCCTTTTCTCCACTGGCTCTTTTTTAAGTGGGAGACCAATGCGAGCTTTGAAAAACTAACAGACACCTAAAAGTAGGAACTATCAAACCCTACCCCAGGGGGTTTGATTTCATCTTCCTTTCTCCAGGGCTTGCTTATGCTGATAAAGATAGCCCAGGCATGAGGCACCAGACTGGTGGGGAAAACCCATGGAATTCCCAGAGCCCGTGCCCTTTGTCTGTCCCCTGCCTTTCTGTCTTCCCAGTGGCCCATTGCTGCCAGCATGCTCTCAGCATCTTCTGCTTAAACCTGGTTTTGGAAGCAGCCAGGAAGTGCGTTCATTCAGCTGATGTTACATTATTTTGCAGTTTTAGGCTTGATACTGGCAGTTCATCATTCCATTGGAATTAAAATGGGCAACCTTTTGTTCAGGTTTGGTGAGTAGAGCCAAATTTCAATATGCTTATCTTCCTCTCTAGACTGTTACATTCCATGACACATGCAGCCTGTAGTGGCATCCTTGCCTGTGAAAGCTGTTTTCATTACACAATCTAAACAGACTGTGAAACTCTTGGAATATGTTTGTTTTGTTCTGTGCACAGATGTGATTCGAGGGAGGCCTGGTGGGACACAGGCTGGCAATGCTAAGCTGTGCTCAGTGGAGAGAGCTCTCTGACCAGTAAAAGAGTTTCCTGGTCACAGGTTTCTGTGCTTTTCAGCCTCGGTGTTGTTAAAATAAGTTGCAACTGCATGTAAGGCTTTCCTGATACTGCTCTCCCTCCTGAAGGTAGTGATATGCAGCCATGAAAGCAGCCGTGCATCCTAGGACGGGCCAGCCTCCATGTAAAGAGGCCAAAAAATGTCATGCTGCGCGTCTGTCATGGATATAAGGGGAGCTCAGCAGCTGGAAGGGGGCTGGGAGAAGAGAAGTGAGTCGTGTGAGGGGATCTCCCTAAGGCTAAAATCTTGCTGTGGTTTTTCCTGAGCCTGGAGATGTGATCTGTGCCAAGATGGTTTGAGAAGACTAGTCTGCAGTGCAGTGTTAAGGCTCTCATTGCTAAAAATGTGATAAATTTCTCCAAAGCCACAGAATATTTCTGTTCTAAAAGCTGCAAGATCAGAATTTTCCAAGTTGCTATCATATACTTATAAAGCACTCCACAAAAGAAAATCCCTTAGTAACTGGTGCATTTTACTGGATCAGATTTTACATCATTTCTTTTATAGGCACACATAAAATTCAGAATACCTGAGGTCTAAAGTGTATTTTTTATACACAACAATTTTTGCATAAAATAAATATATTCACCTTTCATTTTCTAGGACAGACGTAATTGAGCTGCTCCATGTGCATGAGGTGAGCAAACCCCCTTGTGATACAAAAAGGACCACCAGACATGTTCACAAGTGTCTTAAGAATCTGTGCCTAAATATAATGAAATCTGTGTAAGAAGTGAGTCTCAGTTCCCAAAATGCAATTCTGTCCCTGGTAATGCATGTCATTTTTCATGACTGTGTTTCTGCCTGGTTCACTTGTAGATAACCTTGTAGCTCATTTTGCCTTGTAGCTATTCTTCTCCATGGTATTTTTTTGAAAATAAACATTTGAAAATACTTGTGGCTTATGAAGAAACTTCCTTGATTTCTTCTTTTTGTAAAAAAGAAATTCTGACATGGTGATTGAAATGAATGGGCATGGATTTCCACCATTCTACGGTGCTAGTGGCTGAATATTGCTATTGATGGCTTATATAAAATGTGTTTCATGGTCTTATCTAGCTTCCAGGTTGTCACTGCCATGCAAAACCCACACAGATCTCTTATCACCAGTTACAGGAGAATTTGAAGACAAATGAGACAGATATGTTTTTCAGCAGATGTTACAGAATTTGTAAGTCTGTCTTGAGACTTGACCCTCACTGTATTTCTCTTTCAAAGTCAGCTTGATGTTTTTGTTCCCTGTAGTCTTTCAAGTGCATTTTATCTACAGCAATGCCTACAAATGGGTACATCAGAGGCACCAGCTCTTCACAAATGACTCCTGCTGTTGTTACAAGTGCCCCAGAAGGGCTGTACTAGTTTTTGCTGGGGTAGAGCTAATTTTCTTCACAGTGGCTGGTATGGGGCTGTGTTTTCAATTTGTGCTGAACACAGGGTTGATAATATTGAGATGTTTTTGTTATTGCTAAGCAGGGCTTACACAGAGCCAAGTTTTCTTCTTCTCATACTGGGATGCTGGTGAGAGATTTGAGGGGTGCCTGAGAGGAGACACGTCCAGAGCAGGTGACTCTGAATGACCAAAGTGATTTTCCAGACCTTATGACATCCTGCTCAGTATATAAAATGGAGGGAAGAAGAGGAAGCTGGGGGGATATTTGGATTGATGACATTTGCCTTCCCATGTAACCATTATGTGTGATGGGGCCCTGGGGATGGCTGAACACCTGCCTGCCCATGAGAAGCAGGGAATTAATTCCTTGTTTTGTTTTGCTTGTGTGCTTTTGTGCTTTTTGCTTTCCCTATTAAACTGTCTTTTTCTCAACCCATGAGTTTTCCATCTTTCACCTTTCCTGTCCTCTCCCCTGTCTCATTGGTTGGGGACTGAATGAGTGGCTGTGTGGTGTTTGGTGGTTGTCTGGGATTAAACCACGAGAACAAATACCTTCCTCATCCATGAGGGCAGCTATCCTCTGCAGTCCCTCCTTCTACTTGAAATCATGTGTTTAAGCGTGATTCTTTTGTATTAAGATCCCTTTGGATCACTCTGGAAATCTAACTATCCTGGAAGCAGGTATAGGTGGAGGACCAGACTCCAGCATTGAGCTGGAGCTTGTAGCGTTTCTGCAGCTGTACACCATGTGGGAACAGGGATAGTACTTTTGTTCAGTCATGGGCAAAGAAATTCAGAGCAGATTCCCTTTAAAGCATCCCAAAACAGACACCTGCCTACAGCTACTTGGATACTTGCACATGTGCCCATCTGTCAGGATGGCAGTGAGCCCAGAACAGTTGGATCCTCTTCGTAGGCGCTGCTGCTGTGCCAGACATGGTGTTTGGTACCTGACCTCTGTAACCAGGCAAGTGACTCCCCAGTCAGCTGCCACATACTTATCTGAACAATGTCTTTTCACTTCTGACCACACTTTCCCTGACTCCCCTGAAGTGAGGCCTGATGGGCCATTTGCCAGTGACATGGATTGCCTTGCAGCAGGCAGCTTGAAAACTCTCACATTCCTTCTCCTTTTAAGGGACAGGTAGCATTTGCCAGTAAAGGTCTTGGGCCTTTCCAAGGAAGGTCAGTCCATAGCAATGGCCACTGTCAGTCCGTAGCTATAGGAAAACAATGACTTTAAAAACCAAAAAGAAAAAATCATGCTGAGTTCAAAGCACAAATGGATCTCTTTGGTTTCTGCGTGGATGAATTGTTGCCCGAGAATATAGATGTTCTTGTCCATAAGCAAAAGAACAAAAAGTGTTTCCTGTGCTGGAAAGTAAAGCAAAAAAGAAATGGAATGGAACAAAATTTTAGTCACACCTGAAAATACCAATTGCAATTGACTGTTTACAGCACAGGAACACCATCACCCTTTAAAGCTATACAAATATGAATTTGCAGACTTCTGTCTATTAAGCCATGAAAACTCTGTGTGTTGATTTCAACAGTGTCTAGATGGGCAAAGTCAATTAAAACAATTCAGTGTAACAGAAGCAAGGTAGGTCAGCTTCTTCTGGGAGACCAAAGATGATAATTTTCTTGCATCACTTTACTGATGAGGGGATGCCCGTGCTCTATCTATCACTGACTTTGCGTAATGTTTTGGCTCAGGATTGAATTTTACTGCTGCTGAGACTTACAATTCCTCTTGCAGTTCCAGAAATCAGATTTAGGTCTGCATAAGGTCCTTAAATATAAAGCTAATGTAAACAGTGTAGGACTTAATGGAAATCCTATAAATGTATAAATCCAGTGGATTTATTTCCTGAAGCAGTAACAAGGGTTAGTTATGCAAAAGCTACAATTGATCTAGCATACTTGACTCTATATTTTGTGATGTGTCTCTTACAGCAGTGTTTAAACACCTTGTACATCAAGGAGATTCATGCAGATTATACAGAAGACTGATATCAATCCCTCCTTTAGAGACCGATGCAAAGTTGTTTTTGATGACCTCCTGGGTGGTTTCTGCTGCATACATATAAGAATATAGTCTACATGATAGGATAAGGGTACATAGGACAAGCCTGCGCTTGTTTCTCATGGGGGAAAACTCCACAGCGGGGATGCTTTATACTGTGCTCTTCTTTCATCTTCTGCATCTTGTGCATATTGGGTACCTTTCCTCTGCAGAAGGGCTCAGAATATTGTCATTAGTAGCAGTTAGTAGTTAGTAGTAGTGTCACTCCATCTGATATTGTAAAAGGAGATTTTGGGAGATTTGCCTATAGCCTGTCAGTGCTAAAATGATATTGAAAGGCTTCTAACAAGATTTAACTTTCAGTTGTGATCTAATAGGATAACTCAAATCCTCATATGCTCATGGTCCATAGTGATAAAAAAGTTCCTGCATCTGAATAAATAATTTGTAGATACTCTAAAAATTCCAGTCACAAATCGGGAAGAAGTCCAGAGCCAGGACACTGAAGCCTTCTCTGTTGGAGACCTTAGCAAAAATTGCTCTAGATCATCCTCAGATTAAAACCCCAGCCAATTAGCACCTCTTGCCTTTTCCAGCTTCATTTCTGATTCATCATTGATAATCTGAAAATTGAAAACCTTGAGGATTCATTAAAATGTCAATATAGAGTTTTTTATACACTTTAGTGCTATCAGCAAAGTGGCCTGGGCTACTCCAACACATCCAGGCAGTGCTGAGCAGTTCAGAAGTGTCATTGTTAGGAGGTTTCAAAAGACCCCTGCTCCTAAATATGCTGTTTAGGCCCTGCTTTCTTGATTTTACATTGCCCCTTTCACATTAACATCAGTCGAGGTGATTAATGTCTTGTCGCTCTATGAATGGTTTCCACAAAATATAAATCATGACCATATTTTCATATTATCTTGTCTTTGTGACTAACCAAAAGGAATTCTAGTAAACTTATAAGACAAGCACAGATTTATTTTCCTTCTTATCCAGAGAAATGGTTTCTTTTGACTTTTCTGAGTAACACACTTGCACATTGTGCATTAAAATTCACTGAGATTAGGTGAATATCTCAACTCTAAATATTACCAACTCATATTTCTGAAAATCTAGAATATTCCTTCAGGGTTGGGAGAGTCCTGGCTGGGCTGATAATAACACACTGACAGGCAGCCTTTCTTTGGAATTGAATTTTAGTACATAATTCAGTTTTCGATACTGTTGATAATAACTTCGGACCTGTAATAATAATCAGATTTTCTAGTGACATGTCACTATTAATTTCTGTTATTAAAGTATTTCTATTCAACCTGTTGTTAATATTCCAATTTAAATCATAACTTCTGCAGCCACAATACACTTAGGGGTTACTAAAAATTTCAGTGAAAACTTATAGTAGTTGCTGAACCTTTCTGTTGGGCTTTGTTGTATTTTAAACAAGTATGGCAATGGTACCTTTACTTGGGTCTTTTTCTTTGCCAGCTTTTTTTTTTTTTGTGTGTGTGATCATATCACGCACCATTGACCAGAACTTTTCTAATTAAATTTTCTTATTATTTGTTTTCTCTCAGCTTGCATATCTTGTCTTTTAGTTGCTCCTCTAAACCCAGTACATTTGTGTAAAATTCAAGCTGGAGAGCAATGCTTGTATCTTCCTGCTATTCACTTAAAAGAGAGGCATTGAATTAGTCCCTGGTCTTAAATGTGCTGGTTTCAAAATGACCATAAATGGATGATTATGCATAAATATCAGCATCTCATGAGCAGGTAGAAACTCCAAAATGTCACAGACAGGGTCTTCTTGTCCCCAACAGCAAGAATCATGTTTGTATAAAGTAGAAGAGTTGTCAAAATGCAAATAATTCTTTAATTATGAGCCCCAACAACATAACAGATAATAAAACCGTGAGTGTAATTATATTTTAAATTACTTAAATAAGTAATAAAATTAGAAAGTGATCTTTAATTCTTAAGTTGTAAAACTTTAGTATATTATCTTAGCTATTATCAACTAAGTAAATTATTTATTTCCCTGTCCACTTATATTTGGCTGAATAATTATTCTAATCCCCTTTCATTATTTAGAGGATGTATTATAAACTGAATCCATTACAAGCTTTTCTTTTGTGATTGATGTATTTAACACATAAAACTTCACTGAATAATTTTCAAGAAAGTTTCTTCTTAAACAGAAATGTATACAACAGGTTCTCCTATCTAAAAATCTTTTAAAATAAGCATATTGTATAACTCAAAAACAATCTAAAATGAGAATTTTGTTCAAAGAGCACCTACTGGATGTCTTGGTGGTTTTGCCTTAAATCTTTTGTAGGGTTAAAAGCAAACCTGCCCCTCAGGTTTCCCAATAATGAGCATATTTTTCCTGTTTTTTTCAAGTCCTTCGCAACATGTAGGCTCTTAATACATGTTCTTTGTATTTGGCAAAATGCAGGAAGCCCCTCTCTTGCCCCAGCTCATGCTGAACATGTACATTCCAAAGTCTAGATTCTTTTTTTTTCCCCCCTAGGTGACTTTGATCTTCACAGCAACCATTGAACAAGGGAGTTGGACTAGATGATATTCAAAAGTCCCTTCCAGCCCAAACTATTCTATGATTCGAAGAAATTAAATAAACTTAGGCTACCCACTGATTACTTCAAGTAATCATCACAGAAATCCTTTAGGCTTCAACTTGCAACTCCTTACAACATTCTAAACCAACATCATTATTAAAAGAAAAATATTTCTTTATTTCATTCCTAACAAATTATATAGAATTATAGTCTAATTTCACTGCTAAAGAATAAGTTTGCTGCAGTAATTCACTCTTCAAACTTTCCACACCTCCAGGCCAAGTGGCTATAAATCACAGTGCATAGGGGCTGGGCTGGCTGGGGCAGCTTCTGAGAGGGGCATTCTCCAACTGGTACTATTTCAATTAATTGACACTGGAAAGTGTATCCATAATGCTTGCTTTTAATAGCCCTAATTGGATTCATGTGCATCTCATGTATCAACAACTCAGTGAAATTCAGTCATTTGTGGACATGTCATACTTCAAACTACATAAACTGGTAACATTACAAATCCCTGGCTTTCCAAGCATTCTCCCACAGAAATGTGTCAAAATAAATATTGCTTTGGCTTCTTGGGTTTAGCAGGTGTGTTCAAGTCAGATTATAGCAACTGCAATTAATTATCTCACTCTCCCTGGACCAATACCCTGTGCTTGCAGTCATTGCTTTCTTCACCATTGTTTGAATAACATGATTAATTTGATCCATCCTCCTGAAAAATAAGGTTCATAGAAAACAAGTAATTTACACTGGGCTTCCAGTAGTTTCAGACATCTGGCCACTATGGTTGGAATCAGGAATCATTATTGTCACCCATAAAGAAAAGTTCCTCAAATACCCCTAGAAATGCTCGTGAACTTTTGTTCCAACAATACCTCAGCTATGGCCAGAAGCTGCTTTTAAAGGCCACGATTGCCTCGTCTATGTATAAAACATAAAGAGCTCCCTGTATGGATGCATGTAACTGTACATATTTTCTAACAACACTTCATTTTCAAGTAGAAAAATCATGAATATATTATCAACTTAGTAATCCTTCGTTAGCATCCTAATGAACTGAAAAATGTCTAATGACATTACATTTATTAAGAACAAAAATACTGTTACCTCAATCTTTTGTTAAATATAAATGTCTTATACAGAATGTCCTTCACAAATCTGCTGGGTCTTGCTTTCTGAAAGGTTTATGGAAACTTAGTAAATGTAAAGATATTTTTTATTGTACTTAATAAATAACTTCTTCATATGTAAATGAAGAAAAACCTTGAACTACAATCTACCTCTTCTTTCATGCAATTTTACTAATTAGGAGGAAGTTGTGAAATTCCTAGGAGTAAATTTTTCTAGCCTTTGTGTGAGCATATACTGCATATGTATCTGTGCAATCCACAAAGTGTTTGTATTTAGTCAATGTTAGTAATTCCTCAGAAGTGAGGCTGTGTAAAGCACATGAAACCTGCTCCTCCAGGGTCTCCCCACTCCTTGGCTGGCCAGCTGATGAATGGTGACAAAAAATCAGACTCAGAAAAAGAAAAGGAGCGGCAGCTGCCACTGTGCCGGAGATAAAAAACTTCCACAAATAACTCAGCAATTGTTTTGAATCAGCTATGGGGGGAAGTGTTAATTGGTAAAACAAAAGACTGTGGTTTTCTAGTGGGTTATTTTCTACTCTGCTGGATGAGGGATGTGTTCCTAGGAGCACAGCTTTCCTCTTTGGGGACTGAGTGATGACTTGCCCTCACGCGTGCCTGCAAGAGGTATTGCAGGGGAACAACAAAGCCAGGTTTGGGATACTGGGCACTCTTGGGCCCTGTAAGGGATCTGAATAATCCAAGCAGATACTTGGATAATCCAAGCAGATACTTGGGGCAGAGGATTTACAGCAAAGCAGAGGAAGAAGCGCTGTGGCTTTTGACAGATAAGTGTTTCAAAGTCTGGGTGTGGGTCAGTCAGGCAGTAAGGGCAAGCTTCTCATTTTACAAAGTTTTTTTCTGGTGTAAGTCGTATTTTCTTGACCATGGCATATGCCAAGCATCCCACCTGCTGGAACAACACAGCACCTCAGTGCATCCACCACACAGACATCACTTGACACCTGCAGATCCTGCTGGCTTGAGGCCACCAGCACACCTCTGGAACATGTTTTTTTCTGAAGCAGAGCCTTTCACAAAAAAAAAGTAGCAAGTAATTTCTCATCTTATTTCTTATGGGAGAAGACTATTGGTTGTTAGAAGATGTTATTTTAACAGTTCTGGTGTGTCTTGCAGATTTTCGTTCTTAGAACAACTACATCTGTTCAGCTGGCACCATACTCTACCATTTTTCACCATAGCTGAAGTTATTGGTCTATGATAACTTCTTGTTGTGGGTACATAATCACTTTCAATGAAGTCTAATTTTGTTTCTAATCATTCCTTATCTGACATTTCTGTTGTAGTATGTATTCTTATTTCTCCTGCAAAGAAATAGAAAACACCATAGTATCTTGCAAGGAAAAATAATTTGTCTGAGTAAAGTCCACAACAAATGTAAATGACAGGTATGTGCTGGGGGAGGATGTGAACATGTTAGTAATGCCATGAATTATCTATTTCTTCTATTTTGACCCAGTTCCTTCTGCGAGGTTTCAGTTATATCAGAGCACAAATGCTTGAGGATTTGAGCCACAGTATCCAGCTTTCTCTCATTCATTGTAATAAGAATCAGGATTCTTTCCTGCGCTGATTTTAATTCACTGCACCAGCCTTGTGCCTGAATTATATGCTTGAGCATCTGGTTTTCCAAGGCTTGGAGTTCCTAAAGAAGAGTGGAGGAGGTTTGGAAAACATTATTGTTCCAAATGTCTTTACACCATATGGGGACAGACTGTCCTTGTATTATCCCACCTTCTAGTGATGTAATACAGGGAATGGAGCCAGCTGCAGGAGGAAATTCACTGCATACAGTCAGGGAGGCAACAAGCAGCTGCTTTTCTTTTTTGATGAGGGAAGTCATAGATGCAGAACAGAGAAGGGGCAAAGCCATCATATGGGGTCACAAACACGTGTCCTGGAGCAGGGTTCGTGCTGGAGTCCCGAGCCCCCCTGAGGACTCTCAACTTGAGCAGGGGGAGCATGAGCATCTGGGAGGGACTCTGCCTCAGGGGTAGAGAGTGATGCCAAAAGCCAGAATGGGTATTTGTTCCACGTGGTGTGATGCTTTGCATGGCAGAGCTCCAGCTACAAGTCAGGCCTCAGGGCGCAATGGCACTTGTCAAATAAAAACTAAGAATAATTTTTTTCATGTCCTGTTCAATGTAGAGATTTCTCTGGAAGACTTCTCTGTGATGTGAGGAGGAAATAGAACTGTGGTAGCCCAGGAGGACTCTCTCAAAGAGGTGTGAGTGACACACTGGCATTTGTGTCCAGCCACATTTGTAATGGCTAATGCACAGCCAGTGGACCACATCCACACGTGTGTTCACTAGTGTGCACCCTGTGTTTGGATTTGTGTCCAAGGAAACAGGGTTTGACCTCTAATTGCTCCAAAGGGATTTCTTCGTATTCTCCCATGCCTCTTACTCATGACTTTTGTATTTAGTATGGCCACACACTGAAAAAAAAGGTCTTTCAGTCACATAAATCTCCTCCCTCTCACTTCTCTCCTCCTCCTGGGGTGTGCTGGGCCACATATTTGGGTGAACTTTGTGGAGGGATTTTCTGTTTGCTTTCTGATGTTCTCTGAATACAAACCCATGGATTCATAAAATGTACTTTTTGAATACATACACATGCTGCTGAAACCATTGTTTTGGCAGGCAGTCCTTTTCCCATGACAACGTTGGGAGCTCTCCCTCTGTGCAGCTCCACTTGAACTTTGTTCACTACCCGACATGTCAAAAGCAGGAATGTTCACTTCTGGGATGAAAGGAATGAGCTAAGACACAAGCCAGGGTAACTACGTTGATCTGCATGAGGACACACTCTTGTGTAATTTAGGGAGAGGACAAATACTTCATTGACCTTTACTCTGATACCTGCTTATTTATCTGCATTAGATAAACAGCCAATGGCTATATCTCAGCCTCTGCAAACAGCAAATTCTGTCAGCACTGCAGATAACATTTGTTGCCTTATTTTATGGGAAGGAAGGAAGGAAGGAAGGAAGGAAGGAAGGAAGGAAGGAAGGAAGAGGAAGGAAGGAAGGAAGGAAGGAAGGAAGGAAGGAAGGATTACCTTTTCATTACTGCTTTCAGGAATGCCCCACCGCAAGGCCTGCTTTCCTCTGCCCTGGATGTTTGGAACTTTTGTACTCTTGTCCAGATTTTACCCTATGGCAAAACTCTGCCCTGAACAAGTTCCCGAGCATGTTGCACATTTAATGAGACTGACAGCAGTCAGCTCTAGGCTTAAAGACAGAAATAGCAGATCCTTATCTGAACTCCTATGAACTGGGTGGGGGAAAAGCATTTTCGTCTGGGTCATAGATGGATCTTCCAACAAGTTCCAGCTTGATTTCTATAAGGCTAACCCAGTCCTAGCATAAAAAGAGAAAGACAACCTTTGGCTACAGCTCTGGGAATTTCACCTCTGTTCCTACCTCAAATGCTGGTATAGCTAGGCCTTTATTCTATTAGCTGCAGAGAGTACAAAGCAAACCTGTCCTATGCAACCAGTTTCTCCTATCAGTACCAGCCTGGCATGAGAGGGGTGTCTTCTTTTGAATTTCTTGGCTCAGTTAATGTAGTTTATTTCACACTCCAAAGACCTGGAAGCTAAAACTTAGCATAGGAGAAGTTTAATTTCAAGCTTGAACACAAAATGTAGTGTCTGGTTCAAATTTCCAGTTTGCTTTAACTTGTGCTCAGCATCACTGACTAGATTACTGAAAGGACTCTTTCTCTCAGTACCCTTGTTACTTTTACTTAGGATGACTGTGAGACAGAATCCTAAACATCAAAGGTCTCACAAATATTGGGGTAAATTGGACCTGACCCCAAAGTTTTCAGAGCCTTTTTCTCTAAGAATAAAACACTTCCCTTCAACCTACATTTTGGAGAACTTTGCACCCAGTTTAGCCTGATCGACCTATTATCCTGCCCTGGTAGGGCTTAATTTCTCTGCTGAGTCCTGCACAGTCTTTTTTCCTATCATTACTTCATATGGGTTTTGTGTCCAAGCCAAAGACCACAAACACCTTACAAGGGTGTCTTCAAGGACTTCAGGAACAGCTTACCTTAAGCTATGGCATGTGTTTCCTTGTGCCTTCAATCAGGTGTTTTGGCAAAGTTGTGAAGAAATTTGGTTTTCTCTTACTAAAACCAAAAAATCCTGGATTTGATTTGAGTCACTCTTTGCTTCCTTCTTCCTCTGCTGAAATGTTTGATAACTTTTGGATGTCCTCCCAAGCAGCAATAACATTTCACTCAGAAACCTTTGGTAACCTGCTGATTGATATACAGCCACTGGCTAAAAAATAAAGCTCCACTTTTTTGCAAATGTTTTGTAATAGGAAAGAAAATGATATTTTACAGAATGTTTAGGAAATATTGCTCAAAATGAACTGTTGCATGCTAAGGTGGAGAGGATATAAGCAAAAATACACAGCAAAGCTGAATTATTCATGGAGAAAGGAAATTGCCTGCTTACTTCTGGGTATGGAAATGTGAATGAATCTAAAGTTTTAAATGAAATAAGTTGTATGATTTCAGTCCTCACCTTGTGATGTGATAACACCAACATCATGTATTGATCCCTTTTGGAAATGCCTTGTCTTTTCCTTTTCCTCCTCCCACAGTATCTTGTTGTAGTATTGTTGCTGTCATCTTCTCATTCTGATGGTGTTTGCTGCTTCTCTCAAACTTAAGGTAAAGAGAATTGTAATTGAGCAGGTAAATATGCAGAACCTCTGCTTGGTATGCAATGACAAAGACTGGTGGCTACCAAGTGACTGGTGGGTATAGATTTTCAATACCAGTGCAGGCTGCACAGGTTTTATTTTCACAGTCAAGTGTGCTATCCCTTGGTTCCTTGGGGTGCTGGGTGCAATTCTGAACATTTTCCCATCACAGGGTGTGCCTGTGTTTGCTTGCTGTGTCCTTGTGTGTGCATGGTGCACGTGCATGTGTATGCATAGCCTACAGAGCACCAGGACCCGCCTTGAGGCAGGGATTATCACCCTTCTCCTGTCTTTGAAAAAAGGATGGCACCATGATGACTTGATAGAGAAGTTATGGTCTGATGTGAGTTTTTCAGTCTCAAAACTGGTACACAGACTACTTGAACTCATCTATATGTATTGTCCTCCCCGCTTTGCCATGGCTTCAATTTTCTCTTCTTTGTGATAATCCAAACAGTTTCATTCCCTCTCCTCCACTTCAACTCGCACAGTAACAGCTCTCTGTGCCTAACTGCTGGCTTTGCTTCCTTCCTATCATTGTCTCCTTCCTCTCCCCCCAGCTCAGTTTCTGGCTTAATTAATACACCTGCTACAGATGTTTCCACTGTACAAAAGGAACTTCTACACATCTGCACAGGAGGCCTGTCTCCTTGCAGCAGGGAAACCTGTTTGACCAGGCAAGGTATTCACTACACCTAAATATATATGCAGCCATAGGACTTCAAACATGAGTATCTGCAAGCTACCATTCTGGAAGTTAGGTTTTCTTCTTGTTCTGACAATCTATTGTCAAAAAGATAGCAGAGAATCACCTTCAAGCACACTTACTCTTCCATGCAGGAGTCTCCATCAGTCTGAAGGTGAGGGAGTTCCATCCATAGGGACCCTCTGAAAAGTGTGTGGTGACTGGAAAATGCAGCCTTCCAGGAGATGAGGCTGTCCAACAGCTGATCTGAGAATTGTGTAATCATGTCCCTAATTTAAGGCAGATTTTAAACACCTCTGTATTCAGCATTAAGATGCTCCTTTCTCTTTAATGCCCACCTTCAGGCTGCTGACAAAACTTCCAAGGCTGTTTACGTACACTTTTATTCTGGGTTTGTTGCCTAGCTGGGGATGTTAGGTCTGGGACAGAGCCTGAGGTTGTTTTTTTTAATTACACCCCAATCTGCCGACTTTTCTGTGTGCCATGCAGTTCCCCAGAGCCGTCTCGTGGCTGCTGCAGGTTTTATTTACCAACAGTTAGCCCATTTCTCTTTGGATGGATTTCTCTGTTCCTGTATCCCACAAGCCACTTACTGTTTACGTACAACCGGCTGGTACTTGGGCATGGCTGCAGTCCTCAGGGCAGGGGGAAGCCAGCCAGCAGAAGGAATTGTCCCCACTGACTGCTCACAGGAGCCAGAGGAGCACTTCAAGGTTCACTGTGCTCCTTGTACATCATGTTTGCAGGCAATGCAGGTGCCAGGCTGTCTCAGAGTGCATGGAGAGTAGATCAAGCAGGTGACTACTCAAGGTGAAGAGAGAATTATACCTCCTAAAGTGAGCATAAACTGACGTTGCCCCTAGTGTTAAGAACATGAAGTTAATTTTCAATTAAAGAATAATGGCAATAATGTGAACAGCAGTGCCTCTGGGAGCGAGGCTGCTCTGCTGTATGCTGCCAGGCAAACAGCAGAGGGAAAAGCACTGGGAAGCTGGCCTAGGTTGTACCTTCTTGCTAAACTGACATGAGGTGGCAGTATTTCAAAATTCAACTGAAGCACTAGCACTGCTCAAGTTCTCCACTTGTATCCTCCTAAGTGGTAGAGATCATCAGAAACAATCTTCTATAAAGGGTCAAAGGGTCATCTGCCTTCTGGTTTTCTTTAGGTTTTATTTAATAAGCCTCTTTGTGGGAATAGTCTCTAAAAATGTCTGATTTTGGAGACTTCCTTTAATGTAAATATATTTGCTATAATTTCAGGTGTAAGTTTATGGCAGTCTAGTAATGTAAGCTATTTTAATATGAGAAGGCCTATACTGTTTTTCTCATGTCAAATTTAGAGGAACTTAAACTAAGACAAATAAGGCCACTCCTACAGCACTAGAATTGCTCAGTTGGAAGGCTCCAGTACAATAAAACATTGATATAATCGGCAACTTGTCTTATGATGACAGTTTTCTCATATCTGCACACTACCACATTCTCAGAGAGATGCTGTAACACATTTGTCTCGAGCATCAGCCTCGGTGCTCTGTGAGATAGCAGTGTATGGGGCATCAGAGTGGGAGATACATCAGACAGCTCCGGTTCAAAGGGCCAATAGCTCTTGGTGGCCCCTTGGGGGCAGGCTGGCTTGTAGGGTGATTTTTAGGATGACTCGTAGTATAATTTATGATGCAGTCCTTGTAATTGCAAGGCAGCATCTCTATCAGTCTCTCCCTCTTTGTGACTGTACGGGAGGGACACCAGGGGTTGGCAGACCACATCAGCACAGGCTGGCAGCAGAGCCCTGCAGCAGGAGACAGGCTGTGTCACTGGGACACTGAATATGCAAGCTGTGCTCCCAGCCACAGGGAGGTGTGAGGCTGGAGTCCACAGCACAGACTTCAACTGCTGGAACTCAAGCCTGTGCTCGGGCTTCAAAATTTGTCACCACGTGTTACAGAGTCGTGCTAGAGTCCTACATACAGTATAGCTTGCAATGAGCAGGAGCCTTAGGTGCTGAAGGACTGGCCCCTACCTTGTGATCCTTTGTTTTAGAGACCCCAGCATCAGGGAAATTTTCTCGAGTAACTTATTTTAAAGTAGAAATCTCCCTGTAAGAAGGACATATATGCTGACTCTGCAGAAGTTCTTTGCTGGGTAACCTTAAATAAAGGAGGGGCAAAAAGTCAGAATACTATAAGATCTCTTTTAAAATGGTCTAGGCTTGCAAATTTGAATCAAGTCTTGCTGGCTAAGGAGGTTGTTTGACTTGTAAATCTGTTTCTGTTTACAACTGCTGGTGACAGATCCCACACTATTAAAGATGATGTCATTTCATAGTGAAGTGTCTGTTTTTTCCGTGGTAAAGATGGATCCGTCACTTCAGATCAGTCTTTTGGCTCATCACATCTTGTTTTTTGCCTCCAGGGATGGACGGTGGGTAGTGCTGTAAAAGCCAGCAGTTCCCTTGCTCCTTTAAAATTCATGTATCCTGTGAAACAAGGATATTCGTCTCACCACCTGCACATGCTCAATTAATGCCCTAACACATTAAGCTTCACTGCACTTCTGGTGTCTTGCATCAAGTCAGATCTTGCTGACAGTACAAAACAAACTGAATTTGTATTAATTTCCATGGAGCTGTACCACCAAAGATTTAAGTGCCTGGTTCCCTACTGGTCTCCAGTGCATATGCAGGGCTCCCCAGGAAACAGCAGCTAGGAGATTTTTATTAGAAGCCTTTATAAGAATCACTTCTTGCAAGGTCATGAGAGTTTTCACATAAGCATGTTGAAGAACAGGTAAAAAACAAGAAAAGCCACATATGGTTTAGTCAATGGTTAATGAAACATATTTCATTGACTTAAAGAAAGCATGATATAAATGCCCTCACACACACCCTGAAGATTCAGAAGGAAAAGACACTTTTTTAACCTGTCCTTCAGACTTCAGAGACATTGCAGTTACATCCACATCCAACCACTGCACTGAGAATTTAGGCCCGGGAGTTCTGCCACTGTTAAAGTATTTGAATCTAACCCATGTTTCAATATACATTTAGGCTCACTGTTGCTCCTCTCTGTACTAAAACTAATGTTCCATCTGGTTCTAACCCTGGTTAGTTACTATCCCAGTCACAAAGGGACTTATACCCAGTGCTGTGCATAAAAGACACACAGAACACCTTAGATAACTTTGAAATAAAGCCCTTAGCCCCAGCAAAAGAGCAGAGAAAACCCAGACCACAAAAAAATTGTAAAACAATATGCAAATAAGAGAATAAGCAAATTGAACAAAGGGAAATGGAAGTGGTACTTGAAGGCAAAATCCTTGTGTCTTGTGGATGTAGCCAGCTGATAAAATTATGCACTGCTGAGAAATATCATTACTCTGGAAAAGAAATAAAGATTAATGCTCAGAAATGAGGAAAAGGCTGGAAGTCTCTGGTGACTGGAAAATGAAGAACAGCATCATTTAGGCTTTCCTCATGTTGTTGTTAACTCTCCAGGGAGACCCGGGCTGTGCGCTTTGTAAGCTTTATTGGAACTGCATTGGCATTAATCATATGCCTGAAGGCAGCATGGCATGTTGCTTGGCAAGTGATGCTGTGTGCTTTGATGGGAAGGAAGAATTTTGTTAAATTCTTCCTCCTTTAATAAAGTTCACCACACATAGACTCAATTCCAATCTCACACTGGTTTCATATAGTGATTTCACTGATTTATGCTGTCACATAACACAACACAAGGGCAAGATGTTACGGTGGATACATATATAACCAGTCATCACTCATTTGAAAGCATTCTGTGCATTGCATTTCAATATTGCTAGTGATTTTGCAAATTGCAAAACTGAAAAAAAAATTAAGAAGAAATCAAAATGAAATAAAAATCATTTTCCCGAAGAAGACAAACTTGCTTGCGCCACAGGAGAACAAAGCTTTATTCATTGTTTCCTGAGTTCATGCTCTCTGGTATCAGTTTACACCATTATGAAAGGGGATTTAGATCCAAGAGGTTTGTTAGAAAAAAGGAGGCATAATTAAATGCTGTGTGTCCCAGGTCATTCCCAAGAAGAAATTTGGAGGCAGCTCTTCTGCTGTCCTAGAATGGGGAGTTTGGCCAGGCAAGCATGGGCTACACTGGGCCCTTGTCCTCACTGCCAGAGAGTGGTCCATGATTTCTTTGTTTACTCATCTGGATATGGATTTGATGACCATAATTTAGGGACACATCACTATCTAGACAGCAGTCAGAGTTTTGTCTCCTGCTCTACTGTTGTTGTCTTTACAAAATAAGCTGGGAAGCCCATAGATAACACAGGACAAGACTGTATTTCAGTTCTGTAGAGGCAGGATGCTGTGATACAAGCCCAGAGATGGAGACAGCCTAATTAACTTGAAAATTTTGATTATTCAAGCCTCATTAACACTAACTGAGTAATACACTGCTATGTTTTTTTTTTTCCTGGATGACAGTCATTGATATCAGCCAGCAGTTCAACAGGTAGTGGCAAAAGGCTAAATGGTGTTACAATTCCTGTTCCAAACTTTTGAGTCCAACAGCTGGGATGGGACTCCACTGCTTTTTGCCATTGCATTCTGTCCACTAGCAGCAGATGCTGTGTTCTGTCAAACCTCACTCTGCTGAGGAGACTAAGGCCTCTGGGACCTGCATTATATGCAGACTGCAGAATTTTTCAGGTATTCCTGTATTGTCCTTAAGACAATTTCTCAGTCCTTGAATGCAGACACAGTTCTAACTCACAATGCACAATTCCGCTGGTGCTGCAAAGGGACAGAGCACAGTTCTCTGCTCTTAGATGTCTAACTGCCTTAATCCATCAGGAAAAACAATTTGCCAAGCAGTAGGGTATGATGCCACAGGGAAGAATAATCAAACGTTCTTGATGATGACTTAGGGAGGCTGTCATGAGTTCTGCCTAAAGGACTAGGAGACAGAGCTGGGCCCATTCTCATGGTCCCCGAGGAAAACATAGCCTCCCCTGACATGAAAAACCCAGGCAGAGAAAAAGTTTTTTGATAAGGCTGTGCAGACCAGTGTGTCAAAATCCCCATTTTTTTACTATATCCAGATTTCCAGAGCACCAGGAGCTATGGTCACAGGGCACCAGAGACTGTTGCTGTACTAAGCCAATTCCAAGCATACAAAACCATCTTGTCAGAATAAGCTTCTGTGCTTTTTTTTTTCCAGCATGTCTATTCTACACAAAATTAACAGGGCATGAAAGTAAGATAATAAATTTGTGAAGTCTGGACTCCCTTTGATCCTACAGTACAACCAAAGAAAACTTTGCTGCTGCACTTAGATGTTTCTATCATGTTTTAGGGAACCTTGAAGAAGTTAAAAGGCACTTGGTGGTGATATCCTTCACGTCCCTCCATCAGATGCTCTGATTACTGGAAGTTCAATAGTTCAGGACGTTTTTAAAGATGCCAGACAGAGCTCTAGGTGTTCTAAAAGGAATGAATTTAGGCCCCTTGGAATTCTGTTCTTGTTTGTTGCTCTGCCAGGCCTGGCACTCCTCTCTCAGCTTTCCCTCTCTTGAAGAGGACCATCCCTGGGCACTGAACCATCCCAGTGCATCCAGCTGGGAGACAGCAGCAGGAGCAGTACCAGAACAGCCAGGGGGAGACCCAGGCTGCCGCAGGTCAGCACCAGGGAAACCTTAGCAGGTTGGAGGGGAGGTGCAAGAGACAAAACCTCAAATTGCACCTAGATGTTCAACGGGAAAATGGGCTGAAGCAAAACAAAGGTTTGGAGTAATCTTTTCAACAAATTCAAATAGTTTTGCTATTCTGAACCAGAGTGATTGTGATGTGCAGATTAGAGCTCCATCAGTTGCTTCATACAGACAAAAAGGTATGTGTATACAGCTTCAGTCTTGTCAGGTGAAGATGATTGTTGGACTTGACTTGATTTATTTTGTGCACTTGTTTGGGTTTTGTTTGGTTGGGGTTTTTTTAGCTTATGGGTTATCCTTTAAAGATTTCCCCCATAAAACATGAGAAATGCAAACTTCCTCCCTGTAAGAAAGGAAAGCCCTGACTGATGTATTACATTCATAGGACTTTAGAGTGAATGCATTTTAAGGGAAGGGAAAAAACAAGAATATTATAAGATTCAGAACTAAACTATGAGCACAAAAACTTTGGAATGAATATTTTTCTCTAGCTCAGTGAACAATAAACTTCTACTTGTCTCATCCAAATACTATCAGTAAGTACCTGGGAGTCATAAAGAATACAGCCTGCTCCTGTGAATCAGGATGTCTGCTATGCACTTCTCAGGAACATTTACCTTGCAAGCTCTTTCTAAGGAAGCTATTGATTTCAATGTGCACAGTGGCATTGCTTTTGCTCTAAAAGATTTTTATTGTTTGACACTTTGCTCACACAGCTTTTCTGCTTACATGCATTTGTCCTAACAGCAAGCTGCAGACACATCAGGGGAGAGCAGCCTTCCCCTTTTTCAGCACTCTCTGTGTATATACTGAATGAAACATAATATTCTTAATAAATAAATCATCCAGTGCAAGACATGTGGGGAGCAGGAACAAAGGAAGAAGACTTGACTGTGTTTGGCTGGCAAACTTCAGAGCATGCTGGCCTAGCATCTTTCATCGTTGAAGATTCATGCAGATACTTCTCAACCCCTCATGCATATGCGGGCTAGTATTTGTGGAGGTTGCAAAGAAAATCCTTCAAGTGTAAACAGCATATAAACTCCTTGCTGTCTAAGAATATCTCTCAGAGGTGCAAGCTGCCTCTGTGCTCACTGCCAGAATAATAGCTCTGAATATGAGCACTTACACATGGCCAGAAGTATGGCTATCTCTAACAAGTGCATGCTAGCTGTACCTCTCCACTCTGGTCCTGTCTGTCACAAAGTGTCACATCTACTGGACCTGAAACATCCATAAGCCCTGTCTGAGGGGACAAAACACATGAAAAACAATGTAGGTGCTTTCCTGGCTGTTCATTTGTATTTCAGAAATGCACAGTGCAGGGAGCCTTCCCTTCTGGGTAGAGCAAACTGAGGATGCTCAGAAGGTTCTTCCTTCCACACAGATGGCAGCCAAATGCTGCAGGCCAGGGGACAGGGAGCAGCTCTGTCATGGCATGCTACCCTCTCAGTGCCACTGTCATTGCCCCAGAGCCCCTTCGAGCGAGCTCCAGCTGGAGCAGCAGGTTCTCAGCACCCCCAGGTGTCCTGGCAGCTTGGTGGACGTCAGTGGCACTTGCTGGTAAAGTGGTGCCCAGGCATCATTCCAGAATAGGTCTTTCACAGAGACACTTTTGACATTTTCATGCGGTAGCTGTCACCACGTGCAGCAATCAAGCCTGAGAATACGATTTTGGGAAAAGGATCAATACAGTCTAAAAAGCAAGAAAACAAAACCTTTAGGACAGCCGATTGTTGTCCTGCTGATGTGCAATTCCATCAACTAGCGACAACAAAATACTGTTCCATACTAAATGTGGATGGCTTGGAGGACGTTATGTTCTTATTGCCCCACAGAAACTAATACTAAAATTCCTGATCCTTTTTCTCTGAAGAGGCTCTTTTGGCTAGAATCAAAATTGCATTCTGCCTTTTTGCTTGTCTCAAACTCTCCTGCTTCTGGTTGTTGAAAATGAAGGTGAGACAGGTGCTTCTAGTGTTTTCTTGTGGGCTCTGCCCTGATATCCAAAGTGTTTCTGTGTCCAGGCTTCCCATGCTGTTTCACAACTGTCCACCTGCTCCTGATGGGTTAAACATTGTTCTTCCTGCCAGTCCTCCAAGTGTTTGGGATTTCTGATGAAAGAGGGAACAGCAATGTCCATTACTGTTACAAGAGTGACATTTTTACATTTGCTGACATTTCCTTCTGTTTGCCAGTTTCCCAGAGACAAGGCAAATAGCCCCACCTCCTCCTGCCATTCTTGCTGCTGACAGCTCTTCCCATTTCACGTTCTGGTCATGCATTTCCAGGCAGTGCTGTGCTTCAGCTTCGTGGGACAGTCTCACTCCCAGTCCCTGTTACAGGAGTAAGCTCCTCTGCCCCAAACCCAGGTTGTGTGGCCATTACACTCCCCTTTCTCATGGTGCCTGTGTCTGCCAGCAGAGACCTCACCTCTGCAGCGAAAGGAGCAGCCAGAGGATGTTTGTACCATCACAGCCACCTTTTTTTTTCAAAACATACCTCCCTTATGACTCAGCTGGAGAGACCAGGGTCCCTGCACTAGCAGAGTGCAGCTTAGCTGAGGGTTCTGAGAGACCCTTCAAAGATGTCTGCTTCCTCTTCCCTGTAATATCTGAGGCGTCAACCCTTTCTCCCATCACAGTGATGGAAGCAGGCTTCCCCAGCCACATGTCAAAGTCCCTGCAGCATAACTTGGGGATTTGCACCCTGGCTTCTGGCAACTCAGCTGGGTAAATCTGAACATGCACTTCTGTTGGCGCCCTGTAATGAAATGGTTTCATAGCCTCACCAAAATGGGTGTGTTGCACAGAGGGAAAACTCCCAAATACCCCAAGTTCCCCAGCTTCCTTCACCATCATCTGCTCTCATATTTTTCTTCTTTTTTTTTTTTTCAAGAAATGAGAATGTTTGCTATAAATGAGAATGTAGGCTTTGAAGCTGGATGAAAAAGAGTAATCTCCAATTGGATCCTGTAAGAATTTTGCATAGGAGGAACAAAAAGGCACTGCATAAGATGTGTAAATAGTTATATCAGTCTGATTTATGTTGAAAATGTGTTTTACTTATAGCTACAGGAACTATAAAAGTTTGAAATACTCTCTGGGCTTTGCATCTTTCATGAGAAGAAGTGTTTCACAACAAAAATAAAATATATATACTTGCTTGTCTGCATTGGGCATTTTCTAGAGAAGGGAGGAAGGTGACATAAGACATTGTGCAAAAGAATCAAATGTATGCAGATCTGGTTGTTGCCCAGAATTTTATTTTGTGCCACATAAAGGATTATTTTCTTCAGGGCGGTATTTTCTTTTTAAATTTAAAGATATTGTACTGTAAGAAACTTCTATAGAAAGGTGTATCTGCATAGGACATTTAATCTCCATTGAAACTCATAGAAATATCTGAGTGCTGACAAAAGACTGTTGATCATGATCTGTTCTTCCTCCAGTCCTCACTGTCAGGCCTAAATTTGACTCAGCTGGACTAAGGATAGGTCATCTGCCTAAGGAAACTAACCCTTCAGTAATGTTATTATACACCCATCACATAAACAGGATAGATGGAAAGGGCTGAAGGAGCTGAGGTAATAAGGGCAAAGTGCAGAAATGGATGATGGATAAAGAGAACACGTGGCAGCAAGGTGAAATGCAAGAGGGAAATGAGTCCAGGAGAATCACTCTCCTTGGGCACCTGAGTGCATGCTGGGAACGCATTGTAGTGATTTTTGCAGGCTCTGCCGTTTGTAGGAGGGATGTGAAAGGACCAGGAGGGAAGGTGGTGAGGAGGAGGTTCAGGTGTGGCCAGGTTGGGTGTCAGTTGGTATCAGCAAGATGTCAGAAGTTAGTGTGAAACTAAGCTGGGTATATTGACCTTTGGTTAAAATTTCAGGTGGCAGTTTTGCAGCTTCAGGTCAAATCCTGTTCCCCACTGAGGCCACAGGCACAGCTCCCCCTGACTTCACTGGCACCCAGGAGTTCACTGCAAGGGGGAGGAAGTGGAGTGCTTGGCTGGTGAAAGACGGTAGTGCTGAATAGTGCTGGAAGAGTCTCTCTCACCCTCCCTGCTGTTTTCCCCTCTGCCCTGGAGTCCCAGTTGGAGCTGCTCCTGCCTGAGTCAGGGCAAGGTGCTCACTGGTGTCAGGCGCCGGGGAGTCACTGCTTGCTGTGTGACCTCAGCCTCCAGGGAAGGAAGGGGCAGTGGAGGAGAAAGAACAAACCTAGCTTGAATATTAAGTCAAAGTGACGAATGATCATTTGCTCTCAGGCAAAATCTACAAACCCCAGAGCCATCTCTAAGGCTTTCACTTGAGCTAATCACAAAAATGGCTCCGAAAACTTTGTATGGCTGCACTCTTACCTTAGGATTTGACATCTTAGCTCACGTTCAGTCAGTCCATATGCTGCAAATGGTCAGCAGTGCCATGACTGTGGCATTTTGACAGGGCTGAAAAGCGTCTCTTCTCACCCACTTACAGGATCTAGTCATTAAAAGTCTGGCTTTTCTGCCCAAGTGTTAGAAAAGGCTTTGAATGTCAATTAGTCCTGTCTAAAAAGACAGTATTGCTTTTCTATCTTTAATCTCAGGAAGAAAGGGAACAATTACATGGTCCAAAGTCTTAAATAATAGCCTGTAACTCAGACTGCCTTCTCAGTGATTGCAGCTAGTGTCATGACCCTTGAGAAATAACCTCAAACACCTCTTTGACATCACTGGTCCACTTAGATGAGAAACAGGGTACCCTTTTAAGTTTTTACATCTCTTTCTATAGTATTATTCATTTTCTGCCCTTCTTTTTTTCTTTTTTTTTAATTAAAGAGCTCATACTTTCTTCTGTATTCTTGAAAATGTAACAACACAAAGTAAAGCCCCGAAGAAGCCCTTGCCAACATACTCTAGAACGAGGAAAAGTTCACATCCGCCATGGCAACTCCTTCCAGGGAGAGAAGAAGAAGGGCACCCTTTGCTGTTGCAGCGCTGGGCAGGGATTAAAACCAGGCAGCCAATGCACCAAGTCGTAACCAGACAGTAGAGGAGCTGGTTGAGATCCTGCAGGTGAGCCAGTCACAATGGTAAAGTCATTGCTGCAAAAAGGGACTGTCTACAGAGCAGAGGCTTCATCAGAAGTAACTCAGCAAGCAGTGGCTGCAGTCAGCTGGTGCTTTGCACACCTTCCCTGCACAGGAGTCTGCTCCCTGAGCAGTGATCTGCTCTTCCACATGCCTTGTTCATGGGAGAATGGAATACATTTTTGTTATTTAGAGCAGTGCCTGTTCCCTTGCACCCCAATTACTTTCTACAGAGACTGTATTGCAACCCTTTATAATATTTTGAGCGCTGTAATTGTTTAGACACGTGATAACATCTGGTACCTTGGCCAGGAAATGCTGGATTTCTTTTCCCAATTTCCCTTGGATAAATCTGTCAGTCCTGATTCCATTGTTTATATGTATGAGATATTCAGTAAATGGGTACATGCATAAGGAATATGTGTGCCTATGCAACTCTGTGTCTAAGCAACCAAACCTTGTGTAACAACCATAGACAATCACATAATCTAATGTTGCAAGTTTTCTTTCTGTCTCTCTGTTTCCGTATTAGTGTACTTTATGGATACTGCATCTTTCCTGTCAGCCCTTCAAAGCCGGGGAATTGTGTCTCCTCCTACCTGCAGAAAAGCACTTACCACGTTTTAGAACCTAGTGCAAATAAATAAATCAAATAACAGCTTGCACCAGAGATCTGGGGCTCTCCACAATTGTTTTTATCTTTGAGTGAATGATGTGTGGTGAAGAAAGCTGCTGAGCTTGCAGCTGCAGAGACTGAAGCCTTTTATTTACCCACTGAACAGATAAAACAAGGGTGATGGGAGAGCAAACTTCCTTGCATTGCCCCGTGCAGGCTAGGACAAACCTCTTCCACCAACAACTCAGTCTCCCTGCTCTGTCTCTGGTGTTGTGCCAGCTGTGACAGCGGCTTTTTGTGATAGCAGCTTCTTATCACTGAAAACTGGCCATGAAAGGGTCTCACTCCCAAAGGTCAGCAAACAGATGTGCATGAAAAGGAAACCTTACAAATGTTTGAGCAGTTCCTGATGTTTAATTGCACCCAAGGGCTACACTGTTAGTGTCAAGCACGTGCTCCCTTTCCTATAGCAGCACAAGAAGATTAACTATGAGAGAGCCACATGTAGCACCCTCACTGAAACAGGGCAACGTGATTAATGTTCAGGCTGTGCTTATTAAGCAGAGAATCATAGAATCATTAAGGCTCGAATAGATATTCAAGATTATCTAGCCCAGCCATTAGGCATGGTCACCATTAAACCACACCCACACACCTTTCGTCTCAGGGATGGTGATTGCACTGCTTCCCTGGACAGTTTGTTCCAATTCTTGACTGTGCTTTCAGTGAAGAAATTTTTCCTAATAGCCAGGCTAAAACTCTCTGATGCAACTTAAGGCTATTTCCTCTTGTCCTACCATTTGTGACTCTGGAGAAGAGAACAATCCCTACCCAGCTACACCCTACTTTCAGGAGCTATAGAGATCTACTATGATTCTCCTTTTATCCAGCCTAAACACTTTCAGATCCGTCAGCCAGTCCTCATAGTATGACTTCTGATGCCAAATCTGATCTTATGACTCTCTACATCTTTAAATGTGACAGATTCTCTGTTAAGCTAACTCAGCTTTCCACTGTGATTGAATTTTTTTTTCATGTAATTCAGACACAAGGCTTTTTTAAACATAGAAGCCTGACATGGACTTTCTCTGTTTTGAATCCTGTAAGATAAAAAGCCAGGCCTGGCTCCAATACTGAGCCCTGGGGACACCACTGGTGACCAGCCACCAGCTGGATTTAAATTCACCACCACTCACTGGGCCCAGCCGTTCAGCCAACTTTCTACCCAGCAACATGTACACCCTTTCAAGCCATGAGCATCCAGTTTTTCTGGGAGAATGCTGGCCTGGATGCACAACTGGCCTGGGTGTGCACTGACTTGGATGTAACCACCAGCTCAGTAAATCCTGCAGTCACTGTGGCTGTAGCCCGCAGATATTGCCTGCACCCAGACAGCTGATGGCCAGGATATGGGGCTGGCTGTACCTCTGCCTTGGCCCAGGACTCCTCTGCTCTGCAGGGTGTGAGCTGGTGTGTAAAACCATTTTCATAATCTTCAGAGCATATTTACTTTCTATGCTTAGCTCAGCTAGGAGATGCCTCCTTTGTCTGTAATGCTTTCGGCACAGTAACCTTGCTAAATCTGACAGACACCTGATCCAGCCTCTCAGCTTGGCATAGGATGTCCTTGTCAAGCTCAAGCAGCATTATGGCACAATACCTTGAAGTGTATGTTTGAGTGTTTCACTGCACAGGGAGTTCAGACCTTGCTGCCAGCCAGCACAGCAATAAAATCAAGGCCAAGCAAACAGAAAAGGGGCTGAAAGAGGATTAAATTTTATTGAATAAAAGCATTTCACAAAGAAAACCAGAATTATTTCAGTAAATTAGATGAAAGAACACACACCTATAAATAAAAAAGAAAATTGTAGGAGAGGATGTTCTTTCCAGAGGGATGAAATTTTCCTTTTTGCCCTCTGGTGATCAATGGTAAAGCCACAGCATATTTCACTAGGAATAGCAAAGCATGCCTGAAGGCTTCCCGAGAGACAACAATAATCTTTAACAATTTGCACTGGAGCAACGGAGAAGGTCACTTGTTCTCTATGCATGCTGAGGATAATGTGAAGGTAGGTCAGGTACAGGTCACAGACTTTTGTTTAAACAGACACAGGAGTCCCTGTGCCCTGCAAAACTTGTGGTGAAAAACAGCCCAAATATTGTAGCTGTTTTGCCAGATCATAGGTTCCTCTAAGTACAAGTATTGTCTTGCTGTTTTCAGCTCTACAGTCTTCACCACAAAGACTGATTTTGTGGGTGCTGGGAATTTCTTCCATTTGACCTGTACTCCAAACTCACCAACATCAATAGGAATTGGGGGTTAAATTCAGTTTTGAATGAATGAGCTTTCTATCACACACTGCTTCTGGTTCTCCCCTTCCATTTAAAATGCTAGAGAAATTGGTAACCAAAGATAAGTTAACAAAAGACTGAAGTTTACCATTCTTACTGGATTTGCAACCTTTCTGAGAAGATTTGATGTAATTGTGCTGTATCTCTACTGCATATTAACACATCTCACAGCTGCATATCATGTTATATGACTATGGGAGCATATGGGACTCCACCTCCTCAGGCTTAATGAATTTATTCACAGAACAAGATAAATTATGTGCAGAATTGCCCTTTTCTGAAGTAAGACTCCATAGGAAGAGGATTATGCATTTCTCTAAAGCTTCTCCTTTGAATTATGCTTAATATTCTATTTTGCTAAGTAAGCAAGGTAAATTTCACTAGTTTGGCTTCTGACGACAAATCTGATCTTGCAACTTTCTGCATGTTTAAAAGTGACAGATTCTCCATTAAGCTAACTCAACTTTCTACCGTGATTGAATCTTTTTTTCATGTAATTCAGTCACATGGCTTTTTTAAACATAGGAGCCTGATATGGACTTCCTCTATTTTGAATCTTGCAAGATAAATTTTGCTGCCACTATAGCCTCATACTTTTTGGTCTCATATTCTTATCCAATATAGAGGCTGGATTTGCATTTTTCCTTCCCCACATTTTAAATGCACATCTTTTATTGTGAAGTGGGCTTTTTGTGAAAATTAGACATCTTTCTTTAAGCAAGAATGGATACAGAGGGTGGGGGACATTCATATGAGTGCTCCTGTTCACTTTGGCCCCACAGTGAGGCTAAGGTCTGACAGAATGAGGGTCTCTGCCCATGGGGCTCTGACTCCCTGCCTGGGGCTGATCTAGCTGGGCCATTGCAGTCAGCCTGCTGCTCCTTCCTTCTAGCTCCTGAGCACACACTCTGCCTATGGGACAGCCCCAGAACTTCAAACATTGAGGATTTGGGGGGAATTATCTCCAATTATCTCTTAAAAACCACGAAGGAACCAAATTAGAACCCAGTCCTTTAAGGGTTCCATATAGAACCCTTTAACTTAAATTCATTCTCAAGCCATCATTCGATTACAGTGATCTAAATGTTATGGATCCCATTCTCAAAGCCAAGGCAATTTAGATTTTTAGTAGCCCAGGTCGAACAATCTTCTGGTGAACTTTCTCCCTAATTCCCAGCTGAAGATAGTTTTGCTTCTAGTGAAATAATTAAAGGCTTTTTATTTTGTTGATTTTGATGCCAAAAGCATGTTTTCAAAGGGCTGTACTGGACAGTTGAAGGCCAGTTCTGCAAGGATGTACAGGATCCCACATAAAATTTTTGGCTCCCAGCGTGAAGGAGCAAGGTACACTTTTAAGTGCAGCAGCTGGTGCTTGGCATTTTGCAACTCTTTTTACAAGGAGTTGGTCAGCATTGAACAGGATTGCTTAGGAGACACAGAGTAGCAGAATTACTGGGCTGGCTCCATGTTCCTGGATGGGGGACAGAACAGGAACTCAAGCTCAACAAAGAGTTCCCGTCAAGTTTGTTTTCCGTTTAATTGTGAATAAAGGTCTCCCACTGCAAATCTTATGAACTTGTGAACATGGGAACAGAAGCAAGGAAAAATATAGTACTTTTTGTACTTCAGAGACTAGCTGAAAATCAAGAAATTTAAAGACTCGTAAAGTCAATGTGCATGTATCTAGTACACTTTTTGTTTCTCTGCCAATCTATGTGAAGGGACATTTCAGGCCCCCAACTCTCTTTGGGTCCAATTAAGCAGCGGTAATTTACTTGCCGCCACTGCTGTCACTTTCATTTTGATGCTGGTTTAAATAAATTCCTCTAAAAAAGGGCAGTGATTAGTTATCCAAGCCTAAAATTTTTAGTGCTTTTGCTTTATGACAAAATATTCAAATATCAAGCTCTGACCTGACTTGGCACTCCACACAGTGATGCGCTGAAGTACATGTGCTCGTGTGTAGAACTGAAAATATTGATTAAAGAAGGGGTCCAGACAGCATGCTGCACTCTAGAAAGGTCAGGGAACTGTGACAAAAGGGAGTATCTTGCCCTGGAGCTGACACAGCACTGTGCACTCAGTGCTGCAAGAGGACATTGGCCAGAAGGTGCAGTAAGTACTGGAAGAAATAGTCATTCCTGCCCCTATGTTCTCTGAACATGTTTATTATGGCCAATTCCTGCAGGTACTGATGGTAATAGCGGCCTGTGGCTTTAGCATTTGCTTTTCAGGTTAGTAATTTAAAATTAATACTATTTCCTTTAATTTATTGTTGGTGGTTTTCAGAACTGAGCACCTTGATGAGACAGTTAGGACAGTTAGCCTGGGTTGACCATTTGTCATCTCAGATTGCTGTTTTTAACTGGTATGTTCCCTCACTGAAGTGGATCCAGGCAGTCCACAGCTGTGTCTTTCAGAAAGCACCAGCATGCAAGGGAGGCACTGGTATGAAGTGGTACTGGATACACAACGGATGACAACTATAGGATGCACACAGCCCACCTCCCTGTGGTTGACCACACCACTCTCCATGCTCTTTGACCTGAGATACTCCAGCTGGCATCCCTGGGCTATGACTGCACTCGGTTGTATGCTCCTGCTGTGTTCACATGCCTGCGTGGATACTTGTGCTGGAGGAGGAGCAGAAGCCTCACATGCCAACGCCTAAGCAAGATGCCTAACTATGGTGTCATCTTTCCACTCCTGAGCTTTGCCTCTGGACACTGATATTCTCTGAAACTCCGGTTTTTAAGTCCTACATACAAACAATGCTATCCATGCACTACGAAGAGAACAGACAGGATGATTAATCAGTGGATGAACTGCACTCATGGTAACACACCATACATAAAGGGCAAAAAGAGAAACCTGTCAGACACAAAAGAAAATACTTCCCAAGTGACTTTTATTAACTGAAAGTGCCAACAAGCTTTTAAACAGAGTCGCCTCGCTCTAATGCCTCTGCTGCAGCCTTTCATGCCAGCTGACATTGTCCTGGACACATCCCTTAGGTGTCTTGTCATACCAAAAGGACTCTGGAATTAGGTTATTCAGGATGCTCCCAATTATCTCTGTTACTCTTTCTCTACCATTAGAGCAGCTCTGAGAGCTCTACAAAAATAGAACCAGGGGAAAAAAATAATTGGGAGCAAATTAACAATGGAAGATGCATTTCTGTCCTTCAAGACAACCAACTAAAGATTTGTGGTTTATCTTTGCATTTTGATTTGCTTGCATTTATCTTGTCCAGCTATCTGAACTGCACATGCAGACAACAAATGGGAAATGCCTTCAAGTCTTCTTTGGCTACTTTTCTCATTTAATACATCTCATGTTATTGGAGATGACCTTCTATTCCCTATACTACAGGGGGTTTAAAATCTAGGCCTGAATGTGGGATCCTTCTCTGTTATGAATGCTCCTGGATATGCCACCACGTAAGTTTTATAAAGTTTGTGAGTTTATGGAAGGTTTGCCTTTGCCTCTCTGGGTTTGGGCAGCGCATATGGTTTATGTCAGCATTTGTAAGGTTATCGCAAAGGTTATCTTAGCTAAAGTATGGCCCTTTGTTTATCCATGTGGCTAGTTATGGTGCAAACAGCTGCACTGTCAGTAAAATCTTTCTGCTGCCCCCAGCCCTGACCTGGAGGTACCAGATTCTGAGAGGTTACATGGCTTCATATGAAAGTTGCTTTGAAGGGGATGTGAATTCAAGCTGACACTTTACCTGAAATACCTGCCCCCAAATTAGCTGTGAAGAATCAGGTAACCAGCAGAAGATGCCAGCATGTCTTTGTCTGGCAGCTCACTGTGGTCAGTGAAGCTTCTCCTTGCCCTGGGAACTCATGCATAACATCCTAAAGATAAGAAAAACTGCAGTTGCAAGTGAATATCTGGAAGTACATCAGGAAGGTGGGGGGAAAACCCCATTCTACAGTATATGGACATGGTCTGGACTGCCTGGTGTCTGGGGGCAGCCTGCTGCTCCAGCAGTCCTGAAATCATGATGCAAGGGTCTTTTTTACCTGCTGCATAAAATACCTGCCATCTCTCCTTCTGATCTCCCTCTCTGTCCGCACTTGATTGCAAAATAGGAAAGTTCATGTTTGCAAATCAACACATTCAACAGTCTCTCTTTACATGCATTCTGCCAAAGATGGGAGACTTGTGATCTGCTTGAGGCAGAAGTTTTTTTGTTCTTGCTCTTCAAATTATCCTAAAATCAACTGCTAAATGAGTCATCACCTCCTTTTTTCCTGACCCATTGCATATCACCCTGCATTTTGCAGGGAGAATTCAGTTTCACATTCAGAATTTCTGACTTGGACTAACTATTTCAGTCTATTTATGAGGCTTTGTTCTGATCTGTGGGCCTCAAGCAATAAAATCAGTGAAGTAAAGTGGTGCTAATCTGTTGTACCTCCTGAATCTGGCTCTCTCGAGTCTGTGAGGGTGTGCCTGTGTTTATGTCTGCCTAAGCAAGTGCATATATGTGTGCAATCTAGCCGAAAAGAGGATCCAATTAGAGCAAACCAAATACTGGAAGCAATTTTTCTTTGAATAAATTATTCAATGCATTTTGTCTTTGTTCATCTCATAAATTATTCAACTAATAGTATTTGAATGGTGCTAGAGCTCATAGGCTACTGCAGAAATGATTAGTCAGATAGCATATTCAGTAAGGAAGATCAACATTTGCTAAATAATGTATTTGGCAAATAATATTCATCCAGCCCTGGTTTTAATCAATCTAATGAGAAAGGCAGACAGCACATGGCACTCATGGACAGCTTGGCAAGTGCTTAGGGAGCTGATCCTTTCAGCTCTGCCTCCTTCTCCCCCAGTACAAATAAATGTACAGAGTTTCCTGTTGGTACCGATGTGAGTGACCCAGCTGGGCACGCCACACTTGCATATATGTTCCCAGAGCCAGAGGCAGATATCCAGGACTCAGCACGCTGTGGTGGGCTGCACACAAGAACCTGTTGGCTCACAAGTTTCTTGCCACCTCCTCACTTACTTTCTTGAGTGTAGATAGTTTTGAGTGTCGGGGCAGAAGCTCTACCAGTGCAGAATGCCAACACTTTTCCTGCTCCTTTGCACTTGAATTATGTGGCAGCAAGGTCCACTGTCTTGAACTAGCATAAATGGAAGGAAAAAAAACCCCAACAACCCACTCTTATTTAATAGACAGGAAGGTTGAGGGCTTACAAATAATTTATTGGAAAAGGAGGAGTATCATATTTGCTGGAGAAGCTGATTTCAGGGACATGAATGAATACATTTTTGTAGTAATTTTATGCCAGACATTATGAAGGCATACTACACATTTCCTAATTTTTAAGTTTGATTTTTTCATTTCCTTCCACCCTCCTTGCTTTTTCCTTTTTATGAAAATAAACCCCAAACAAATCCAAACTCTTTCTTTCCACATGACATTTCTTTTTGTGCAGCCTTTCATCTGAAAGGACTGTTTTTCTTGGAAATGTCGAGCTAAGCCTTTGAAAAAATTAGATGTCATTGGCTGTGTGAAGTGTCTTCCTTCTTTTCAAAGCCAAACCTCAAGGATATCTTGTTTAGAAACTTCACATCTGCTTTATTTATTTAACAGTACCCAGGGCCACACTATCTAAATTGGATTTTTATTGTATTTTGATGACATCATTATTGATAGAAAAATATAAATAATATAAAAGATCAATGCTGAGTGCCAGACACTTTACATAGTTGAGTATTTCTGAAATAGACCCATTGGCAGAGACCTTTTGTAGGCTCAGGTACTACTTATTGTAGTAGGATCTGTCACATTCTTTCCAGCCATTGCACACATATATAAATGCATTCTGCATATACTTATATTCCCATGACAGCTCAGCAGCCTGCCAGTGTTTGAATTTATTTTGACTTGATTTTTAAGGAAAGTTAAGAGTGAGAATTTTCAAGGCTAGACCTTTTCTGTGTTTAGTGCTGTAGCAGAAGGAACATGAGCAGTGAACAGATGCTTAAGTAGAGAAGTCAACTAAATAAAAGAGGTTGTCCAGAGAAGCTGTGGATCCTTCATACGTGGAAGAGTTCCAGGCCAGGTTGGATGGAGCTCTGAGCAACCTGGTCTAGTGTGGGGTGTCCATGTCCCCATGGCAGCAGGGGTGGGACCCAGATGACCTTTAAGGTCCATTTCAACCCTAACCATTTTATGATTCCATGATAAAAACTGCACACTGATTTCTCAGTTGCTAAAGAGGTTTTGCTGGATTTTTCTAGTTCCATCTCCAGGGAAGATGTTGTTCCCTCACGTTGACGCCAGTTTGGCTAAATGTTTTTTAGCAGTGTGAGCCAGGGTGGATTCTGCCATTCCTGGTGGTGAGACCTGCAGGCCACCAGTGCCACTGCTGCTGTTCAACCTCAGACAAACTGGTTTTAGTTCTAAGTTATCATAGTTAGTCACAATGGAAGTTTGTAGAAATGTGTTTTTTCAGCTAAAATTAGTTTGTAATCAATTTTATGCAGCATTAATCACTCACGTTAATAAGCCCCTCCAGTCATGTTTAAATCAAGCTGTAAGACATGAACCAGCACAACAAAAGACTCCATAAAATCAGTCTGAGTTATCCCCCAATAGTGACTAATTATGTTAATTAATTCAAAACCTGATTAAACAAAATTATGCTGAAAGAGAATCATCTCCATGAGTCTTCAGAAATGCTTCTTTTATAAATAAGGAACGAATCACTTATGGATGTGAAAATTTGGAGTTTGTACATGTGTTTTGTTTTGGTTTTTAATTTAATCTAAAATGTGCCTATTTCATTTCTGATTTCATAACAAAGCCCTGTGGCCTGAGGGCTTGCCTGTCATGTGTTGTGGTAATGGCCGGTTTATTCCTGAAAAAGCACTTGGCTGCCCCAATCTTTCCTCACAGGAGTGACTGAGCAGAAATTTCTGAAAACAGGGAGCATCAGAGATGACTCCAAGCAAAACCCTCAAGCCTGAAATTCCCTGCTATTTTGGAAAGATTGGCTAAGGCATCTTGACTATTGAGGCTTGGTCATCCAAGCTTAAAAATAAACACTCTTGTCTACCAGGAATCTACTGAACCATTTTTAACTCACTCCAGTGAAAATTAAGCAACTTGATGTTTGGATGTTGCCAAGGAGGCCCTGTGAAGCTCTCCCAGCCCAGGCTAGCACAGCTTGCCATGGCACCACTGGCATCACTGCTGTTGTACTGTGATTTGCCACTCTGTGATCCAGCCTGTGGGGAAGCAATGCTCTGTTAGTTGCTGTAATCAACTGTTCTTACAAAAAAAATTCAAATTGTCTTCCAGGCAGGCTATATGCCCCACCTTGCCCACATCCTAGGAACCTCTGTCAGCCCCCAGGCCTGTAGCAATGTTGGGCTCCAGTTGCCCACAGCCCTGCTCTGCCTGGCCACAGGCCCTGGGAGGAGCCCCATGGCCAGAACTGCCCAGGTGTGTCTGCCTGTCCTGCTCCTGTCAGTGCCCTGTGTGCTAGGCTCTCTTCTGATGGACACCTATGGGGAGCTGCCCTGGCTTCACAGCATCGTCAGAGCTCTAAGAGGAAAACACCCCTCATTTGAGCATTGCCTCATGGCACAGGTGTGCCACTGACAGCCTTATTTCACTGATTGAGGAGGTTTTATTCCCTTCAAGAACGGTGACAAGTTTGTTCTAGCCCGTGGATAATTGGGTGTTAGCAGGCGATGTGACCAAAAATGACAGACTGGCATTTTGAGCTAGAATTAACTATTTCAGAAAGTCAAGGTTCAGCTGAGAAAAATTAAAGTACTGAGGAGAAAACTGAGAATACTGAGATGCAGGGTAAAATTATCCAACATCAAATGATTAAAAACCAGCAAGCAATATTGTAACAAAATAACAGAAATAATTGAATGTTAGTAATCAGTCTGATTATGATTTATATCCTCTGTAGTGCTCTGGACAGAATATTATTATTTTTAGTCATGATTCCCTGTGTCTGAATATTTTAAACCCCAGAGACCTGAAATGCTGGATCAGAGGTGAGATAAAAGCCATATGTAGAAGTATTCTCTTTTCTCTGATGTATAACAAGTGGAAAAACAAGGAGAGAGACTTCAAGAAATAGTAACTGAGAGGCATAAAATGCAGAAAATTGCTAATGGATATCAGGAAAAAAGGGATCATTAAAACCAAAACAGTTTGCTCCTAGTAAAAGAAGAGAGTCTCTGGTGATGGGATATGTTATTAGCTGGGACGAGGAAATCATCAGTGACGGGAAAAGACGGATGTGTTGAATAAACACGTCTGTTCTGCAGTTGGAAGCAAATAATTTATATCCTTGTTTTAAATGAGAAAACAGTTTCCATTAGTAAGCAGAGCAACTGTTAAAAATTTCTAAGAGAGAAAAAAGGTTTTATATTCATATCTTCAGGGAAGGTACAGGCCAAGATTGTAAAGGATCTAGCTGCAGGGGTCACGGGGCCCATAGTATCAATGTTGAGCAATTTCCAGTATCTGGAAGTCCCCTGTGAAACAGGGCAAAGGCCATTTTTATGCCAGTAGTCCCAAAAAGTGGAACTCATGAGTTGAGTTTCTTGGTGCTGCTTAGCCTGACATTTGGCTGGAGTGAAAGAATGGAAAAGCTGATATGTGATTCGGATGATAAGAACAGAGGAAGCAGGGGAGTATAATTCATACCTCTTAACATGGGGGAAACCCAAACAGAAAGTGTATACTTTTAGTGTCCATGTTTTAAAATTAATGTTTTAAAAATTGGAGTGTGGAGAAAGCAGCTAGAAAATGTTTCACAGGCTGGAGGAAATGCCTTGCAGGAAGAAACTCAGAGGTTAGCTTGTCAGAAAAGAGATGAAATAGTGCCTGAATTAAAATTTATAAGTAAATTTGCAGGGATAAAATGGCAGACCCTAAAGGCTTACTTATCCTGGCAGTGCAAGACAAAACGAAAAACAATGGCTGGGAATCAAAGACAGAGCGATGCACCTGGCAGAAGGCTCACATTTTTAACAGAGAGGATGACTGACAAATGTGATGGATTCTCCTTGTTTTGATGGCTCCAGATCAAGGCTGAACTGTCTTTTAAATATGCAAGTTCTTGGTTTCAGTGCAGGGAAAAGTGGTTAAATTTAAATGATCTGTGAAATATACGCAAGGTGCCAGACCCAATGGTCTGATAGTCCCTTCTGGCCTTAATTTGTAGGCCATGCAAACCTGAGAGATAAATCTTGTCTTATATAGGTTTTATAGGTAAGCATATTTATATTTTTCTTTTTAATTTCCTGTGAAAATAAAGGCAGCAGGGGCTTGCAGTGTTCCCAGCCAGCCGGGTGAGCCCCTGGAGGCAGGAAGGTATGTGCCGAGGCACCTCGCCCAGTGTGACCCATCACACACACAGCCCATGTGCAGGGGGGTCGACCTCTTGCAGGCACAGGAGGCCTGACTCTGCATATAAGCTGCCCTAAGTTGTCTCCAGGGAGCAATTCATGGATGAAATACTGATTCCACCCCATAATCCCTGTGGGTCTCCTGGGAAGGAACGGCAGCTAGGGACAGGTTTCAGTTTGATTAAGCTGTCATAGCGGACCCTTTCGCCCCCAAGTAACTCCTTATTCATTGCAACCTCTTGTCTGGATAAGAAATGGTTTAAAGATGCTGTACAAGTTGCACTGCAGCGTAAGAATCTGCCCCAATATCAAGCCTAAAGCATCTCAAACACCTTGATTCCTGCGGACGTCCCATAGACATTTTTTTGGCAGTAGAAAAAGGGGAAGTAGAAGGAATCATGATGTTGCCCTGATTTTTTCAGCCTTCTTTGTCTCTCACGGTTTCATAGTTCTTAGGTTGTTTCTCACGCACGGGTGTTATAAATAGAGGCAATGTTTTCCTTAAATCAAGGTAGTTTACATTCTTTATCTTAGAGATATGGACAGCTGATGGACAGTTGTCTTGGCCAATGGGATGGGGAGAGGTGTCAACTTTCTCCCCCAGTCCCTGGCCTTTGTGGAAATACTATACAGTGGAGTCAGATTTTTTAATAAACAGTTCATGCCTTCTCACCAAAGTGTATTATGTGTCTGTGTGTCAAACAACGACATCACGACTCCCACTCGTGCATCCACTACTAGGCAGGAGGAGAACAGATGAAGATGAAGGACAGTGCAGACCCAGTGGGCCACATTCTGACTCAGACATTTCCTCCATGGTCTGGAGGAAGCTGCAGAAGGCACAGTATGTCAATGCAGCCCCCTGGATATCACAGTCACTCAGGCATGCAGGTAGGGTAGTGCTCAGTGTCCTGTTGCTACAACATATAGTGTGTTGTCAAGGGTTGTCTGCTCCCACTTGAGAGACTAAAAAGAAATGCTTTACTAGCCTTTTTAAACATTCTGCATTGTCAAAAAAGAAAAACGTTTCACTGGAAACTTGTGTGTTGTCAGTTGCACAGCTCTGTGCAATACTTTGCATGGTAAAAAGTGCCTGAGAGGGAAGATTATGCGAAATGAATATGTGAACAGAGGTGACAAATCCCTCCAATAGACAGTTCGTAAAAGAGGTTAACTGCAAAAAGATTGGATATGTTAAGCAAAGTGCTCCATCCTTTGCAGTTTGCTGTTGCTACTGCAGTTAAAGTACCACATTTTTTCTTTCCATTGTAATCCCATGCTCAGTTTTTGCTCACACGAGACGTTTTCCCTCAGCCTGAATTCTTTGCCTTTTTGAATCTCTTTAGTATCATTTTATAAACCACATTCAGAAGTTCTGCTGGCTACAGTGATACAAATATTCTTTATTACCATTCTACTGTGCTAGATACCGTATGAACACATATTGAACTACTAGGAATATTCTCATAGAATTCTAGGAATATTCGCCTTCTCAGTCATATTCCAACTACAATGCTAGAGGCACGATGTAGATTTTATGGAGAGAAGTAATATTCTCACGGCCTATTTTTCTTAATCATCCCCCAGCTCTACTCTCTTTTGCGCCTCTTGCAGCCATTTACACCTGACTGAAGAGAAAGTGAGATAAGTGTAAAATGCCACCCACTTTGCATGGGTGGAAATTACTCCACATAATGGGAAAGGCAGTGAAGGAATCAGGCTATGGAGGGGAGGTATCACCTGTGTATAGTTAACCTAAAGACCTTCACACCTAGATGTACAGATGTGAAAGTGCTAGTAAAGGCTTCTGGAGAAACAGTTGTTGAGACTGCAGGACTCAATCCCTGCTCATGCAATTATGACCTGTCCCATTTCACTTCTGTGGTGCTAACTGTCAACTGATTTAATGAATTCTCAGCCTGCAATGGACAACTACGATTTTATTATAATTTAATGGTCATGTTTTTCTCAGCATTTTTGATTCTGAGCATGAAAATTATGTTTGAGGTACACATTCATATTCTGCTTCCTGGGAAGTTCCTCAGCCTTGATCCAAAGATGCAAACTGACCTACTTGCTTGCTGGTAACACAATCAGCGATTCTTGCTCTTTAACACAAATTCTTCTTTTACTTCACATTGTGATGTTTGCCATTTTCCAGATTCTGGTGCTCAGATTTTGTTAGGCTTTTGGTGGCTTCATGTAAGAGTTATCCCCACTTCAGTCTGAGGTGATACTGTAGCCTAAACCTACTGTAATTCACTAGTAAATCATGCCCGTGGAGCGAGAAGGGATGTGTCTATCACATTAATATTGTTTTCTTCTGTCAGTCATATGCCATGTTAATGGTGTTGTTTAGATATGGCCATTTTTTTACAACATACCACTACTAATGCTAGAGGGAAGAATAAGACAGTGCACCCATTTTATAACTTGTTTAATCCCTCATTGAAGAGCTTGACATAATTGGGAATGACTGCAGGTCTGTTGTTATAATTAGAATTTGTTCTCTAGCCCTAGGCTTTTCCCCTTCAGGGGGCTTGATTGGAGTCCTGGGAGGCCTCACTTCTCAGCATGCTATTTCCTGAAGCCTCTTTCATCCCTGCTGCTAAGCGTACACTGAGTGACTTGGAGGGTAAAGCATGAAGCTTTGCAGGGTCTGCAGAAGCAGAACAAATAAGTGATTTGTGCCAAGGCAGAGTGGAGCTGCCAGGATTTTCTGCCACAAAGCGGCATATCATCTTCTGATGTACATTGTGGCAAACCTCTGGGCGAATATGATGGTAACAAGAGAGGGAGGCGAGGAAAACAGAAGCTTTTACAAGGAAGATACAGCTTTCAGATGTCTACAGGGAGAGCTTTCTGTGTATGCAGAGAATTTTTCAGACTCTTTTTTTTTAGGGTTGGCTGGAGCAAGTCCATTGGGTAAAAATGCCGCCAGAATTACCATCAGCATGTCATGGTCAGCTGCACCTGGGAGAGTGGGAGAGGAGAGGGGGGAAAAAGTTGGACTGTAGGCCTGATACCATCTCTTGGGCACGTTAGCAGGAGCATTGCTGCTGCAAGTCACCCAGTTAGTCACTTGTTATAGGAACAGGACTTTTTGCACTACACTTGAACTTGAGAAACCCTCTTTTAATAGAGTTTTGTTTTGGGCTGAGCGACACTGAGGCAAATTCTCAGCTGCTGCAAATTAGCACCGCTGCATGGTCTTCTGTTACACCAGCTGTGGGCTAGGCCCTTGTCAGAGTTTATTTACAGAAATGGGCATGATCTTTGAGAGCAGTCACATTGCTGGGATAGGCAGCAGAGTGACAAAAGGTGTGCCAGTTAGTGTATTATGGCCTCTCTTCTCTGCTGAAGTACACACAGGAGGTGCAGGTGTCCCTCAGTCATCTCTGAATTGTCAGGTACCTCCACATGCTGTGGTCAGAATCACACAGCTGCAAACCCCCTTTGTCCCAGGGACATCAGTGAGCCCAAATGTTGTTATGTGTGCATGCAGCAAGCCACTGTGTGGCATGCATGCCTAGGTGCTTGCAACACAGGCTTATGCGTGTGTACGTCCAGATTCCTATGCTCGCTCAACCTGGATCTAGAAAGCCTTTCGGCTTCACAGATATATAGTTTCTCTGAAATTGGAGAGGAGAAGCAATTACAATGGGCCCAGTAGGATGTCTTGATCCAACCCAAAACTTCTACAGGCTCTTCAAAATATTTTGTGGCAGAATACATCATCGTTTCTCTGCTTCTCTCCTTTACCTCTTGCACAAACACCGGCATAACTTTTGGTGACTATAAAAATCCCTCAACCCAGCCCCAGGAAGTCTACACTCTGGAATTGGAATGTGCCTTACTGATCTGTCAAAACATTATATCTGGCCATTAGATTCACATGTACCCTTCTGAGATTAGCTAAATCGCTCTGCAAACTGTAAATAGGCAATTTCACAGACCCAGGTGTCCAAAGATAACAGGAAAAGTTCAGAAAACAGAGTTTAGCTAACTGATCGGTGACTGCTGAGAGCTTGTAAAGCTTTTAAAATAGGCTATGAGTGAAAGGAATTGGTGAGGAGCTGAGGTAGCCCAGGTCTCTCGGGACATAATCCTTACACCTCTTTATAGCTGATTATGTGTCACTCGCTCCAATAGCCTGGTATTATTTGCTTGGCCTTTGTTCTTTGACCAAAGGCAGGGGGTAAGTCCATCAGGAACTGTCCGGTACTTCCATGTGAAATTGCTGGATAAAGATGCATGAGGAGCTGCAGGGCTGGGCAAAATAACTTCACTTCCTGTGGTGAAGCCTGTAGGCTGAATTTCAGGGAATGACTGACATTTCCAGCAGGTCTCTGAGATCTCTGGGGATCCCTGGAAGCAAAAGCGTGCTGAGCCATATGTTTCTCCAGGAAGCAGCCCAGGTCATGGTCTGTTAAAGAGAGAACCATCGTCCATTGTGATTACCTGCGCTTTCAGCTGCACTTTGGAAACTGGCAGGAGTGAAAATGTCAGTTCTGAGTGCTGATGGGGAAACAGATGCCTCCCGCCATTTAAATATAAGTTCATGATCCCTGTGGGAGAACAATACATGAATCTCTCGGCAGCACTTGCATCCAAAGATGGACCTTGAACTAGGAACTGAGCAGGGCCTCCTGAAGATGGTGAGAAGCAGCAGAAAGCCCAGCCATTCTCAGGGTTAGGTGCTCTGTGAACTCCCCCAGGCCAGGATGACTGACTGTATGGTGTTGGCAAACTGTGCCAGTGCAACGGTGGAAAAGTGTGCCCCCAGCTCATGCAGATATGCAGAGACTGTGTATGAACTACCTGGGAGTCACAGCAAGGCAGAGTTCAGTGACAGCCAAGCACCAATGGGCTTCTACATGGGTTTTGCAGCTGGCTTGGAGCCATGTTGCCAGGTATGGGAGTGCCTGAGCTACTTAATTTCACTCTGATGCATTTTGGGTTTTGCCTTTTTTTTTTCTTTTATATGTTGTCTGTATTCTTTACACACATATTTGTAACTCTGTCACCTATTGTATTAGTAGCTAGTTTTCCCAGTTCTTTTCCATGGCCTTTCCCTAAGCAGAAAGACAAAACAAAGCTCCAAGCCCTGGGAGGGACAAGGCTCTGTGTTACCTTGGCTCTCCCTGGGAACCAAGGCTGAGAACAGCTATTCGAAATACATTCTCATGGACAAAGTACAACTAGTGCTGAAGGGGGGGAGCTCCAGAGAAGTGGCTTGACCTGAGGGCGAATTGCATCACCATTTGTCCTCTTAATTGGTGCTTTTTATCAATTATGCTAATTTCCTAAAACCTATAAAAATGTACACACCCCTGGGGGGGTGGGGGGTGGGCTTTTGTGGACATCTTTCCATAACTGCCTCTGAAGGCCTTCAAAAAAGATCCCCCTTTATATTACCTTCTTACTAAAATTATCTCGAGTTTCATTTCCAGGTTGGGAAAAAGGCAACAACTCCAGCTGAGGATGCGTGTACAAAATACAGTGCTGCCTTTCCGACATACCCCACTACATGGCTGGGTGCTGCTGTGCCCATGCTGCTAATTTCTCCTCTGGGGTCAAATAGAAGGCAAATGCCCTTGATTACGACACAGATTCATAGATCCAAAGAATGTGTCAAGCCTAAACTGAAGTCCAGGGCTGTATAGCTCCATCTGCCCTTTTATTCTCCTGGGAATCTGTTTGCTTCTAACTCATTGGTTCTGAAAAGTTTCCAAAACATATTTCTTGGCAATGCTTGGATCTTCCCATCAGAAGGTCATTATCTTTTCATAAGAATAAAGGGAGGCACAAAACTCCCTAAGTCCTTGGCAAATAAACAGGCCTCCATCAGACATGTACTCTTTCTTAGGCCAGAAAGAAAGGCAAAGAAAAAGCTGCTAAAGATTTTTTTCCCCCAACGTACAGAACAATTTGTCCCCCAGGTCTCCTTTCCTCATCAGTAGAAGCTCATCAGAATAGTGGCTAAACCAAATGAGAAGGTTGTCTTAGTGGCAGGATGGTCTTTACATTGTCCTGTCTTGTGCATCTTGTTCATGCTCCTGGGGTCAAGCCCCTGTAATTGCCCCTTTAGGTAAAATGGGGAGGAACCACTGGACACGGGGTTTTTTCCCTTTACTCTTTGTAATGTGAGGCCTGGCCAATTTCCAAAGCTCATCTGGGAGTTTTACAGCAGTCACTAAGGATACTGGGATTGCCTGTGATTGCTACTGCTCTCTTCCTGTGGCACACAAAAGCTGTGGCTTTTGTTCTCTGCTGTTGGTCTCAAGCTTGTTACAGAACCCTGGGGAGCATTTTGTGGCCACAGGCTGTGGGGTGGGTGCTGTGGAGACCAGTCAGAACTAATCGTCTTCCTGTGGTTGTGGTAGGCTGAGCTTGTCCCGGGACCTTTCTAATTCCAACTTTGCTGTCTGGCATGGCTCCTGGTATAATGCAGACCACAGCATTTCAACCAGTAATTCCCAGCAGAAGGAATTACTCTTTGCTCTAGCAACAATCCTAGAAAGCCCTGGCATAAGGACTTCAAGTGACTGCTCTCTTTCACCATGTATTTTTGCTTCTTCCCTTATTCATTAAGAAGATGAGAAGTGCGGGGTGATGGAGATCAGCCTTTCTCCCACTGCCTAGAGGAGAGCAAGGTAGAAGCAAAGCTCCTTTAGGCAAGGGGAGAGGGCCGCCCTGTGCCAAGTATTGCAAGAGATTGCTGGGGCTGTTCAGTACAGCTGATCCCAAATGTTGTAGGTGGGTTCCTGGACAGGATACTTATACCATCATGGCATGCATGTCTTCTAGGAACTTGGGCCAGGTGCTGATGCCCAGTTTTCCTTCCTGCTGGGAACTCTGTAAATCCCTCATCTTCATGCAGCACCGGAGCCTGTGGTAGGTACTGCATATTTTGCACCCACCAGTTCATCTGTTCTTCCTCCTGCTTCTTCATTTCTAGCCTTCCCCAGGAACAGAAGACTTAGAAAGAGGGACATGTGAATCCCTGCAAAGCAGAGATCCAGCAAGTGCTATTTAATGCCTCACTATACCCGCCCCAGCCTTCCTTCCTCCTCTGCTCTCCAGTTCCCGCTCACTGTGAAGACGTGGAGGTTATGCAGGCTGCCCTCCCACTCAGTTCATCCCTGCAACCCTCTCTCGTATACTGACAGGATCTGACATCTGCCTGCTGAGGGCTTCCCCCTGTGGGCAGCAGAAGTGTAAAGGAGCAGCACATCGTAGTGTTCAGACAGGAACTGGCAACAACAAAATGCAGGGGAATTCAGAATTAGGCATCTGCAGCTCTGATTTTAACTCTCCCTAGAAGGTGTTGCTACGTTAGCTGGAACCTGCTGACTGAATGTGAGGATAGGAAGATTTGCCCACTGTTGTGTGAACAAAAGCGGAATACTTTTTTTTTTTTTTAAAAAAAAAAAAAAAAAAAAAAAACCACATTTGACCCTTCAGGTGCCTTTGTGTGACTCCAATTGTCTTGTGTGATTGTTAGGTGTGTTTTTATGAGAAAAAACTGCATCATTGAACATCGTCTGAAATAGCCTAAATAAAGGCTGGTAAAAGCTTGCCATTGTCCAGTTAAACAATAAAAAGCCCAGATGGTTGAAAAGAGATCTGTGCTTACATAGACTTAAAGATGAGGCCCTATTATGCAGAATTCTGTTCCCAATAAACCCAAGAGTTTTTGGGAGTCAGTGTGTTACTCCACATATCGCCTTTTTTGAGAACAGATAATTTCACTGTTGGTCCTTTTAGGAAAGGTGGTGGAGGTAGGTGATCTGTTCTTCTCTTTTTCATGGTGATTTCTGTCATCTCCATCAGAGTTAGAGATATCAGTGCTACTGACCCAGGCTGAGAACTAAGGCCACTCTCTCTTACCTAGCTTTGGTCAGGCAGGATTTGTGGAGACCAATGGCTCTTGGAACTTGCTAGACCAGACAGTGAAAAAGTGTTAGAGAAGACATCTTGGAGATGGCTCCCTGCCAGCACTGCCTTGCTTGTACAGGGATATGGGTCCTCCATGGACCTTAAGCCCTCACACCTGCATCAGGAGAAAGGACAGAAAGTGGCTAATGTACCTGCTGCCTCTGGTTCCACCTGGGCTCTGTCTTCATGTGTGTGGCCTCTGGTAACCAGGAAATCATGTTCCTTGCTCCTTTTGTAGGCATGTGCATTGCCTCTCATAGGACCATAACCCAGCAAAAGCCCTCCAGAAAATGGAGATGCATGGGGGCATGTACCCCTTGTGCTGCCAAAATGACATCCTATTGCCACACCACATTTTTGCTGATTTTTCTTCTGGAGTGGTTGCAGATGCTGAAGAGCAAAGAAATGCTCTCTTTGGGGAGTTACCTACAGGATTCCTACAAAGCAACCATTGGGAAGTGGAGTGGGAGCAGAATGGCAGGCAATAAACCTGCATACAGGGCACCTAGACATAAACACTTGATGTGTCCTCTGGTTAATTCAATAGAAACACTCCTGTATGGGCTCACTTGTGATCCACACCAAATCCAGGAGAGCTGGGAATGCACGGGCCTGGAATCAGTACTTGTGGATCCCTCACTTTGGAAGACTGCACAATGGTGGCAGCTTGGGGACCCTGACAGCTCTGAGGAATTGTTGTGTGCTGGCTGAGTTCCCAGTAAAAGGATTAGCTACAACAAAATGACACTAGACTTATTAATTAAATTAAGATCCTTTCATAGTTTTGGGGCAGGATTTTCAAAAGTGCTCAGCCGTGCCCTAACTGTGCTTTCACCAAGGGTAGTCAGGTGTTGTACTTTCAAACAAAGCAAAAGCCTTCAGAGAACGTACCTTCATTCTGAAACCCTTTAGCAGATATGATGGGAAAATGCAGTGGATCTTGGATTCCAGTGCAACTCATGGAATATCTGTAGCTACACAGGCTCTATCTGCTTCCCTATATGAAGCGAAGTCAGTTTTGGGGCACACCTAGACAGGAGAACCCTAGGAAAAAGCAGAGAACTTGGAGTGCTCCCCAGATAGCTGCTGCTCCAGGAAGGGGACATAAGAGAGATGCTCCAGTTTATGAAGTGCTGCATACAAAATGTTCTAATGGTGTGTATGACATCAAAGATCTCTTCATGCCTGCATCCTATCCTCTTCCCATTTGCTTAATCCTGTACTGCCTTTTTGAAATGTCACCTGCCATCTCAGTCAATGCACAGGCCCTCCTCACTTCCTATCCCAAATTGTTCCAGAGACTTGCTATCCCCTGGTAAAGTGACACTGCAGTTTGTACTAAAGATGTGGAGTACCTTCCTTCCCTGTCATTTCTTCCATGAGCAAAAGGTCAAAGCTATCACTTCTGTGGCCGGGTAGGAGGGATAGTTGTGAGTTGAGTCATCCCACAGACGCAGGGTGTCCCATAGATCCACTGTTGTCTTGGGAGAGCAGTGAAATCCAGACCAGCAATCTCGTCTGATGCAGCTTTTCCAGTGCTGTTGATATTTAAGACAAATGATCATTATTTCAGAAAAGAGGGGATGATACCTACCCCCTCTGTTTATCAGGAAAGCTGACATTAAAAAGCCAGAGGTAACCGGGAAATTTCCTGAACTGGGAGCAGTTTTTTCAAAATTACGCCTGATTTCTTCTCTGCCCTGCCTGTCCTGTCATTACACCCCACTGAATTCATTGATTTCCAGGGTTTAATCTGGCCTGGCAGCCTTCACACAAAGGCTATGGAGAAAACCGAGCTGCCCCCTTTTTTAAGACTCTCACAATACAAGATCTTGATGAAGTTAACAGCTGACAAACGCAGAACGTGGAAAAGGAAATACTGCTTCAGGCAGCGCTGTCATTGTAACCCTTGGAATTCAGGGCTGCGGGAGGCTCTTGCAGAGAGATGTTTTTTCAAGGACAGCAGCGCAACAAATGCGACAATCAGTAACAAAAGCTCAGAGAGGAAAGCAAGACCCAGCAGGAGCCAGGGAGGAATTGCCATTCAAGCATGGCACTGAGTGACCAGATGGATAATTTGGGAGGTTTTCTTTCCCAAAGTATTCAGCAAATCTCTGGGAATGGGAGACACTGCAAAACTGTCATTTAATAGTTTTGTACAATGCATCTGGTCAAAACCTGGAGAGCTTTAATTTCCAGAGCCAAAAAGAGAACATGGGCCAATTTCAGATCCTTTTTATATTCTGATAGAGATTTCCATCACACATCCAACCAATCCTACTGGCTCAAACCCTCTGACAATGAATGTCCTCATATTTTTGGTTGTATCAGTTAAATATGCAACTCAATATCTAAATAGCAAAACAAGGCTTATGTGGTTGCATTTCTCTCCATGCATTTGTCTCTCAGACTTGTCCCCTTCCCACAAGGAACTTTGAGCCCACTGAGTAAAGTGTCCAAAGTTTACATAGGATAGAGATCAATTACATTCTCATCCTTTTTGTGGAAAATGATGTTTATTCAGAAGGCAGTGAGTGTCCTACGGCATACTCACAATCAGTGCCTTTGGTGAAGAAAAAGCTGCAGTGTGATTTTAATGTTACTAGTCCAGCTCTGCCTGTTGACTGGGTTGGTCAGGGTCCATCTGGCCCACATGCAGTGGAATTGAGCAGGGTCCCATTGCCCCAGAGCCTCTCAGTGGCTAGTGTACATGCAAGATGCTGCACAGGGGCTTGAACTCAGGTGCATGAGTGTGGAGGGGGAATTGAAGCATTTGGGGGGGTGGGAGAGATCAAAGACAGGTTGATGGATCAGTTGCTGCTATGAAAAAGTACGGGCACAAGGCACTAACCTGGGAGAAACTGGATTATGTCACTGCTCAGGGTGACTTGCTTTGTTTTCTGGATAACACAACTCTCAAAAATGTTTCCTGTGCAGGGTGGTTTGTTTCCTAACATGTATATAGCTCTTGATACCAAAGGGGAATTTTTGTGAGTGCCATAATCTTTGTCCTTTGCAGTGTTATATTTAATCACAAAGACCTGATATAGATGGCAGATGTGTGGAATGAATGGGACACCATTTCAGCTCACTGGTAATTTGAGTTGCTGTTACTTCACCTGTTCGAGTTCCCTTTTGTCACACAGTTTAATTCTGATTTTAAAGATGCTTCCCAACTATGTAATATATTGATTTCAGTAAAGTTATCCCTGTGTTACAGCAGGGACTAGGGCTCAGTATTTAGGCCATTCACTTTAAACTCATCTCAGTAGAAACCACGCATAAATTCCACTGAGTGTGTGGACTCTTGCCTTGAATCAGTGGTTGTTGCCTATGCACAAAGTAGGAAGGAGGCCTTAACTTTCTGAGTATGGAGCCTTTTGTGTTCACCATGGGTAGATGCAAATAATAGGTCATGGCAGGCAGAAGTCAGAATCAGATCTGACACCTCCTGCTATTTTACAGGAGGCATCACACAGCACTATACCAAGAACAAGAAATGCGCATTGAGTGTCCAGAACCTTAGATCAGCTATTTGTTGGAACTCAGTCACCAAATTATACGCTGCTGTCTTGGGTAAGGGCACAGTGGGTATTCCCAGAAGAGCTCTGGGATCATTAGTGTCACTGGGATATGTGCATAACTGAGTTAAGTGCACGACGAGCTTGGAGGTCTTGGTAGGCAGGTACTTGAGAAGCCTCAGCTGACTAGGACTCCACTGCTTCTCGGAAATTGCAAAGAGGTTGAACTTGTAAGCTTAAAGAAAGGATATTTCAGTTGCTTCACTGCAAAATCTACATGTGAATACTTCAGTTATTTCTTGCCTGAAAAGGGAGAACTGAGCTGGATTTTGGATGTGCTACTGTCATGGAACACAGTGGGACTTTGAAAAAGGCTAGTTAGTCCATGTGCACAGCACGGTGCAGTTCAGCAGTCAGAGTCCTGTAAGCAGTGTGCCCCAGGGGTCTCCCAGTTTGTTACACCTTGCTTTGCAACAGGGGTGTTTTGGTCCAGGTGCAGGTCTGCACTGGCGTAGCCATACCGCCTGCTGGGGGACATGGTGTCACCTTCCTGAGAGCGTGAGGGAGAGAGGGGAGGACAAAGGCAGCCCTTCGAACCCTTAAGCTATTGCTGTACTCTGTGGATACTGCCACTTGTCTGAGAGACAGAAAAAGTAATACATACAGCACTAAACTGCCTTAAACAATGGCTCATGTTGAGTGCTCTGCTGTGCATCCCAGCAGCATGAGATTTGCCAGGTAGCCTGCAATTGTATAATTTTTTTTTTTCCAGAAACCAGATAGAAATGGGTAATTACTCACAGAAGGTGGTCATAATTGCCTTCAGTAACAAGCAAGGGCAGTAACAGTTGCCTTTAGTCCCACTTTAAAAGGACAAAGCAAAGAGCACTTGGCAGGAGGAATTTCCCATAAAGAAGAGGTGTTTGGTATTTGACAGGGTAATTGAATGTTTAGAGGAACAGGCTGACATGAAAATACACTTTCTATTGTGTGGTTCAGGAAGACCAATCTTTGTCAACAGCCTAAGACATAGGATGGAGGACTGTCAGGAGCTGGAAAAAGAATGTGGTGTACACAAAGTTCTCAATTGGATTTTGGGTGTCTCAACTTCCCAAGAGGCTGTGATGTCCACCTGGAGTTGCCGGGCAAAGATGTCCAGGGGTCAGGACACATGGCTTTTTAAGACTTTTTAAATACTGATGTCCCTTTGCGTAATATTCCCTCCCAGCCTGTCTCCATTATGTCCCATCCAATAGTCTGTTTTGAGTGGTGTGGTGCTGATGAGCAATGAGATGTTCTGTGTCCTTTCCTTCACATGATCTCCAAAGGACCTGGCAATTCATTGTGCAGCCACCCTTGATGTTAGTGGAACACAGGGTGAAAGAAGCACATGGGACAGGAGAAAGGGACTTTTGCTGGCAGGACAGATGTGGAGCTGTCAGAGGAGACTTCCCTCAGGCCACCAAGGGAGTGGTGGAGCTGGCCTCTTGAGGACACATCTTTTTCCTTCAGGCAAGAAAGAAAGTCTTGTAATGGGGGCTTTTAAATCATGGTCTTGCCCCTCTCCCTGTCCCCCTCTTCTCTTGGTGCCCCTTCATCTCATATCCTATGGATTAAGAATACAGCATTTAGATGAAATGCCCCAAATTTGTCTCTTTGCAGCGGGTCTTTCATCTTCATACAGCTCATCTTCATCTCCTCCCAGCTCAGCCAGTTCAGGATATTTACACATAAAGGGTCCACTAGCAATGGAGACAGGTTATTTTTTTCCCATCCTGCTTTTGTTTTAAATTTTGCATGGACAGGGACTGTGTTGTCACCCATTAATTGTCACAAAGTTAATGGCTTGGATCTACAGGCCACAGGCTTAAATTTCTGGGAATGAGATTTACTGCAGACTATCACATGAGGATACTGTGACAATCTAGTTGAGGTTTAAGAAGAGCAATCCTATTAGCTTGAATTGCCAATAGGGAGCAAAGCTCTTTTTCCTCTTACACAAATGCCTTGGAAGCAAACTGATCACTGTCCAGGTCTATCAGACCATGAAACTAGATTAGCAAACTGGGGCCCCTGTGTCCAAATGACAGAGCAGCTGAAGCTGCTGTACATAGAAAAAGAGAGAGAAGTGGGGAGATTATGCAAATACATGGCAAATAACTCACTTTACAGGATGTAATTAAATAAAAGTGAAGGTACAACAGCACTACCAGCTGAATACAAACTCACTTTCACTGTAGCAAATGACATGTTCAATGTCATGGCCAAGAAAACAACACCAGGGATGAACAGCAACCAAAAATTTATCTTCATAGCTACAAACTTGTTTAAAGTGTTTTTTTGTGGTGCACAAGGAGAATAATGTAGACCCTTTTCTGCAGGTATGTGCCATACACCCTTTGAAACAGCTGGCCTTTTATTAGAGTTTAGGAAATAATAGAAAGAGGAGAAAGAATGGTGATTGATGGTTAATATAGTTGGTACTAGCCACATCACTAATAGACTCTAGTGGTCTGAGTCATTGTTAGGGCTATGGGAACAGGGCTTTTGCTTGCTGTGCAAGAAAAAAACCCCATGGGTTCTGTGGCAACAAATATTCTTGTTTAATATCACACACCTTGAAGGATGTTCAAGCTGATAGCTGACTGTGGCTTGTATAAAAAAAAATGATGACATGCCTCCCCTTGGAGTGGGACAGGAATCTGGCATTCAGCTCTCCTGCCCCTGACTTAACACTGATTTACAAAAAAATCCTAATACAGAATTTAGTCCTATGGCAAATTAAGTGTATCATAAGGAGCCAAAGCCCTGTGTCTCCTCTCAGTGGAAAAGTCTGGAGCAAGTTGTCCTGCTGGCTCCCCTACCTACTGGGATTGCAGCGGGTCATAGATTTGGCAAAGCGCTAACAGGCTTCAGTAGTCAGCTAGCACCACTTGGTCCCTCTGTGGATCAGACTATGGAAGTGGGAATTAGCTAATAAAGTAATGCCATTTTTTGGCTAACTGTCCATGTTGACAGGTAATGCTTGGGTACCTGTGTATAATTAGCCAAGTGATACACATTTAATTTGTTGGATAGATGCTCTGAGGTTAAAATCAACCCTGAACAGCTTGTATTGATGAGTAGGATGGTCCTGGTAAATACCAACAGAGTATCCTCAAGATGTCTATACTTCACTCTGCAAGGCAGAAGTTTACCCTGTGCTCCTTATTTTTCCTCCTTGCAAATTTACCATAGACTATGGTAAGTGTTTGACAAAAACTTTAGCTCTTCTTATTCTTTCGAATGTACTGTCTTTGCATTGAAACATACAGAACAAGCTTTAAAATGGGTGAAAATCCTTCAACAGTTTTGACCCCTTGAATCAGCCTAGCGGCATGATTGACAGATCACAGGCATTTCTCCTTGGCAAGACAGTTTGCTTACTTGATAATTCACCAGAGCTGGAATTTCCTTCCCTAACGGGTCTCAACCACCGCCCAACCTTGCAGCCACAGCATGTGCTGTTAGCAAAAGGAACTTTGCTCCTCATTTCGCTTCTGCCTTTTGATGTTTCTTACTCTGAGTCAAGAATATGAGCTCTTTTGTGCACACAGAAATGGGGGAGGTACTCTGAGGAAACTATACATATAAGTTGGAAGCCAAGACAACCATATGTGGAATTAATAGTCAATACCTTATTGATTACATCTTTTATGATAAGTTCCCAAGTAGTGTTACTAAGATTTTCCAGTACAGTAGTTGTTAGACTGTTTTTCTTTCCCCCTTTTTTGTTTTGATTTGCTTCTGATCTAATCGTGACTGGAAGTAAGACTTATTCACAGCTCTGGCAGCAATTCCTGCCCACAAGTTTTGGGAAGTTCACCCTGTAATCTCAATTGCCATTGATGGTCTTGCCTTGAAATGAATGTGAACTGGAACACAAAATTTGAATGTTGCATTACTGCATTAAGTGCAGATTTTGATTTTAATGCAAATCCAAATCTGTATGTCTGGACTTGACAAGAAAAAAAAAAAAAGTAGTAGTAAATAGTATCTGAAAAAAGCAGGAACAATAACAACATCAATAAAAGCAATAAAACAAATCATATCCACACATTAGAGCTCCTATGCTCATAAAGAATGCATTTATGAGTGCTTTTATGAGTGATTAATCTAAAATTGTTGCACATGCACTTTTGGTGTACAACACAGCAACAGCAGGATTCCAGTGGAATCTTTGGGGGAAAAGCAAAAAATAAACATCAAACACTATCACAATTGAAACAGAGTGGAACATTCAAGCAAGGTATAATTAACCCAGCTGGAATTTGGTCAGGATATCCAGGTTAACACCTCATTCAGTTAGTGGGCTGTGTAGTAAATTGTTGAATATTGTTGTTTAAAAGTCAAATAATTTACTGAGCTCTTTTCATGTGTGGAATATACAAGAAGGTCAACTGCCTTTTTAACATCTGGTAGCAGAACCCTGGTGATTTACCTGCACTCTGGTGATTGCAGATAGCCAAGTGATGGATGACTTTGCTAGAAAGCTCACTCAGTTAACTCATACAAGCCCACAAGGAGTCTGATAACTCTGTTTTGTAGAAACATTAAAGGCTTTGTCTGTAGCTTGTGTGGATTGACAAAGTACCACAGATGTCAGTGGGATGGACTCTGCTGATTTATATGTGCTTTGGATGTATCTCTAAACCAGAAGGCCATTCATTACTTTTTCTTGCTTGAAAAAAAAAAAGGGGAAAATAAGAAAAATAGAAAGTATATTCATAATTACTTACTTATTAAAAAACATTTTACTTGCATTTTCAAGTTACCATTCAAATCAAATCTAGGATTTGGATGAGGAGACGACTGGATGAAATGATGCCACGCTTACTTTAATTGCGTTGCTGTCTGACACCGGTGTCTGTAGAAAAGCCAACAGGAAAATTACGGAAAATTACAGGAAAATTACAAGCCGAGCAGTAGATGGTCTTAAGGAGGATCAGCAAACTGATAAGGGGCCAAATTTTCCTTCAGCCTAATGAGCCATGCACAGGGGAAAGATTGCCTACATCTCCCTTTCCCTTTTTGGTTTCCTACATCTCATGTCAGTTTAAGCACAGCCTAACCACCCCAATTATGCTGATCCTGTAGAGCTGACCTTCCTCTCTTATAGAGGTCTCTCTTTGATCAGCATGTCTGTATTCTGAGCGCATTGCATTGGCTAACGAAAACTAGTTTTTCGGTGTTGCTGGCAAGAGGAGGCTAATGTGGTTAGGGGAAAGGAAGGCGCGTTCACTCTGTTTTCTGCCTTATCAGCAGAACTGTCTGCAGTCACAGCACTGCAGCTGATGGAAACTGAAGACAGGAAGAGCATGGTATTGCCTAATTTCTTCCCTATCCATAGGCTGAACCTGTAGGAATGGCAATTAGAAAATTCGTGTTATGGCTTAAAACATTTGCTTCAGTTTCATGCCAGGCTTTAGTTAGCGCAGCGCTCAACTGTAGCTCTCTGCTGTGGCTGACTTGGAGGCAGCACGGAGGGGGTGAGGGTCCAACAGAGCAAGGGCAATAGTTTTACTGCACAATCGCCCTCCAGATTACTCTTGTTTTCCACGTATTTCAGGATTACCAGAGGATGCTCAGCCTCCACTGATTTACTGTCTTGGCAAATATCAAACAGAGCACAATCTATGCTGTATGTTGCAAGGAGGCTAACAGTGGATGAATGAGGGTAATGTTTGCAGTCAGAACTTTCCTTTACAAACACTGAATCATGCTGTTGTGAAAGCAGGACCGAGTGATGAATGACTCACTGTTGGCAGCACACACTGCCCTATCAGTAGGCTCTGTTCAGGGGACGTGGGGGCTGGTGTTTGATATCATCTCTGAGCTCCCAGCTCCCAGCATGCTAATGAGTAATGCACACTGTAGCCTGTATTGATCTGTGATTTGGTTATTCACGAGACTCTGCACAAAGACACCCGTGTTGCTGGAAGTCCTGTTATTCTTCAACACAAAGATGTTGCTTTGGGGATGTTTAAAAACATCTCGCTTGATTGACTGTGATGTTTTCAGGTTGAATCTCTTTATTTTGAGGAATTTTTTTTCCAGTATGACTGTTTTGTAGCAATAAAATGCAAAACTTCATTAGTAAGGGAAAGAAGAAGCATGCTTAGAAGATTCAAAGAAATGAGAGTGAGACAGAAATCCTTGGGCCAGTGGTTCAAAGCCAGTGCCTGCTGGCTATGAGGTAAGGGACAAATTCCCTGTTTGGTTACAGGTTATTACATCAAATTACCCAATGCAGAGGCTGGAGTGCACCTGCCTGTTGGTAGTGCTGGAAATAGATACATTGCCAGGCTCAAAAAACGGAGAGGGAAAAAATGTTTTTTTCAGTGAAAGGGCATCAAGCTGCTTTCTGTTTCTAAGGCACCGATTAACTTCCCAAAGACTCCCTCCAGGATGTGAAGAAAGGGTCTACGTGTCAAGATAGACAGGGTTGAGAACAGTATTAGAGGAGATCTCCATACTTAACTTGAGATGATAAACCAGCACTGCACCCACTTTTTACTGAGACTCAGCACAAGGGTTGAAGTCCTAAAAAGTTTATAAAGTGATGTGTCCTCTCAAGGTGAAAGGAGGTGTTCACAGATGAACAACGAAGCATAGGGAAGGTTGGCCTGCCTCTGCCAGCTGTCTGGGATCAAACAGGAGAATTCAGTCACCAGTTGCTGCTGCTGGGTCTGTAAGTACCAGATCCCAAGCTCACTGCAAGGCTCCCACTAACTTAGGCAGACTACAAATCAGACTGTGAATAAGCACCAGGTTCTCTCAAATAGACTGAATAGAATTTGAAAGATGGGAGATAAGAGCTCTTCCCAAGACAGGGCAGAAACAGATGGCCTGGTTTCCTTTGCAGCAAAGTCCTGCACTAAAAAATGTTCAGTATTTGCACCAAGGATGGGCAAAGAAGAGGCACAGGAGTACCTTTATGCAATGACAGAGATTAAAGTATCATTGCAGACCAAGCTGTAGGGATGTGACAATCCTGCCTTTCTGTTAAATAACTACAAGTTGGTTTAAGAGGGACAAGCCTTACTTTTCAACAAATACTGTAGCTTAATTAATCAAAGAGGAGACGTATGTATTCAAGCTCTGAAGCAGTTTTTCTTTGCAGTTTTTCTCTGTGAGTTTGTGTCATATGGTATAAGTATGGGCTAAACTGCACTTAAGACTGAGTAAACAATATGATTTCAAAAGCAATTGGAAAAAGTAGCATGGAAATTGAATGAAGCCCAGAAATATGCTCTGAATCCCCACCCCAAAACACACTGTGGGAGGAACTTGACATTGCCATAAATAAAAATGCATGTTAAAAACCTTTCCATAGTTTCTGCAGAGCATTCTCATGGGGCCCAAGATGGTTGTTGATAGCCAAGAATTCATTACGCTGAAGGATCACAGGTTCTGGAAAATCCTATCAAATTTTATGGAAAATGATAATGTTCCTGCCAGCTTAATGAACCACCACTTCAAGGTTCTTAGGAGTGGTACACCCACTACTGAAATATGTGGATGGTGCATGCAACCTTGCAGGAGAGATAAAACCCTCCAGCAGTCCTGTGATGTTAGCCAAGCTAAACTATCTTCCATCTCCGACAACCACACAGCAATACTCACTCCTGACATGTTCCTATAAATATTCTGAGCCTCTACAGAAACCTACTGGCTTCAGCCTCAGCCTGCTCTGTAGGGTTTTCCTGAAAGGCTTTATGGCTTTACTAATAAAGTAGACCCCAGATTAACCTCCATTCTCAGATTTTCCCTTTAAAAAGCCCCGGCAATCAGCTTGGGAAAGCGAGCAGCAAAAGAATGGCTATCTCAAAACCTCCACATGGCACAGAGGTCTCTGCCCAAACCACGGGCTCATTTGTTTTCCTCAGGAACATGAAGGCTCTGGGAAGGGGAACTTTGGCAAGGAGCTGTTTTGGGAAGAGGTGAATGTGGTTGTGAAGCCAGGTAGCTCAGGAGAAGAAGCGTGGAGTGGGCGCCGGACCAGACAAAGGCAGATGCCTGAGCAAGCACAGTGTGTGGTCCTGGAAAGAGCCCAGAGAGAGAGGGCTTTTGGGTGGGGGGCTTGGCCAAAACAGCTGGGGAAGTTGGGAACAGAGAAACCCTCTCCTGTGACTTGATTCCTGCTGTGTAACACAGGACTTTGTTCCTCCTTTGTAAATAAACAAAGCTGCTTGCAAGAAACTACCTAAGCCCTGCACTGACTTTTCTTCCTGACTGAAACTACCTACAAGATTGTGGATTTTAGACAGCCCCATGGGCGGAAAAGGAATAGCAGGGTTTTGTGTAGACAGACAACCCAGNTGTGTGTGTGTGTGTGCGTGTATGCACCAAGTTAATGGGGAAGTGTTTGTGTTTAAGTAGCTAGGAGGTGGGTTACCACTGGCTTCCTTAATCCAGGTACCTTGTTATCTTAATTAAAAACCAAAATCAGCTTTGATCTCCCTACAACTTCATTGCATAACCAGCTTCATTTACTATTGTTTAAGCTCAGTTTGCTTTCCATGATGAAAAGAATTTGTATTTCACACTGAGAAGGAAGTTCTACTTAAATGTTTCCTGGTTTTGATCTCCTTAAAGGGAATTAAATTATGTTCCTGGTTAAAAAAATGCATGGCAAACAGATTACTGAGTCACCAGACTTGCCAAACCACGAGCCAACAGGGCAGCAGGCTGGACACATGGAGGGTGAAGTTGCTCCATTATTTTGCTTCAAATGTAAAAGGGACTGTAGAGATAGTTCAAATCTGCTTTTTGACCCCCTTTTGTTGCAGTTTTTGCTGCCTTTCCAGGCTGACTTCTCACATTATTTCAACTGGACGTTTTCACCTTCTCACCCTGTTCCCTTGCACGGGGAGCACAAGCAGGGTTATGACAACTGCTCTGGCCACTAGATGGGGTGAGGGAAACCTCAACCATCCCTTCTAGCTTCTTCCTGAGTAAACGATTCTCAGGGGACTCTAATGATTCCTTTGGTTGCTGTAGCATGGAAAATGTTGGGAGCGCCCGGGCTGGAGCAGCCCAAGAGCTATTGTCGGTTTCTGCATCCCCAGCTTTTCTCCAAGGGCAGCTCTGGTGTGTACCCTACCTGCCCTGACCCTCCTCAGTGCTGGCATGCCTGGAAGCTGTGCTGCAGAGCTTTGATCTGGCCAGAAAGGATGTCCCATCCCTTGCTCGCCTTCTGCATGTGCAGAGCTCCAGGCTCTGTTGGCTGCCATGCCTTGGTGGCACAGCCAGGTTTCCTGACAAAATCTGTGTTAAGACAATTTTGCCGCTTTCTGCAGGAGTCTGAAGGGAGCAAGAGAGTTTGCTCTTGATGACGCAGGGAAAAGCTTTCTAGGTTGCTGAGTGGCATTTTAGATCACTTAAGAACGCTGATCTTTGCCCTGCTCTGCAAACATGCTCCAGACTGTATCCCAAGCTTATGTTTCATTTTGTGTGGGATCTGGGGAGATTTACTTGTTGCCAGGTAGCCACACTCAGAGTGTGGCAAAGCCCAATGAAGCAAATGGGACTAACATATTTTCTCACTATGCATACTATATAAATCCAAGGAACTAGTTGCCACATAAAGCATTCAGCTGCCTCTTTTGGACAGCAGAGGGGATCAAATTGCTTTAATTCTCTTCCCTCTTTGCCCGGAGGCAGGTAAGACTCTGCTTTTGTGACTCTGGGAGATGCCTCTGGTTTCCTGCTGCTCCCTGGCAAGAGCTTTTTGCATTTGTGGGGGTGACCCAGGAAACGCCAGTGCAGGGAGAAGGGAAGCTGAGCTCTCAGGGCCTGAAGTGCTCTTGTTTCTCATCTTGCCACTCAAAGGAAGCAGGAAAGGAAATGTTGACACTTTTCCCCCACCAGTTGCCTCACATAAAAACAGTTATCTGCTTAAATGGTTACAGAGAGGCTGAAGTTTGCAATGGGTTGTCTCCAAGTTAATCCTCTGCGTCTCCATCAATTGGTGTCACAGGAGTTAACAAGAAGCCAGAAGGATGCAGCAGGTAAAATTTAGCCACTTAAAATGGAAGTCAAATAAACATCTCTTGTGAGTGTGTTATAATTTTACAGGGTTGCTTCCTTTATACCCTCCCCTTTTTAGTGTGTGATAATCTTTGCCTGTAGTTCCCTCCTCTTCTGTCCCATCAGCAGCTGGGCCCTCACAGTTTTCCCCAAAAGGATGTTGTTTATGCTTGTACGTTTTATTATCTCTTTCCTCCTTGCAAACCCTCTTGTTTCCATGCTATTTAACATGCAGTTAGAACAGCAGCGCTCTCCTGAATAAGCTCTGGCAGGTCAGTGCCCTTGGAGATGCTCTGGATCACACAGTGAGCCTCCTGAGATGTATTGGTGCATGACTGAGCTTTAGGGGGCCAACAGAGCCCCAGACCCATTTACAGAGCAAGTTCTTCCCTACATCACTGCCTGATATTGCAGGCTGTTTAACCTCAGGGCAATTAATAGGGAGTAACAAGGTGAAAGCAGTGTCTTGGGTGACTGGGCAGTGTCCAGGCCATTGGCTAGTCCTGTTTTAGCCCTCATTTTGACTGGTGTGGCTGCTCCCTGCCTTATTCTAGTGAGACCCTGCAAGTCCTAAGGCCTCATGCAATTGCCTTGAGAGCTTATCCCTGAAACCAGTCCTAAGCACAGTTTGGAGTAGGACTGGGCCCTTAGGGGCAAACACTTGGCTACTGTCACCCTCCTGTGATGAATTTAGATGATGTGACTACATACTTTAATCTCGTGAGAGGAGTAGAGTCCAGAATGCCTGAAAAAGTGAATTTTTGGCTAAATGGGGCAGGAAAAGCAAGAGCACATACAGCAGTTATGTCTGCCTGTACAGCCTACACAATTCCATGGGCCAGCTGGACAAGGCTGCACACAAATAAGAACTTTGCACAGATATCTACCTGGCTCACAGACTCAGACAAGTATCTGCACGTACAAGTTCATGTGTATACAGCAGACCGATTCCAAGCCAAACACAAATTATTCTACTAACTCCAATGGGACAAAATTTGTTTGTGCAGTTTCAGAGGCCAGTCTGAAAACTTGGAAAGAATATTTTCCAGGCATTTGACCAGTTTCTGGGTAATCTGAAAAATGGTATCTTTTACAGAGATTTATACAGCTACAGACACACCCTTACATATGCACACGTATGTATTTGGTAGCTTTTAGCTGGCTTTTTTATTTGTTTTACTCCCATCTTACTCTAATTGTAAACTCACTCTGGAATGTGAGGATTAAGGTAAGTTAACCTGAGTTGCTTCAGAGCAGAGCTTTTGGCCTGCAAAATGAATAGGAGCCATTTTTGGGGAAGGGAGGATGCATTTTGCTTCCTACATACACTTAGCATCAGCAGTCTTTGGTTCTACTTAAACGTAAAGGAAACATTAGCAAGGAGGGAAGTGCCTTGCATTTTTTGAAGTCTATTATTAAAATATAACAAAAATCAGACAAAAGTTTGCATTTCAACCCACTGAAAGATCCATGTCTCTTGGACTGTTCTTGGCAGGAAAAAATAATTTCTTCCATATGGTTGGTGTAACTCCATTGTGCGAGGGCTGCTGAAGTGGTGGCTCAGATTCTTTATGTTTGTTTTCTTGTGGGATGGCAAATTTCCCTGCACCTGAAGGCAGCTCACCGCAGCACTGTCCCCTAGGGGCTGGAGCCAGTAACTCTCCTGTTGCCACCTAAACCGTAGACTGAATGGGCATCCAAGTGGCTGCTTGCAGGGTGCAAGGCAGGCATCCTCACTTCCCTCAAGGTTCCTGTGCCTCGATTTGGCAAGGAGTGTGTGTGCCTGGGTGGGATGCTCTTGGTGTTGTGGATATCAGGATTTCCTCCTCACCCTCATCTGGCTGGCCTGTGCTCTCGGGTAATGGAAAACAGCAGAGGTCCTTTGAAGCAGGGCAGATTTTCATCAGCAAGGAGGCTGCCTTCCCAAGGTAATGTGGCAATATCCCAGCCATCAAAGAGTCCATGTGGGCATGTGGTTTACCTTTCTCACCTCTCCTCCAGTTATCAAAGCAAGCAGGACACGATCATACTGTGCACTCCTGTTGGAAATAACAGAATAAAATCAAGGCTTCTGGAGACAACTCCTCAAAAGGGAGATGTGAAAGAACTTGTGTGCTCCCCTCCAAATGATTTTATCTCTGACTCACCACATGAAAATGCAAGATACCATCGGAAAGAATCCTTCCTTCTTTCCATGTGCTGTTTGCTTGTTTGTTTCCATGTAAATGGGGTTGGGTTAGGGTTAGGGTCAGCCTGGTAACAGAGGCCACTGTGCTCCATGGTGTTCCCTCCCCTTGCCCAAGTGCACGGAAAAGGTAAATGTAGCTCTTTGCTCATCCTTCTATTTGTGTGTTAGCACTAACACAGTCATCTTCACTCAAAAGCTGAGATATTAAAAAAATTGGTTGTAGGAAGAAAGCACGGCTTAATGGATTGACCACAGACTTATAGGTCAGGCATTGAACTTCCAGCTGTGGCTACTCATGGCGGACAGTTACCATCCTCTGACATGACTTTTGGGAGCTGAAAAAGCCCTGCTGAGCATGGCAGCACCTGGGCATGGTGTTGAACACAGGGCAGTCTGCTGGCCTCAGTGCTGCTGCCCCTGACCGATGAGCCACAGCCAGAGCCCAGTAAAGATCTCTGCTAGGGCAGTCAGCTGTTTGAGCTAAAGCAGTGAAAATAGGAAGGGAGTAGCATATGAGAAATAGCTTTAAAAAATGAAACAGCTTTAAATACATCCAGGGGTTTGATGAAGAAAAAAAAATTAAATATATTGGGCCAGTTCAAATCAATAAAAATACTGGAAATGGTATTTTCCTTTCCCCCTAACTTTTGTGTTTATTTCCCTCTTTTTTTCATTCCCCCAGCTTTGTCTGGGAGAGTGAAAAAATAGATAAGTGACACAAGAAGAAAAAGAAGGCACAAAGAATGCAAAATAAGAATTTTTTAGTTGGGAGAAAGCTCCTAAAAACTGGGGAGAGAGGATTTGCCCAGGAATTATTTTAAAATAAGCACCATTTTTAATGAGGGGAGGGGAGAAAAAAAGAAGAAAAGAAAAAACCCACTCATAACAAATAGTTGTAGCCGCAAAATGAGATACCAGAGCTGTGGTTTGGCTTTGCTTAATACCTTTTATGCCCAGAAGCACATTTCTGCGGGTGAAAAGGAGGAATTCTTGGCCCAGAGGCATTTGAAGGTACCTGGGGAATCAGAGCTGGTGGGGGGATAGCTACTGGATTCACATGAAGTTGTGAACACTGAGTCTTTCATACCTGCACCAAGGGCTTCAGACATGCACTCAGCAAGACTGCAGGAACTCGTGGGATGCTGCTCTTAATGCGGTGCCATAATATAAGCACACACTTTCAGGCAGTATATGCACGTGAATGATGGGGTAGGTCTGTGACCCCTCTCCTGGGAGGTAACCAAGCAGTGCTAAATGCCTGCATCCACTTGGAGCATGGAGAGGATTTGGTGACCTCCTCCGGGCAGAATGACAGATAACCTCCTTCAGCCCACGGAGAGCCACTGCTAAGTCTCTCTGTCACAGCATGCCACCGAGCCATTGGCAGCCCATCCTGCTGATAGCAGAGCTACACAATGGCCAGTTCATTACTGCAGCAAAAACGTCTTACAAAAGCTAGAGCCAAATAAATTAAAGCATTAGGATCTCATTTTCTACAGCATTAGCGCTATGATGAATGTGAAATCTAATCCCTGCTGGCATCATCAATACCAAAGACTGCATTGCTGTGTGTCAAGAGGTGTTGTCAGAGTCCCTCAGGAATTGTATGCAGTGACCAGAAAACTGTCTCTTTTCTCCCTCCTCACCAGCTGCTTAGAGAAAGCCACCTCATTTCCTACCAGTGAAGGACCAACAGTACAATGGCAGGCATATGCTGAATATGTTAGCAAAGGTTTTTCTTCAAAATTATTTTGGGAGTGAGCTGTTACTCAGAAGCAGAGAGAGAAGCTTGTGTTAGAATAGCTGCTCCAAGAACAGTAACTCTGCCTGGATGAATTTATAATAACCACTTTAGCTGGTGCCAGGAAGACACTGAACTTCCAGTGAGTCACTTTTCCACAGACATGAATAGGTTAGGATGAACTTCAGGTATGTACTTTGTTTTTTATGATACAACAACCACAGCAAAGCTGTGAATCCCTCCAGATTTATCCACAGGGAGTGGCTATGCCAACCTTTCTTGGGTGTTTTTACTTGAAACTCTGTATTCTGCACAGAAAAGGCTAAGAGATGTTATCTGGAAGAGCACTGGGTTTGGGTTTTCTGTCTCTCAACACCTTCACACCCAAATTCCACTCGAGTCTAAGAAAAAGCCTTGTCATTGACAAGGGGTAGGGACCCTGGGCAGCTTCAAGGACTTGGAACCTGCAGAACTGTAGATGCTACCGAGCCTAGTGGCCAGGTTTGCTGCATGTATCAAAGCCTTCTGGCAATCCTTTTTTCTACCTAGAGATTCCCCCGTACAGGTGTACTCTGTGGCTCCAGATCTTCTCCTGTCTTTCTGTCTTTCCCCATGTGCTTCCTTCAGCTCGGAGTTACCCTTTTCTCCATATCAAGGAGAAACTTGTCTCAAGGTGCACCCCAATTTCCTTTAATTCCCTTGGCTTTTTGACCCTTACTTTTTTTTATTATTCTAACCCTCCTCTTTTCTTTCTATTTCAGGTACACAAAGTTTCAGGCAACACTAGATTTGTTGGGTATTGTCTGGGAGGTGTGGACCACCATAACCTGATATCTTTGGATTTGGCTGTCCCCGTTTGCTCTTATGTTTCTGTTACATCCTCTGGGCTTCACTGAATGTCACCAAAAACCTATGCGGGCAGAGGGCAGTAGAACAGCCCCTGAAACCTTGGAAGCACTGTGTCAAAATGAGTCAAAGCTGTGCTTTAATACCCAAACAGTACTGCCTAACTGGGTGTAATAGTTTGCAAACTCTAACAAGTAGACCTTTACGGTAGTAAAAATCCCACCACTTTTGCCAAAACTAGGATGTCCCATCTCATGTCAGGCCTTCTTCATGTGCTCTAAGAAATGGCAACTACCAAACTGGCTTAGATAAAGCAAGAACTGTTTTTAAACTGAAGCTTTGTTGTGGCCCAAAGATTTTTTCCTAATTAGCTATGGAAAAGCTGCTGTTAACTTTCATTACTTTTTCTGGTTTCACACACCTGTGGCTTTGCTGTGCATCCTGAAGGATAAGGATCAAACTGTCAGCAGCAGGGTGCTGCTTGTTACAATTCAGGCTTGCCCCAACAAAGGTGGGAAGGAAACTTTTTGATAGAAACACGTTTTTGGTGTAGTTCTTGTGCCCGTGGTGTAGCCTTTGGGCTTGGGTGTGACCTTCTGGGTGGAGCTCCTTAATTTTCTGGGGTCACTAGGGTAGTGCACACCAGCAGCTGAAGACCATCAGCACTAGAAAGCGAGGGTGAAGAGAGAATCAACTCCTTGTTTCTGCTCTGGTTTGCCCATATTTCATGGCCTGTCTCTGTCTGATCTGTACATTCCTGGTAGCATACCTCCCTGAAAAGGTATACCTTTGTTTGTTTTGTGCTATACTTCTGAGGAGGATCCTCCTTACTTACTGAGAGCAGCGTCTGCAGCCTGGCAGAGGGGAGACACATGCTGTGCTTTCCCCTCCACCCCGCTTGGGCCATTCCTGGGCTTCTGCCATCACCCAGAAGGAAAGGGCATGATGTGCTCTGCCAGCACAGGGGCCAGGCTGCTGGCAGCCAGGACCAGCAGCCGAAGGCGAGGCGTCACATCGTCGCAGGGACTGTAAATACGCCACACATCTTTTTATTGTTGTGTCATAATCACAATGTCCCTGCAATGTAGTTTGTTTAACTGGATGACTTCAGTGCTAAAAATAAGTGGATCTTGCTGTTTCCAGGACAACCACTACCCCAACAGCTTATCTCGGCGCCTCTCCTCTGTCAAAAGGATGTTCTAAACAGAGCTGGCCATGAATATTAAAAATGAAGCATGCACACAATAAAACATTCCCTGGGAAGAGCCCCATGTTTTAATGCTATATGTTATGCTAATAGGACAGTTGCCTCTCAGAGATGTGCTTAATTCAAAAGTGGCACAGTATGGGGTGAGATTGCAAGTAAGCAGGAATGTAATGTGTATTTTTTTTTTTTTAAATTCAGTCTCTCTCTGGTGCTTAGAGTGGCTCACTAGACAGCACTTTCTGTCTCTAGCCCAGAAATCCATAAATTTAAGGTGTTTTCTGAGCCCACACAGTGAGATGGCTGCAGGGGGACAGAGAGCTGTTGCCTGGCAGGTGGCACCTGGTGTCAGGGACAGCCTGGCTGCCTCTGTGGGCATGAGGGTGCTGGTGCCTCTTATACTGAGCCAAGGAAGAAACAGCTTGCACAAACAATGCCTGGCTTTTCTGAAACCGAAATTCAGCTGCTCTTCCCAACAGGAGTAGAGATGAATTGCTCGTTTGGGGTAGTCAGGGAGATTTTTTAAAGCCTCCGCACAAGGATATGGTTGCATTATTACATCTGCACTCCTCCAGCTTTTTATTCTCTATTCTCTTTTTCTTCGTCCTTCCCTCTCAAACAAAGAAAAAAAACCTTGAAGAAAAAAATCAGAAGCCTTAGTAAATCAACGGGGTCATTTTTAACCTCTGTATCTGGTCAAAAAGGAGGAGATAATTTAGGCTAGTAGGATTGGTTTTCAAGTACAGGCTGAGTGGAGGCTGCCTACTGAGCAGTAGAACTCCTGCAAGAACTGGTGAGACCCATGTCCAGGTCATAGGTTTTGAGTGAAGCAATTGGTTCACTATTAATCAAACAGTTTGATTCCATGATTACAAAGAAACGTTCAGGGTTACTGACTTGATACAGCAAGTTTTATACAAAGACAGCTCTCTCAGCAAATGCAACCTCATTTCCTCCAATAGTATTTACTGAAAGAAAATAGTAAATTAGTTTAAAAATATTGCCCATTTATTTCTGTCTCTTCAGTTATATTTTTCACAAAACTTTCTATTTATCTGAAGGCACATTTATGCAGTAACTGGCATTAGGGCAGTGAGCTAGACCCTCAGATGTTATACACTGACTAGGTTTCACTGCCCAGAATTTAATTTTAATCAGATGAGGATCAGGCCCATTGTTAGGAGACCTTCTGAAAACCATCAGCTGTTTATGAGAGCTGACAGCAAATACAACAGTTCAATCCTTATGCGCTGAACCCGGAAATTTTCAAGGTGACTGACTTGGCTGCAGGACAGCTGCCATTTAATGAAGTTTATACAGAAAGCTTCAGAAAAGAAGTGGATCCTGAGCTCCCACTGAGACTTATTGTCTACTTCTTAATATTTTGTTGGTTTTATTTTTGCACTCAAAACTGATTCTGACTCCCTATGGATATTTAATTCTCTTCAGGAAAACAATGCAGCAAAAATATCTGCCCTCCTTTGGTCTGAAAATATGGACTGTGACTCTCACATAAACAAAATGACTGAATTTTCCTGATGCATTTCAGATTAGTAGTTATAGCCCCAACAAGAGCTCAAAAAGCGAAGGTATATGAAAAATAGTGTTACCTGGATGCTTTTTAAAATGTCAGAAAAGGCAGATTCCAGGGAGGTGCAAAGTCCTCTGTAGGTAATGCATATCTCAGCTCACTGAAAATATCTTACCTTGGCAGGTTGTGTCATGTCAAAGTAAATAATGCTGAAATGCATTAAAGGATCTGAAGACTGGATCTGTCTTCAATAAGGAAGATCTGTATCACACCATTATTCCCTTTTATCTGCATTGCCTCATTAGAGGGCAATTCTTCTAAAAACCTCAGAGATGTATGCCTGGGCACTCAAAAAACACACAGTTCGGGGGAGAGGTTCTCGAGGGAAGATACTTGGTATAGTCCAGGCTGAGAGGGAGATGAACTTCATGCTCCAAAGTGTGATTCCATGTGATTCGTTGCAGGGTGGAGGGGAATAAGGGAATTGCAGATACTGACATGCCATAGGTGACTACGGTAGGAGGGTGCATCTTTGGGCACAAAACTATTTTTTAACATGCAGACAAAAATTTCTGGTGCAATGTTCACTGTTTTCAGTAAACTTCTCTCACCTCAGAATAAGGGGGAGTTTGACACTCTGGTTCTACTGCAGCAGCAGGACCGTGGCAAGAAGAGGTATGTGCATATGCATACACACACATAGCACACACATATACAAATATATATATGAATATTTCTGTATGAACACAGAGGGAGTCCTAGCAACCCTGTGAGAGCCAGTCAGCTTCAGGAGGGACCAAACAAATGAGAAAAGAGAAGAACCAAGAAGACAAATGAGGAGACAACATTGCACCTCATTCTGCCCCTTCTGCCTCTTGCCGAGATTCAGAGAGGTTTGAGACAGCCCGTGTTCCTCCATCACTGAGTGAGTGCCCTGTTCCCTCAGATGAGATATTAATAAAGTCAACTTGCTTTTTTGGAATTAAAGAAAGAAAAGCAGATGTTGAGTTGAACTGACAGCCCTTCAGGAAGCCTTAAAATCCCCCAACTTTCTTTAAAAGGGAAACAAGGTTTGCAATTAGTGAACTACAGCAGGTTTAAGCATCCAGTTGCTATTAATGCAATTATAGTTAAGGTTATGATAGCTCTAGTGTCTTCTTGAAAACTCAGACTGCCATTTCGTTAGGCCATTCAGTGCTTTTTAAATATTGCTTCTAGCATTTAGTAAAAGGAAACATAAATTGTGGATTGAAAATCCTGCAGATATGGCTCACATGCTCTGAAGTGTGACTGTACATGTGTCTGGGGTGGGACTGGAGGGTATTTGGGAAACCTTTTGGTATGTCCTGGAGAGTGCATAGCTTGATGCAGCAGAGCAGCAGCTTCAGCAAACGTGCTGTAGTGATTCTGATGTGCAAATCAATGCTTGCACATAAATACTGGGTTTATGCATCCGACAGGAGCAGTGTATATAAACAAGACTGTCTTAACACTGCTGTCCCCAATGCTTGTGCTGCAAGAAAGCATGTTCCATATGGCAGACACTTTCAAAATACAGTGGTTTAACAGGTTCTACTGTTTCCATCTAAATTCCTCTTCTCAAGGGTAAGGAGTGACCCTTTGACTCGTTCAGCTGCAAATAGCAAAGAGCAAATCAGTGTCCACCTCAGGCTGTAGCATTTACCCTCTAGCTAGGCAGCACTTTGAGTCCTTTCCATGCAGTCACTTGTTTCCACAAAAATCATAGGAAATTAGGAAGTTTGTGACCTGGGACTAATTGAACTCAAGTGTCCTGTGGGTTTGGTGATGCAGGTAGAAAGACAGACGGACAGAAAATAGTGAGCTTTGACATTAAATGCATGGAATATTGTGTGCAGCACCCTTATTTCTCTTATTTCTTTGTCAGTAAAAAAAGTTAGAGTGACTTGAGTCTTCTGATGCTTAGGCCATGTCCACCATCCACTACTTCTTCTCACCCATCGTCCTTTAGAGCAAAATAAACTCACAGAAGTACTCTCAATGGCTGGCTAATATTTGGGCCTAGGACTTCAGTGCATTTGGGGTTTGGATCCTGGCTGTGTTGCTGACATGATTTATGGTATTTACTGTTCAGATTGAAATTCCAAAACCATCCATCAAGCTGTACAAAAAGGCCATTCCATCCCTTCGCTCTCCATATAATGTCTGAAGAGGTATTTTTGGCCAAGTATGCCAAGCAATACAGTGCTTAGCTGAAAAAAATGGACTCCACACACAGAAAAGGGTTCATTGAGATCACAGCACATACATCATAAAGAATAAGTTACTTTTCCTATAAAATGCAGAAGAAATCCCAGATAAACTTATTTTCTTCTATTAATCTCAGTTGAATTCTGCAATTATTTTCCTATAGTAAGTTCAATGATTTTTAATATCTTTACTTGTGCAACATTTTATCTTAGTGCAGTCAGTCAGATAGGTAGAAAGAATGATCGATTTTTTCTCTTTCTATATTGAATACTAAGTAGAGGCATAAATGGACAAAATCATCATTGAAATAGAGACACAAACAGTAGGTTCCAAGCTAAGTGCAAAGAGAAGCTAGCATATCTACATTTCAAACGAGGCAGGGAAATTACTGTGGAAGACCTGCTTTAATTGTTGTTCCTGGGAAAGGGCAAAATGAAAACTGCTGGTTTGTTATTCAAGTGCATCACCTAGCACAGCAGGATCTTGTTCCTCTCAGAAATTCTCAAAGGCTACCAAGCAAATAAATATTCTTTGCCATTTCTATTCATTTTCCTGAAACATCTTCCATCCAAAGGCTTTTGAGGGCTTCATTCTGACCATGTAACAGAAACGCCCTATAGGGAGGGTGCTCCAAGTTTCCGGTGCCCTGAACATCTGGACTGGGAGGTGGCCAAGATGTGGAGCAGCTGTGTAACTGATGAGTTTCATCTAGGTACCTCTGGTGAGAGGTGGCCTAGCCCGCCTGGATGCTCCTGTTGTGGCTGTGTAGCCAGGAACAGTAGATTTAAGGAGTGTGCTTTCTTTCTGCGTGCTGCCGCAAATCTGCTCACCCAGAAATGATTATTCATCCTATACTTCTGACTCAATTTTTTTCCTGATTAGGGCAGTTTTCAAATCCAGAGCAGCACCACTTGCAAAGGGACTTTCAAGGGACAAAATTCCTCAGCTTTGATTATAATTTCTGTGTGCAGTACAGCATAAGTGCACACAGACACCCCCAAACACCTACAAATACAGCACACTACCTGCTGTGAGCTTAAAGGGGCAGCTCGCTTACAAAATTTTGTGATCACATTCTAATGAAAGGAGTAAGTTCCTAACTCTAGAGGTTCCAAAGCACATGAAGCAGTTGCACAGTGAAATCTGAAGGCTACCCATCTGAAATGACAAGGCCTTTTGTGCCCTACCAAGCATGGCAGCTACGTGGCCATTCTGCCCCAGGAGCCAACACTGCCAGCTTCCCAACTGAAGTCAAGTTCTATCCAAGCAGGCAGGATAATATGGCCATGATGGCACAGCCTTGTGACAACACCATGAGTGGTGAGGGGGGAGCATCTCATTTCCTCCCCCACCCTGAGTCTGCAAAGATGAAGAGGGATGTGGATATGGATACCCAATGCTCCCATTGTCCTGGCAGCTGCACCTTCCTGTCAGGGTTATCACACTGGAAAAGGACTATGGACAAGCAGAAAATGGGAGTCACACTGAAGACAAGCAGGCCCTTAATGGTGTGGTGAGGGGGAGGATCCAGGAACTAACAACATGTTAAAAATCTGGCATGCTCCTTTTGCACTTGGTCCTGGAGCTGGGAAACCACAGTATGCACTCAGGCTGTTGTCACAACCCATGGAGGTGTAGTGTGGTGAGGTAACAGCAATGCAGGGGAAAGCCATCCTTGAGAAACTGCTCAAAAATACGCTCTGAGATCAGAAGAAAGTCATTAAGTCTTGCTTGAAAGCCCGGGCTTCTCTGCTGAGGAACATTTACTGATTCATAACCAGGGCTGTGGTGGTGGTCCCTGCTGCATGCACTGTCTCTCTGTTAAAAGGGAGCTGTGAAGGGGAAGATGAGTGGTGTGCTTTGCCATTCCAAGGGATGTGTGAGATTTCACTTACTCACAAGTGGTGCAGATGAAAATGGAGGGTATGGACATGCCTGTGGTGTGTTGAGGCATATTGGCAATAGATCTGGGAAAACACAGGTTTCCAGATGTCTGCAAGCTGTGGTATGTGAGCTGTAAACCAAAGGTACAATAGTGGATGAGGTGTCTGGTCTCAGTGCAAACATTTTTCCTACTTGCATTGTGCCAGGATGCTTTGCTGGCTTTAGTCATCACAAGGTAGAAAGCTGGTGAGTAAAGTCTTGTCGCTTTATGGGTTTGCCTGAAATTGAAAGAAAAGAAAAGGTAGCTGACTGAAACCATTTAATCTAAGGCAATGTTAAGAGCATGAGTTAATGAAAGAAAGGCAGTTGTTTAAAGGTGTGAAACTGCTGAAGAGAGCCAAGATACAAGGGGTTATCCATAGATGTGGCCAAGTTAAACAAGACAAGCTGGTGACTCAGGGAGGCTCCACCTCCAGTGTCATTCACAAACCCAGCCTGTCCCTGGGCAGTCACTCAGCTTTGATTGCGTCCTGTTTAACTTGGCCTTTGGATGACTAACTCTTCCAAAAACTGGCTTTTTGGGTAGGTATCACACCTTAAAACATCTGAGCCTCTTTTATAAGTGTAAAGTACTCCTTTATTTGATTTCTTTGTGCTGCCTGTCTGCATCATTTGGGTTGGTCCTACCTGGGACAGGCATGTTTCTCACTGGCACAAAATGATAGATCCAGAAGTGACTAATCTCACAGCCTTGGACAAAAGTTCCAAAAAGGTTCGTCTCCTTCTTTGCAGCTGAGGGCTTTAGCTGGCATATGGAAGACAGTGGCAGAAGTTTACCAAAAAGCCACAGAGGGGAGTCTGATTTCAGGACTGAGATCCAGGTGCCAAAGCCTTGAAGGCTTGTGCGTCAAGCTTGTGTCAGGTGATATCCTTGGGAAAGGTTGTTTTGCAGTGTTTTGGTAACTGTATCAAACAAGTCGTGTGGACTGTCATCAGCCCCTAAGAAGTTGTTTTCCCTCCCAAGATTATGTGATAAAAATGAAGCTATTTCATTTTCAGTGATAGTTTCCATGAATTTAATGATGAGAAGTTCTATTAATAGCAAACCAAGAAGCCTTTCCAAAGCTCAGCACCAACACCGTGCTACTACCAGAGTTCACAAGCAGTTTTGTGCTTTCCCAATTTTTTAACTAAGCCAAGAAAAATGAGTATGAACTTAAGAGTAGCAAATTTGAAACTTACATGGTATGTTGCCATTTTGTGAGCAGTTTATCACCTCCTTAGGGTGGCTGCTCAAGCTCCTGGATATCCATATCTGAGCAAAATCCACTGGCGCTTCAGACTGCAGGTGTTGAGCCACAGCTCTTGGGGGGGACCATTGCTACTCCACTGCCACTGAGAGCCTGTGGCACAGCTGACTGTGACCTCATTGCTGCAGCTCAGTGGCGTCTGTCAGGTAGGCACTAGCTTAGCATTAAGGTTGTTTTAGCCCTCTGGTACATGACTTAATTTATATTGCCATGAGAGTGAGAGGAATAACCTTTGATCCACACTGATCTTGGCTCTAGAAACGCCCACAGACTAGATTTATATCAACATGGTGGCAGGGCACAGGAGTGCTTGAGGTGACCTTCAAGGCAGCCTTGCCTGCTGAAGGCAAGTCCTACGCAGGCTCCTGCTCCCTCCTCTGCCTTCATGAGGACAGCCACAGGCTGAAAGATGGCTTAGGAGTCCCCATGCAATATTCCTTCCTTGAGGGTCTGACCAAGCTTTTCTGGCTGAAGCCAGGTGCAAAAAATTCCCTTTGCTGTGAGATGAGAGGAGCTGAGAGCCACCACTGCAGAAATGCTCCAGTCTGACTCACCACTAGTTGCTTCTCAGTGCACTTGGAGTGAGAAGCAATGACAACCCCTGTGCCCCATTCTCAGGTAGGAGCTGGGAGATTGCTTGCACATGATGCTGTCATTCTGGGAGGGTCAGCCTCTCTCTATGTGCTAGCAGTGGGCAGGGTCCATCCTGGCTCAAAGCTGAACTTGTGAAGGGTGACATCATGCAGGAGGCACTTCAAGATGCAGCCTGCCAGCACGTGTTATTAAGCTAATCATGGTAGAGGAAGAGTCCCCGAGGCTGAGTTGATAAGGTGAAGAACACATTCCACTGTGGTAAATGAAAGGCCCTCACAGCTACCTTCGGCTTTGTGTCACAGAGTCGCGTGCTGGAAATGGCACAACAGTGAGATCAAGCCACCTCCAGGTCTGGACTCTGCTGTCTTCCTGCCCTGGAGCAACCTGGTATTTATGTTAGGAGCAGACACCTGTAGAAAGCACAGAAAAACCCAGGACTATGCTGGGGACTGCTGAGGAAACCATTGCCACAGGTTGAGGCACCCTTGCTCTGGGGCAGGGTGTGAATGCCTTCCAGTCCTGCCCTGAAGCCGAGCTTGCCTGTCCTGGTTCCTGGTTTGGGCCGTAGTCTGCATGTAATTCCTCTCTTCCATACTTCTTCCAGGATGATTACCAGATGCCTCTTTCAGAGTAGATGTTGCTCTTCTCCAGAAGATCCCATCTACTGCAGGGCATTCTTGCAGGTAGAAAGCTTGAGGGCAGCAGCCCTTCCCCTGTGTCACCTTCAGATGTCACAGGCCACGAGATTTTCAGTCACGGTGCTCAGGAGCTGAGGACCAAGAGAGCTTGATAGCTCAGCTGCTCTGGAAAACAAGTCCCCACATCACCAATGCTGGCATCTGCCCTTCAAGAGAGGAGGGACCCATGCAGAGGACCCTGCCATGGGCAAGAGAATGAAAGGACACCAATGTCTCAGGCAGTCTAGGAGGCAGAAGTTCAGATCTCAAGAATCAAACTAAAAGAAAACAAGCAAATAAAAAAACATTGCTTTGGCTTCAGCCAGGAACCCAGGACAGTAAACAGAGGAGGCTGGAAAGCCAATATATTCTACCCTGGGGGAATCAACTTTGCTCTTGCCAAAGAGGAAAGAAATGAATACAAAGTAAAAAGCAAAGATGAAAGCCATATATCCCAAGCACAAACTGCCATGGCCTTGATTGGCAGTTTACATGTTACATTTTATAGCATTCCTCTTCTCCTCCTTCCATATTTTCTTACTCCCCATTTCTCTGCTGACAGCTCATACACATGCCTTGCACTGCACAAAAAAGTGCTCTGCTCCTCCCTTACATCCTGCTTAGACTTCATGCTGGTCCGTCCCAAGTTCACAGACAACCTCACCATCCTGGCTGCATGCAGAAGAGACAGCAGGTCAAGGTCTGAGTTGTCACAGGTCCACTGAAAAGATTTCCCGTCATGTGCAAATAAACCCAGTTCACCTCCTCTGGCTTATTTGGTTTTTACTGAATCCGGTCAAATCACGATTTCCCTATTCTCTTTCAACAAACAATCAGCCCGTGTCAACTTGATTACGAGCTGCTGATGCAGCATTGTTGAATCCAAGCCCTGAGTGTATGTTTTGGCAAAAACAGCGCTATTTTCAGCTAGGCGTGCAAGGTGGCTTGCCAAGAGGCTCAGCTTTCCCAGCAGACCCAAGGTGTGTTGGAGGCAGGGCTCCCACTGGCTGCCTGGGGGCAGCAGGACCAGGGGCTGGGTCTGCACAGCTCAGCACTGGCACTCCTGGCAGGGCCTGTACCACTTTGCTGCTCCTCCTGAATTGATCCAGAGCAGGACCCCAGCAGGATCAGGTACACTGAGCAGGGAGAGCACAAAGAAACCCTGTGCCAGTTCGGACCACTCTGAGGGCGACCACTTGGCATGTCAGCTCCCAAGGAGGTTTACTTTGCCTACATGAAATTCATAGAACTCTTTTATCTCTATGTCCAGTGTATGTTCCTGTTGTAGGAGCTTTGAGAGCCCTCAGCTGTGCAAAAGCTGAGGGGCAGGATTCATGCTTTCTCCACACCAGGGCAGGTACCCTCCAAGTCAGCTTGTTCACACTCAGACAACACAGCCTTCATGTCATTCCTCTCTTTAAAGGGTATTTATTTCTTTCCAGGGCAATGGTATATCCCTATCCTCAATTTTTCTCTGGGGCCACTCATGCTTTTGGCATCTATTTTTTGTGTTGCTTCTTTCTTTTGGATGCTGTTTCCCATGGATTCAGTGGCTGTAGCAGCCAGGTGTGTGAAACAAATCAGTGAAGGCACAGACACAAAAATAAAGTGTAACACAATTTGGGCAAAGTGACTTCCCACTTCTCTCAAGACATCCTTCTTGCAGAAGTCTCTTTTCCCCACGTGGAAGGACAAACTTGCTCTCTACTAATGCTGACAGCATGCAGATTCACAAACTGGCAGCCTATATCACTCTCTTTTTCTAACCAAATCCCCTTTATTTCTTGCCAGTAGCGATGCTGTAGCAGCACAGCCCCTGGGGTGGTCTGCAATGGGCAGGGCTGGCAGCTGGCAGGTGTGGGCAGTGGCAGACCCTGCTGGTGGGGAGGTGCCACCCTCGGCAGAGCTGTGCAGGGGTGGCCCTGCACATGTGCACCTGCACACAGGTGCCTGGCTGTGCCTGAGACTGACTGCGCCCATGCCTGCGTCTCCTCTTGCTGAATTCCAGAGGCGTTATGTGTCCTGCAGAGAGAAGCAACTATTTATGCCATGGGTATAAGTAAATCCACTGAGCATTAGCTGTAACATGGGTTGCTCAGGGCCTGAGCTCAATCCCACTCCAGACAAGGACAAAATCTGCCTTTGGTGGGAGGTGGGTAGGGGCCATGGTGCAGGGATGCTGCTGAGAAGGACACAAGGGCAAACACTCAGGCAAGGTGTCTGTTGGCTCCTTATTAAGTGTTAAGTTGTGTTATTTTCTTGTGACTGCTGGCACAAGCTGGGGGGATGTATTTCTGCCTCCACATCACATAAGAAGCTTGAACCAGTGAATGTTTGTGTACAGTTGAGACAAACATACCAGCACTACTTCTTGTGTGCAGTCATGACTCAATAGAGAGCAGTGGCTTCATGAGAGACAGGTGATGCAAAAAAAAAAAAAAAATCAATCATTACCAAAATGAATTTTTTAAAAATGTAGTCACTACACATTCAAATAAATATGTATTGTTATCCCATGTTTCAAAGGAAAGGGATAGTACCATTCCTTTTATCAAGGGCAACAGGATGCCACCAAGTAACACCTGCGCAGAGCTTACATCCCTTGGTAGCTGGTGTTCTTCTTTAGAAATACCTGGTGCAATTTATTCACTGGCCTTTAGATACAGCTGTTGTAGGTATTCAACAGATAAGCTTGAGTCAAGGGAGAGAAACAGGTAGTTCTGTGTATGGGTTACCCCAAACTGGAACATGCTTCTAACATTAGGAAAGTGAATTGCCCTTTGCTGGTATCCTCTTCTTTCTCTTGACTCTGAAGGGACTCCTGAGCTCAAGTTTGGACATAACTCTGCCAATTTGAAAATGTGCATGCAGCAATTTTATTCCTGGTCTTTCCTGGAAGAGTCTGATGTCCACAAACTTGTGACTTGCAAAACCTCTCTCATTTTTCAAACCTGCCTTTTTTCCCCCAATTTCATTGTTGCCTGAGTGACATTCTTGTGTTCTGGCTGATTCACCACTCCCCTGGCTATTTCCCAGCATGAGATTGCTCTCAGCATGTGATGAATGAGTGATCTGCCTTAACTCTGCCAAAGCAAAGGGCACAGCTACCATACACACCACAAATTTTGGAGTATGATGGATATGAGCTTTTACAGAAAGCTTTATTACCTCACCCTCCTTACCTTTGGAACTGAACCTCTCCTGGGCAGTTTTCAATTCAATTTACTTTCTTAAGAAGAAAAAAAAAAAAGGTGGGAAGTCAAGAGTGATTCTGTTATAGTGATTTTAAGTTGGTGTAAAACCCAGTACTGAGGTGAAATGGGCTGCTCAGCCAGGAGGAGAATTGGCACATTGGACAAGCAGGGAAGGCAGTGGCATTCAGACTGCTTTCAGTGCAGCTGAAGGACTGCACCCATGGCAAAAAACTGTCTTGAAGACAAGCTGTCTTTACAACTCCTGTAAGTGTTTTCTCATCACTGGAACTCGGTATACAAAATCTGACATGCTTTTTTAAAAACAAACAAATTTTTAAAAAGGAAAAAAAAGGCTGCTCTTGTTTTCTGTTGTTGTAATAACAACAGAACCTAGTAAAACAAAGGAAACAAAGTCCTCTGGTATTTAGTGACAACAGCTCCTTAAAAAACCTGGAAGAGATTGTTGCTCTTCAAAGTTTGAAGGCAGGGCTAGGATGGGTGGAAAGCAAGTGAAGAAGGCAGCTGTTGAGGTAAAGCATGACCAGCCTAAAGCTTTTGAAGATGTCAGATCAGTTCTTGGCACAGCTGCTGATCTTGTATGGGACTGTGGCCCTTATCTGTAAGGGTGAAACAAATTTTGAAGCTCTTTAGGGTCTCATATCAGAAACAGTCCTATGAGTGTTTGTGTGGGGGAGACCTGGCCCTGGAGAAAGCTACTGTGGTTGAGGGTGAGTGCACAGGGCTTATGCTATGACACTGTAACCAGCAGAAAGCTGCTCATGTTCTCCAAAATGCATTTACAAAGGCTTTGCATGGCACGTGTCTAAAAATATGGGTGCAATTTTGCTTTTTGCTCTCCAAAAAAGAAGTGCAAGGGTCATTCATGTGTGAGACTGGATTTTAATAGCCACAAGCACCCAGGATTGGGTTTACTGCAGTAGAAGCATGAAAGAAGAGGAGCTTGAAGCACAAAGGGACAAGGAATGAGGAACTGTGAATCTGAAGGCAGACAACACACTAACATTATAACCTGATGATGTTAACAAAACCCTGAAACCCAGTCTCATCTGGTAACTGGGGCCAGATGCCTAGGACAGGCCAATTCTCCTGTCCATGCTGTGGAGTTGATGGTGCCCTTGCTGCAGGACTCAGCACAGAGGTGTGAGGCTGGGGGAGGATGCTAACACCATGGAAAGCAGTGGTGCCAGAGCACTGCTGGTGTGAGCACACAGTGGCATTGGAGTCAAGGCTTTCTCACTGCACAAAAGTATCTCTGCTGGAACATGTCTGTGGATCATCAGCATAAATTTTGTGTCCAGCACTGGCAAGACAAAATACCACAAATGGATTAAGTTGTCATGCTGCTCATTTATTTTCATACACACAATGGCTATCTTGAACAAACCCCATCCTGTTTAAGCTCAGGGGCTGTGCTGCTCATTCTCTGTGCTAAAACTAGATAAATTGAGGAAGTGTCTAGCTTTCCATTTACCCAAGAGCTGAGCTTCTGGACAATACATCAGGTGCTAGCACATTCTCAGCTGCACTAGTGGATTTGTCAAAGCATATATTCAGCAGAGGGTTCAAGAGTTTGCATCAGGGATAGGTAACTTCTGTGAGGCTGTGCAAAGAGTTTGGGGGTGCAATTTCTCCATGCTCCAAAGCTGAGGCAGTGGGGCCAAGATATTATCTTCAGTCTTTATTCAAAGCTGTTCAAAAGTCTTGGTCAAGAAATCATAGAATCAGAGAATGGTATGGTTTGTTTGGAAGGGACCTCACAGACAATCTAGAACCACCCCTGTTCTCATGGGCAGGGACTCTTCCTACCAGACCAGGTTGCTCAGGGCGTCATGCAACCTATTCTTGAATGCTCCCAGGGGTGGGTCAAGCATCACTTCTCTTGGCAACCTGTTCCAGCACCTCATCATCCTCTGAATAAGATTTTCTTCCTAGTATCGAATCTAAATCTTTCCTCTTTTAGCTTAAAACCATTTTGCCTTGTCCTATCCCTACTTGCCTTTATAAAAAAATTCCTCTCCAGCTTTCTTGTAGGTTCTTCATCACATGACAGGGCTTTATGCTTGGCTGTCCAGTATTTACAACTTTTAAGAGTGTGGATATTCTGCAAATCAAGTTTCTGTATGACAATGACACCTTTTGGTTCACAGCTAAGGCTGTCCTCAAACGCTACAATGATGGGTGTGGAGAAAGAGCTGACTGATGAGTAACCCAAGTAAAGTTGGCAACTTAGATGAGTTTTGTGGCCCTGATTTTTTCAGCCTTCTCTTCTGTTTCACAGTTTCATGTTTTGGGTTCTTTCTCATGCTCTGGTCTGTAAACACTGGACAATGTTATTGTAGTTTCAAGATAGTTTACATTCTTTGTCTTAGAAATATAGACAGCTGATGGACAGTTGTCCTGACCAATGGGATGGGGAGAGGTATCAACCTTCTCCCCTAATCCCTGGCCTTTTTAGAGATACTATATATTAGAGTTAGACTTTCAAATGAAGTAGAGTTTTAGTTCATACCTTCTGATCAAAGTGTAAGTGTGTGTTTGTGTGTGTGTGATGAACTGCGTCAGAGTTTAGGTGAGTTAATACACTATTAATGCGCTGTCAGGCCCAGACATATAAATACTGAGGTTCCTTGAAATACCTGACATGCTTGGCTCTCTCCCCAGCCAGTGGTGAGAATGCCAACCACTAGGGACAAAGTTATGGACTGATTTTGTCACCCCTGACCTTCGATTTCCTAAACAACTGCTTGGTCTCCAAGAATTGGCCTCCAGGGTTTGCTAGGGAAGGGAGCAGAAAAGAGTGTCTAAATTGTACCCAGCCTTGCTACTCGTGCTAAGTCAGATCTTTTTGTTAATTGGCTTGTAATCAATACCCTTGTTTAGACAAAGGCAGGGAAGGAAAAAATTGTAAAAAGCCCTGTTTAATAAAGAACACTGATGAACCAGCTAAGCATCCTTCTCTTAAAAACTAGTCATGAAAGGAACAAATAAGGCACGAACAACAATCTGATTCTCATGCAAATTTTTGCCGGCTAATGGTCATTTGCATACCCTACGCTATCTCAAAACACCTCTGAAACATTAGTGCAAAGCATTTTGCTAATCAGGAATGGTCCTTTCCACTCTTTCCTGTGCAGGTAAGTGATATTTGCCAGCAGAACCCTTCCTGTGCAGGTAAGTGATATTTGCCCGCAGAAAGGGAAACCGCAGTTTGCAGCCTCTATCGAATGAAGAATCACAGCTTCCAAAGGGGAGCACCAAATGCTCTCACAGCCACACAGTGCCTGAGTGGAGCAAGGAGAGTAGCAAATTATTTGCTAGATATCATTCAAGGAAACAGCAGAAAGGTTTGAAACAGTCAACCAATGTCATGTCACCCTCTCAAATGTCTCTCAAAGCTGGTCTAAGAGCATCTCCTGAAGAATTCACTGGGATTATTTGCTTAGTCTGAGATATCAGGGTGGTACAGCTTCATGGCTCCAGAGCTTCAGCGTTTGGAAGCCAGGTTTAGTATTTGAGTTGTGCCAAGTCCACTCATCTCCCCTGTGTCTGACTCCAGGTGTGCCTTAACTCCCTCTCCTCCATAGCCTGCAAAGTACTGGCTTCCCTTCAAAAGCAGCCAAGTCGGGGTGCAATACTTGTTAGATTGGTGAAAAATAGTAACAGGCTCCTGCTTTAGTTGCTTGAGGAATATGCTAGTTTTCAGGACTCTCAAACTGGTTTCTGCACATCTCACTGGGAAATGTGATGCAGACAGCAAAAAGCTGGATGAAATTGCTGGTCTTCACCAAAGATACTAAATGATAACAAGCAGAAAGCCACTCCAAAGAGGTGTTCCCAAGGATCCAGTTCACTTGATTCCAAATATGTATTTTCTCACTGGTAGAATTTTCATGATGTGCATAATAGAGATGTGATTTAACAGTCATAGGAATAGAAACACTAGTGATGATGAATTACGCCACTCCTGAACCTAACAAGCCCCTCCTTGCCTTGTGCCAGCAGAGTGGTAAGGAACAAACCTCTCCCCAGAATGGCTCTTCACACTGTGGGCTGACTGGACAGCGTGGTGACAGCACAAAGTTGTTATTCATGGGGTACCGTGATGTCTTCTCTCCTGAGGGTTAGTATTAGGGCTGTGGCATGAGAAATTGTGGCAGTGGCACTGATCTAATCCTCCTGGGGTTCAGCTCGTGCAACCAGGGATCAGGAATACCCCATTACATTGCAATATGCAAGCAGAGGAGAAGGGGCATTTGTTCTTGGCCTTTGCTTGTTCTGCTCTTAAGGACCTCCTCCTGAAAAGTGTGGGCAGCAATTCCTCCCCCTCTCTTCATCCCTGTCTGCAGCTCAGGGGTGAAAAGAAGTGGGAGTAGCATGCTAAAATCCCAGACTTTGCTTTGGGCAGTTTTTTTCATAGGTTTGTTCCTGATGTAGAGCCCTGTGCTTGAATGTTCCCTTCTTCTCCCACAGATGACATCCTCTGGTGTCATGAAGGAGCTTTTCTGTCTTTGCGGTGGCAGTGACAGGTGCTGGCTGGATGTGACTCTAAGGGATGCAGGTGCTGGCTCAGAGCTCCCCATCTCCGAGCCAGGGTGCCCTTGGCCAGCATCACCCTGCTGTGCTTCCCTCTGAATCTCAATGAGCACCTTGGGATGTCAGGGGCAGATGGGATGCACTGATTGTGTGGATCCTTCCTATTTTGGGGCATGACATACAGTTCATTTCCCCCCTCCCCTTTCATGTTCACACAATGCTTTACACTGATCTCCCTTGCACATATTTATCTGTCAGGCAGGGTAATAGAGCAGCACCCAGGGAGTCTCCAAGGTTTTTATAGGGGCTTGGTATTGCTGAGCTGTGAATGCAGCGAGAGGCAGAATGTGTAGCTAATCCTACAATACAATAACCAGTCCTTCGTGGTGGATGTCAAATTTACTAAATGCACGATTGTTTATTGTTTGCCGGTGTAATGATGTTTGTGGGACTTGGGCCAAATTGGAAATATTAATAAACATGACAGCATTTCATTAATGCATCAGACAGAATCCTCTCATTGCTCCCAGGAACACTAAGACGATATATTCATAGATGGGATGAAGGGGAGTTCTCTTCTGAAATTAAAAACAGGGCTTTCTATTATCTAAGCTAAATAGCAAAACAGTTCACTAGGTTATTCACACTGGCACACTCTAGCTGCAGGTGGGTTCATTAGCTTCTCTCTGATGTAGCAAAATTAGACCAGTGTAAGGGACAGGGAAGCTAACACTAGCCTGTGCTGTCACTGAAAGGACTGCTTGTCTGTGAAGAGGAATGGGCTAGTATTTTACAGGGCATTTAGCTCAGGCAAAACTGAGCAGTCCATTTTACCTCAGCCTTTTCTCCCTTATGGACCAGGAGCCTTTTGGCTGTGGCTCTTTTATTCCTCTAGGCCCCTGTGTGGCGGTACACCTGTGTTGCCAACACTGCAGAGGGGGATATTCAAAAGTAACCACATGTGAATGTTTATTTTCCAAAATCAGTCTATCTGACCTGCACCAGGCAAGCTCCCTCCTGCCCTTCCAGCTTGAGTCTGTGACATCACAACTCTTTGGTAATGGCCTATTAATCACCTACTGCCTGATGCTGTGAATTCTGTCTGGTTTCCTCCAGGATACTTCATCATCTGCAAGCAGGACTTGGACCAGGCAGGAATGCCTCCATCCAAGCTCCTCCAGATGCCGGTGCTCTGAGCTTTGCCAGAACTGCATGATTTCTGTGCGTGCCATTAGATTGGGATGATGAGCAGTTTGGCTGTGAGCACATGGAGTGCACACCCTGGTGAAACCTGGCTCAGGGCCCTGGCGAGTGAACGCCCTTACTGCCGTGCAGAGCTGCCATCTGGCAGGTTGGACCTGGTGTGCTCCCCACTCCAGCTTCCAAAGCCAGTGGCTTCTTTGTTTCCTTTTAAATGAAAACAAATGTTAACTTCAGCCCATGGATGATGCAGCCCATGGCTACCAGCAACATCTCTTTGTGCAGGGGTTAGTGGGATGAAGGAGTTTAGCTGCACACCACACAGTACCCAAAAATAGCCCCAGTGGGTCTGCAATGTGGTCTTTGCAAGGGAATACAAAGAAGAAAATGATCCCACCTAAGGATACAACCAGGCAACCAAGCTGCAGTTTGTGGTGCAAAGCACACTCAAAGTGCTCTGTGTCTGTGGGTGCAAGATGAGGCACAGTCTATTTGTCCCTATGGCACTATCTGCTGCGTTCCAGGAGCCATGTGGGATCCCACAGGTGCATTTTGCAGGAAAGGGGCTGCTGGGCTCTCTACTTCCACAGCAAGTCTTGCACTTTGAGGACCTTTGTGTGGCATTAATGTGATGAACCTATTTCTTGTTTTGACTGACTTTATGGGGAACAAAATACAAGGAGAATCCAGTTAGGTACAACTGGACAAAATTTGGATGAGGTTTGTTTAATTGTAGTGATGAATTTTTCCAATTGCCAGTGGTGCGTCCTTCTGTGTTCCTTCTCCACCCCTTTCTTACGTGTTGGTCAAAACTTGTGCCCAGAAACAGCCTCCAGCTGTGCCATGGGGTGATTACAGCAGAAAATAATAATATTTGAACCTGAACCCAAATTTCTGGTAAGAAGAGCAAGTTTTCTTGACTGGGTCATTCCTCTCACCTAGATGAGGGCTAAGGCACAGGAGATGCTGCTCTTTTCATTTTTACTTAGTCCAAGTTAATTGAAATATAAAATATCCATCCCCGCATAGCAATGTTGCCTACAGAAAGGGGATACAGCCGGATCAGAGAGATAAGGGATTATCCTCAGGTTCTGGAGACACAGCTTTTTGTTGCTAGCTCTGTTACTGAGTCTCCTCATGCAAGTCATTCACCAGCCCATGCCCCAGCTCTGCTGCCCAGTACTGGGACTCAGTGCTGGTTCACCTGCTCTAGGAAGTGCTCAGACTCTTTGGAGAAGCATATCTTCCCTGAAAGAAGCCTTCTGCCATCAGGGAGCTTTAGAAAAGTATTGAATGGACAGGATCAGTGCTTGTTTTGTTCTTCTTTGGTTGCCATTTACCTGGCCATTCACATTTGGAACGTTTTATTTAATAGCGATTTACTTTTGGCTTGAAATTTCTGGAAAAGCTGTCCAACGCAAAGCCAGGACTTCAGGGCAAGAAAACAGAATCAATACTTGTTGATCTTTTAATAAGCTCTTCCCCCAGAAAGTAGGGTTTAGACCTTCACAATTTCTAGTCTCTTCTCCCTGTGAGTGAGTGAGTGGAGTAGGTGGAGAAGAAAGCTGAAACCAGGAGGGATCTGTATCCAATACGGGATTTGTTCTTTGTGGAAAGACAGCTTTGGTTTAGACTGCTCCAGCTGGTAAAACTTTCACTCTGTAAATTCAGTGTGAAACCAAATGTGTTTCTTGAAACAGATCCTTGGAGGACTTTCAAAGACACCGGTAGGTCAGATGTATCCAATTAATAAGGGCCTGTGACAGCCGGCGAGAGCCCTGAGGGGCAGGGTGAGGCATCTTCCCAAAACGTCTTGCCTGCACCAGGCTGAACTTCACTGAGGTCACCCCGTGGGTTAGAGCTCTGGGAGTTCATGGTGGGGTTTTGGTGGCAGAGCCTTCTTTGAGCAGGGCTCACACAGGCAGTCCCCTATGTCTGCATCTACCTGCACACCATTGTGTATGGTTAGAAAGTGGAATGGAGGGATGTTTCTGCTCCTAACATTTTAATGTTTCTGTCTTTGCTGGCTGCTGTTTTGTAAACATATCCTCTCACAAGGTTTTTCATCTTGACTTCTCTTTAGCCATGCTCTCTATTACCTGTGAAGGTTTTATCCCTTGTAGTATATCTCACCTCTTTCAGGAAAGCTCAAAACCAGGTTTGTAGTCCCTGCAGCCTTTGAGTTCAGGACCCCGTCTTGGAGGCCACCACTATTGGGGGAATAGCCCTGATACTTGGTTGTAAGTACAATTTTTCTCTAAATCTTGGATCTTTGGATCAGCTGCCATTGCTATGCAAGGACAGTCCAAGCTTAATCTGAGTGTTGCTCACATGCAAGGGCTTGAAACATGACTTCTACTCATTACTTACAGCCTCCATGCTGGATTACTCACTAGGAAAACTAACCAGGGGAAAGTTTCCCACAGAGACAATGCCCAGGGCCTTTCACCGGAGAGGGTCTTGGGGCATTTCACCACTCACACATGAACACCTCTCTTGTGGAGAGCAAAGGGGAGCCCAGGACACTGCACAGGAGAAGGGTGTGTGGTTGCAGTGGGCAGCTAGGTACAACTCCTCCTGCTGTTACAGAACTTGGTAACAGCCACACAGAAGCAGAGACAGGCTTAGTTGGTAATCAAATGAGAACTACTGAGAGGGAAGGTGACCTTGTTTTAGGGGGTGAGATGGAGCTCTCAAGCAATGTTGCTTTCCAATATTACTATGGGCAATCTCCAGTCATTTTCCAAGCTGAAAAAAAGAAAAATAATACATCCCTACTGACTCCTGAAGGATGCTGAGGTGCTAGGTGTAATATGAAAAGACCTAGCCCTCTAAAGTGGGGATCAGGTTGAAAACTACATCAGAAACAAAGTTATCCACATTTACTGTCTACATTTAATTATCTGAACGTCATTTTTACCAAACGCCAAATGTTCAATTGCAAAAAAACACTGGCCAGGCAAATGCTCAGTCCTGTTCATAAGCAGCATTCAGGTGCTGAGGAACAGGGATGTACCTGAGCTGCCACTAAGACTACTTTAACAGCAGTATTAATTTTGCAACAGCTGCCAATGGCATAGGAACTACTCCAGATGAGGGGTATTTATGAGCTGATTTATGAACCAAAGTAGGATCACAGCAGCTATCTATACAGAAGATGATGGCTGCCTCCAGGCCCCTGCAGATGCACCTCACTTCATAGCTTTCTGTTAGCAGAAGACAGGAGGGAGAATCAAAGTGCAGAAGCCCTTGAGGAAAGGATGAACTAGGCTTTGCATTTTAGATGGGCTTTAGGTTAGAAAAATAATAAAATCTGAACATTTTAATAGAAAGATCAGCTCTAACGTTGGTAATCTAGACAGACAGCAGTAGGATGAAGAGAGACATAGGGAACGTTTGATGTAAAATCAAGGTCGTGCCCTGAAAATCAGACACAGACGTGGAGAGAGGTATGTGAACCATTAAAATGAAAGGAAACCTGAGATAGTTGCTCCACCAGCTGCCAAAGACACCATGCTCTGTTTGTGCATGCTAGAGCCTCTGCTCTCCTCCACATTTGGCAAAGTGGCAGATGCCTCATTGTGGTACCATCAGAGGAGAGGAAACCCAGAGGATAAACCAGAATTGACTTAGGAACATACTTTAAAAATTCCTTTCTACTCATTAATCTGACTGGGGAGAGAGGATTCAAAGCTCTCAGTGGAAGGGAAAGTCCTGGCCCAGGAGCTAGGGGGCTGAAGCCCTCTGCTCACTTGCTGAGCTGACACAGAGCTCCTCTCCTGCTCAGAGGCACCAGTGAGCAAGAAGGAGCTGATCTGTCCTTATGAGCGACCAGGCAGCAGTGCCTTGGCAGATGCCACAGAAGCCCACTGTGGTTCTTTTTGGGAGTGCCAAGGTGCCGCAGAGAGACCAGCAGACTCTACATGCAAGTTTGTACATTTCTGTATGTAAGGAGGAGCATGAAAGTTATCGTTCTCATTTGTTTATGCCCAGGCTGAATCTGAGACCCTAAAGATGATAGCATTTTTACTGCTGGTTTTCACCAGGTGCTGTGACCTTCATTATCCTTGAAATGTCTGTTGTTGCAGCACCAGCCTTCACTGAGCTTTCTGCTCTTGACTCTCAACACGGGAAACTGACTCCTCCATCTCAGCACCTTGGTCCAGCATCTCCACCACCCCTTGGCCAGCACCTGCCTCTGCTCCAGTGGGTGAGGGTGACAGGCTCCTGACAAGGACAAAGCAGACAAAGCACCTTGTACCCACCAGGCACTTGCAACTGCATCTGGCCTGGACCCCCCACTGCACGGACAGCCGTAGATGCTCTGGGAGAGAAGCACAGGCGACCCACTAAGAGAAAGCCAGGCCTGCTTGTGTTCACATTGCTGCAGGGATCACCTGGTGCTGCTTCTAAATTCAAAGCTGTGCAATCAACAGCAGAATGGCTGAGCCTGGGCACAGCTGGGTCTCTGGCCTTGTGCCACTGCCTCCTGCATCTCTGTGCTCCCTGACAGGACGATGGACTGTCACCACATCCTAACAGCATGCATGCTTACCCAGTCCCAAGCAGCTGGAGTAGAACAAGGTTTCTACGCCCGACTTCCAGATCAGAAAATCCAAATCCATGTGCAAAAGGACAGAGCATGGGAGTGATGGCATTCAGCCACCACAGTGCCATCAGACACAGAGGAGGTACTCTTGAGACACTGACCAAGTTGCAGAGTGTCATAAATGCTGGAGAACCACATGACATCAGCTGGGAACATGCAGACACAGTCTTTGGCATGTCTTGCTGGAACAGATCCTTTGGTACCAGGGCTGTGAGGCAGGAAGGTGGCAGATGGGGAAGGTACCACCCTTACCCCTCTATAGCTTCCTCAGTTCCTCATCTGTCACTGTGTGTCCCCCATGTGTCACCAAGGGTTGCTGGCTGCCTGCAGCCTGAGGAAGTCTCCTCCACGGGAAGGCAGCCAGCAGCCCTGCCTGCAGCGGAAGGACAGACTTTTCCATGGAGCACCAGTATGAGGTTTCTTCCTCTTTGTACTTGGTCATCTAAACAATGGCTCTGATTAAAACCAGGAGCCGTTGTGCACTCAGCCGTGTGTGGACATCAGCCCAGCTATTTGGTCAACAAAAATAAAAATTAAGATACTTAACTCTGAGCATCTGTTTTCTTGCTTTGTTCTTTTTTTTTTTTTTTTTTTAAATTTTGGCTGGGTCCCTGTGAGATTGGAGCATTTTCCTGACAGGTCAGCACAACGAGATGCCTTAAAGCTTTCTAAAGATTGGTTCTTTTACTTGATGATGGTCCAGAAAGCCACTGGGGATGTACAGTCAGCATCCACCCTTTTTGGGAAAAGGAGAGGGTGGAATGGGAGAGGCCATGGTTCTGATTTGCTTGGCTTGGCGCTCAGGCTCACCTAGCTGTGCCTTATGCTGCAGTCATGTGATTTGTGTAGCTGTGACACAAAATCATAAATCAATCCAGTTGGGCTAGAAAAGTTCACGAACCCTTACTGAACTTTTGGACGAACGTGGGTCGAGTTTCAGGCTCATAACGAAATCTGAAACCAGGCCGGCTTCAGAAGGATTTGCGTTTCATTGCAACCATTTTGTAGAGCTTCACTAGAAAGGTGGTGGTGAGGAAAATGCTGGGTTTGGTTAAGAAAAAAGAGCAAGGCTTAAATAGAGCAAGGCTGACTTTATGAAATACTCCTACTAGCAGTTAGTGAAAAATTGTTATTTTTGAAATCTGCCTCTTGTACAGCCAGGACTTATCTTCATTTCACAGAATTGTCCAGTATGTCTAAAACACCTGCTGGGAAGATCCATTCCAGCATATTTTACAGATTTTCAGACAGGTTTCAAATCTCTTACTCTTGAACCTATTAAATTGTGGTGATCTGTTTGAAAACTTCTGCTTTAAAAACAAG